>OZ030024.1:39507700-39832700 GCA_964023405.1 Apodemus agrarius
CACAACCAGAGAGGCAAGGGCTCTCCCCTAGGCCTGGCAGAGGCAACAGGACCCTGCTTGTGACCTGGACTGTGGATTACATTCCTGATAACTACTGGGAATTTCCTGTCATTTTTAGCTACCTGCTTTGTGGGAATTTTGCCCCAGGGCTACAAGACCCTCCCAGGACAGCACAGCAACGTGGTGTGCGGACCCTACCTCAGCATGGGGCTGGGGTCAGCAGCTGTCCTTGCTCTCAGCATCCTCTGTATTCATGGTTCAACACTGGCCACGATGCCTGCAGACTCCTTCAGTTAGTCCTCCAACCTCCCTGACTCCCTGTCATACTGGAGTGACGACATCCCCCCCCACCCCCCATTGCCTTTCCTGGAAGAGGTGGGTGACTTCTATTTTTAAAAATCTTATTTATTCCTGGGGGTATGTACGTGCCCACGGCACAGGTGTGGAGGTCAGAGGACAACTCGTGGGAGTCTGTTCTTTCCACCACGTGGGTTCTGGGGAACTTCAGGGCATCAGGCTTGGCAGTAGGCACCTTTACCCCCTGAGCTATCTCGACAGCTCGGAGGTGATTGGCTGGCTTCACTGAGTCGTCAGAGGGTGTGTTGAGGTTAAGGGTCCCGCACACATCCTTGTATGAGGGGGTGGGGGTTGTCCCAGACACCGCCCCATACAGCAGCAGCCCAGCCTGGTTTCGGAGCTGGCATGTTTCATAAACCTGTCTGGCAACAACATTCCTCCCCCACCGAGCTGTCACCGGGCAGTCGGCTGTGGTTCTGTGAGGCAGCTGAGGCTGCTGCCCGCGAAGCCAGCTGTGACTCACAGAAGGCTCGGAACTGGCACCAGGACTCTTCCGAGAGCCCCCGACTCTCAGCCCAAATTGCCCAGAGACTGAGATTGGCTCTCAGAGGCTTTTCTCCCCAAGACAGAGGGGGAGCCACTGGGGTGACAATGGGGAGGAGGGAGATCACCTGGCCTTGGAGAAAACAACCTCAGACCCTCTTCTGATCCCTTTCTTGTCTTGGTCATCTCTCTCTTTTTTAATTGATTAGTTGATTGTGTGTATGCATTTAGGTCGAAAGACAACCCATGAGAATCAATTCTAGTCTCCCAACAAGTGGGATCCATACCTGGTCATACTTGAAGGGCATCCCAGTAGAAGAGGAAAGACAGGAGGCTGATGTGGTCCAGCCCAGCTAGAAGACAATGGGAAGAGAACCGGGAAAAGAGCCCCGGAGCCTCTGGGAGATGGCTGGAGGGGACAAGTGGCTGTAAGCATTTCCATTCATTCACAAAGCCATCTTGTCGCCCTAGGTCATCTTTTAGGGACTTAGCTTTTCTCACTTGTAAAATAGATTGCTTTTGTTTTGCTTTTTCAAGATAGCATTTCTCGGTGTAGCTCTGGCTGCCCTGGAACTCACTTTGTAGTCTTGAACTCAGATATCCACCAGCCTCTGCCTCCTGACTGCTGGATCAAAGGTGTGTGCCACCAATATTGGTTGAGCTTTTGTTGGAGTAGGGGGCAGTGGTAGGTTAAGACGAGGTCTTTCTATGTGCTCTATACTGGCCTGAAACTCCTTATGTAGCCTAGGCTAGTCTCAAACCAAAGGACTTGATGCCTCGGCCTCCTTAGTTCTGAGATTACAGGTATGCACAATGGACCTAACTTGATGGCAGTATTTCAAGACTCGCTGTTAAAAAACAGAGGGGCCCTTTCCCCGCCTCTCCTCTGCATCTCTGTATGTTTATTAAGTAGCTACAGGTATCAGACCAAATGGCTCAGATCTTCCAGGAAGAGAGTTTCCCAGCATCCTTTGCCTTGAGGAAGGTTACATTGAGATGAGATCCCAAGGAGAAACGGAACAGGATTGCTAAAAGCCTTCAAGGGTGCAGACCATCTGTAGCAGGATGCCTGGCCAAGTTCACGTGTGGCCTTGGACGTGGCACTGGGGACATGAGCAGCACTTGCTATGGGGTACGGATTCAAGTTAGGGACCCAACCCTGTGTGGGTGTCTGTGGTAGGGAGTAGCAGGAAGTCTGGGGGTGTTTGGGACATTTGTGGTAAGATGAAAGAACTTGGTAACACCATGACCAGGCTACCTTGTGGAGAACCAGGTCTTTCCCCAGCCTCAGGTAGCTAGTTCTGCGTCAAGCTCCCCTGCCTCTCAAAGCTGGGGAGAGTCAAGCACCATCATGGCCTTGAAGGGCATCTCAGTAGAAGAGGAAAGACAGGAGGCTGATGTGGTCCAGCCCAGCTAGAAGACAATGGGAAGAGAACCAGGAAAAGAGCCCCTGGAGCTTCTGGGAGATGGCTGGAGGGGACCAGTGACTGTAAGAAACTAGAATGGAGCTGGGGAGATGGCCCAGTAGATAAAGTGCTTGAGGTACAAGCATGGGGACCAGAAAGCCCCCCAAAACACAGGTAAATGTTAGGGGGCTCTGGTGGTTCACCTGTAATTCTAAAACTCAGAAGGTGGAGACAGGATCCTGGGTGGCCATGTTTCACATTCTGGGTTCAGGTCAGAGGTTTTGTCTCAGTAAGATGAAGAGACATTAAGACTCCCTATATCCACCCAGTGCTTCCACATGCATGCACACACAGTCACCCACACACAGGTAAGCACATATGTGAGTAACACATACACAAAGAAGGAAAAGAAAACACTAGGGCAGTTAAATCTTGGAACACGGAGATGTGGGGCATTCTGTCCCCAAGGCCTTGAGCTGGCAACACCCCAAAGGAACTGTGGTTACCAATCAGCCTTAGACCCCCAAAGCTTGGTCACCACTGATCCAGCCAGCCTGTTTGCCTCTGGCTTTGCTTCCTGCAGGGCTGCTTGTGATAGAGCCTGTGGAGAAGACAGGGCTGATGGGAGAGGCAGAAGCAGATTGCTCCCTTTCCTTTCTGCTGGCTACCCACTCCTTGCTGTCGACATGGCAAGTTCTACTCCGGACGCAAAGCCGTCATTATGAAGAACATTGACAATGGCACCTCGGACCAACCTTACAGCCTCGCCCCTCGTGGTTGGACTTGATCAATATCTCCCCAAAAGTGACAGCTGCCATGGGCAAGAAGATCGCCAATCGATCCGAGATCAAGTCCTTTGTGAAAGTTTATAACGACAACCAGCTCATGCCCACAAGGCACTCTGTGGCTATCCCCTTGGACAAGACTGCTGTCCACAAGGATGTGCTCAGGAACCCAGCTTTGAAACGCAAGGCCAGGAGGGAGGCCAAGGTCAAGTTTGAGGAGGGATATAAGACAGGGAAGAACAAATGGTTTTTCCAGAAGCTTCCCTTTTAGGTATATTTCTGTTTTTGTCATTAAAAATTTAAACAAACAAAAAACAAAAAAACAGATTGCTCTGGTGATCCAGCTTCTGTACTCTGCAGCACCAGGCTTCAAAGATGGCAGTGCCCCGTCAGAACAGAGCTGTTTCAAGATCTTCCTCTTCTAACTACATTTGAATTTAACAGAATTAGTGTTATTTATTTAAAAAAAAAATTGTGCTGGGCGGTGGTGGTGCATGCCTGTAATCCCAGCACTCTGGGAGGCAGAGGCAGGCAGATTTCTGAGTTCGAGGCCAGCCTGGTCTACAGAGTGAGTTCTAGGACAGCCAGGGCTATACAGAGAAACCTTGTCTCAGAAAAACAAACAAACAAACCCAGCCCCCCCCCAATTTTTTTTTGTTTAAAAAAAATTAGGGTCTTATTATTCAGCCCTGGCTGGCCTGGAACTCACCATGCAGACCAAGCTGGCTTCAAAGTCACAGTGGAACTCCTGAGTGACCTCTTGAGTTCTGGGACTAAAGTCATGGCTTCCACACTCAGTAGCTTCATTATGCACGTGTCCGTATTTTTCTTGGGTGTTTTTAAATTTTTAAAATTAATTTCCATTTAATACGCGTGTGTGCCCTTGAGCACCCAGGCGTTGAACCGGGTGGTCGGGCCTCGCAGCAAGCGCCTTTCCTGCTGAGCCATCTCACGGCCTGAGTTTGAATGTCTCCCGGCATGCTAGGCTGTGTAGCAGAAGGATTAGGAAATGAAGAGAACCGTGCTCTTAGCAACAGGAATGTCTCACCTCTTACATGGGTAAATAGTACTATTCCCGTTTTGGTGTGGTGGCGGTAAAACTCAGGAGAGGAAAGCATTTTCCCTGCTTATGTTTCCAGGTCATAGTTCATCATTGAGGGAAGTCAGCGCAGAAACCCACTGTAGGCACCTAAGGCACAGGGAACACTGCTGGCTGGCTCACAGGCACACTTGTGCGGGGCTAGCCTGCTCATATGGCAGGACCACTCGCCCAGACGAGAACTTCCCTATCCTTCCTCTCCTACCTAATCAATCCATCAAGATAATCTCTCACCGGCATTTCCACAGGCCAATCTGATATAGACAATATCGTAACTGAGACTCTCTTCTCAGGTGACTCTAGGCTGTATCAAGTGATGACTAAAGCTTACTATGACAGGTACTCACTGGCTGCTTTAGGGGTTAGCCCATGGTAAGCGCTTAGTTAAATAGTACTCATTCATAACTCCCAGGCTTGGAAAGGCTGGCCTTGCCCAAAGTCGCACTGCATGGGGGCGGGGCGTCTGAATCAGGGAGTCCTCGCCTGCCTAATGGAGGAGACTCTGAGCTCCCCCTCAGTCACACTCCCACACTAGGGGAAGTGAGGGAAGAAAGCCTGGTGACTTCCGACTGGTGGTGTCAGAAAAGCCTCATGCGGGGGTGGGGGTGGGGGGGGGCTCTATCGCTATGAAAAACAGCATGACCGGAAAGCAAGTTTTGGTTTATGGTAGGTGTCAGGTACTGGGAGTGACATGGAATCTGGAGTAGGAAGTTGAAGGGATCACATCTCAGCTGCAAACAGGAAGCAGAGAGTGAACCGGAAGTTGGGCAAGACTGTAAACTCAGACAGACAGACAGACAGACAGGCACACACCATGGGATGAACTTTTTCCATTAAGGCCCTAAAAGTTCCATAGCCTTTCCAAACAGCCCTTGGGGAACCAAATGTTGAAATACAGGTTCCACGGAGAGGTGATCTTTTTATCGGATGAAAGGGCCTGATATGGAGTGACCATGGGACAAGGTCTATTCTGTGTAGCACAGGGGTTACAACCTGGGCAGGAACTAGCCAGCCTGGGGTCAAGTCCACACAGGGCCATTCCAGCACTTACAGCCTCAGGAGGAGAGTGTGTCCCAAGTACGCTTATGTACGTTTTGTTCTCCCTCTGTCTCTGTCTCTGGCCAACAAGGCTTTTAGTTTTTGGAGAGTGCTCTGTCCAGCCCTCTGGCTATAGCTCTAGGCTTCCCTGAATCTCTGGGTCCTTGGGTTTCTTTCCTCTTGGCACGTGTTACAGAGGCTATGAGGGTGCCGAGCCCACCTGGTAAGCAGTTGTGGGCTCCTGGGAGCTGCTGGGCACAAAGCCGGAGGTGTACTCCAGAGCGGTGAAATCTCAATTACTGCTGTGCCAGTGCTTGGCAGCCATATGAGTTTGACTGGGCCTGGTGCTTTGAAGGGGGCAAGTGTGTCCAGAGAGTGTCTTTCACTGTCTCCCTAGGACTAGTCATCTATAGCCTCTGGCCTAGGAGGGAGACTGAGAGGACAGATCTGTGAGGCCGAGGTCTGTCTGGGTTGTCTTCTAGGAAGATCTAGACCCCCTGGGATTCTCTCCACAGGAAGGGCCCTAGGCTGTTCTGTGTATCTGTGTTACTGGCTGGAGGACAGGTCTGAGGTGGCACTGCCCCTGGGGACAGGTCTGAGGTGGCACTGTCCCTGGGGACAGGTCTGAGGTGGCACTGCCCCTGGGAGGGCTCTATCCATCTGTAGTTTCCAGGGCTGATACCAAGATAGGATGCACCAGACAACAGGGACCTGGGGGGGCCTGCAGCTCCCTAAGCTTCTCATCCCTTTTCTAGAGTGGACTGTGCAGCTGTGTGCCTGCCTCAGAGCTTCCGGCCGAGGCTCTCTGCTCTCAGGCTCAGCCCCTGCCCTCATTCACCGGGTCTCTCATGTTCAGGCCCCTTCTATGAGGTAGGGACCTCCTCCCTACTGCAGGTCCATATACACTGGCTCCTTGATATCCAGAAAGGCAAACAGGCTGCGGTAGGGGCACTCTTGGCCCCAGTGGACAGTGCCACTGTAGCCTGTGCTTTGGTGACTTCACACACCCACCCTCCTCTGACCCTAGAATTGGAGCATATTGGGGCGGGGATCACTAGAGAAGTGCTCGGGGTGGGGCCTCCTCCCAGAAGGCAAACCTTAAGGCATCTCTAGCTGGCCTCTGGGTAGGTCTCTCTTTCTTTGGCCTTCCCATGCCCCGTCATCAGCTACAGCCATCCTGAGTGGTCAGCCAGCCTCCTTGTCAGTACAGTGCTGGAAGAGCCTCCGGCCTGCTCTCTCTGCTCTATTTCCTTACCAGGGAGATGGACAAGGCCAGCAGAATGACAGGGACGCATCCCAGATCACACAACGCGCTGAGGACACAGTTTACGTCCTAAGATACCCTCTGCAAGGTTGTTTTGTTTTGTTTTGTTTTGTTTTGTTTTGTTTTGTTTTGTTTGTTGTTTTCCCTGAGACAGGGTTTCTCTGTGTAACCCTGGCTGTCCTGGAACTCATTCTGTAGACCAGGCTGGCCTTGAACTCAGAAATCCGCCTGCCTCTGCCTCCCAAATGCTGGGATTACAGGCGTGCACCACCACTGCCCAGCCCTCTGCAAGCTTCTAAGCTACCTTTCAACAGTGTCCTCTACTATAAGTTCCTGGGCCTCCCCTGGGAATGAATGGTCAGGCCTGCTGCATATGCCTCCAGGAGATGACGCAAGACGTGCTGGTAGAGCCCAAGCCGGATTGGGAATGGCTATCCTTAGGTAGATGATGGTTAAGCTGACTTTCCAGGGCGTGCATAGCTTCCGCTGTGAGGATGGTTGAAGTTCATTCCTCCCATGCCCTGCAAGATGAAACATGGAAGCCCCAGAAATACGGATCCTTGTCATTTCTTCCCTGTCACCTGGGTGCTGGCAAAGTCCCGTGTAGAGGGTTGAGACTTGTGGGGATGACTAAGAGCCGGGAGCCAGCCGTGGGAGGCTGGCTAATCAGCAGCGTCAAAACTTCCATTGCTGTTTGCAAACAAGGGCCACCCCCAGAGGAGAAGGACGGGCTGCGGGGAGCAGCTGGCAGGGGTGGCCCCGGCCAGGCGACGCTGCCGTGGCTGAGGCGGATGTGTCTCCAGACTGCCGGGGTGGTCAGGCGGGGAGCTATACGTTCTAGAAGGAAGCTTCTTTGACCCGGTGCCGGCCCTGGCCCCGGCCCACAGGGGTTCCCTTTCTAGGAGTAACTGATGTTTTGCAAGCACCCTGCATGTAGTGCCCGGGTGGGGTGGGAACGGGAATGATGTGGCTGCCTGAAGACAGTGTTCCTTTCAGGGCTTCCCCTGGATCCCAGCTGATGGGATGTCACATGACCGCCCGGGAAGGAGTCCAGGACTGAAGAGCAGGTTGGGGAAGGGGAGCCTGAGCCACTGCCTTTAGCCAAACCCACCCAGCTCAGTGACAAACACTGTTGGCCCAAGCACCCGGAGGCTGCCAGCCTGACACACCCTGTTCTTGACAGCCATCTCTCAGCCATCAATTCCGGTCCCTCCTCAGAGAGCCTGCCAGAGAGAGCATTCCAGATTCAAGGGAAGAACTGTAAATTCCTGCGAAGATGGTTCTTCTCAAAAAGCACCCCCAGAGTTAATTTGGTACGGATCTTCTGACAGCAATCGGATAACACGTAGAAAGCAACAGGAAAATGCTCAGGCTCTGTTCTGGAAGATTCTCTGAAGCCAATAGCCTCTGTTCCTTATTCTGCCCCAAGGGGTTTGTGTGTGGGGTCAGGGAGCATATTCTTTCTAAAAGTAAAGAGGGGGGTTATTTAAATACTAACGCCCATTAAATGATGGGTTCATTCGGGACTCTGCCCTCAGTGGAATATTATGCAGCCATTTGAAAAAAAAAAAAAACAGTAACGGAACTGGGCATGGTGGTGTTAGTCTGTAATCCAAGGTTTTGGTAGGTTGTAGCTGGAGGATCAAGAGCTTTTCTCAGCTACATATCAAGTTTGAGGCCAACCTTGTGTGCAAGAGACTCTCAAAACAGTAAGGCAATGAATTAGCCAGACAAGTTGGATGGTGGTGGCACACGCCTTTAATCCCAGCACTTGGGAAGCAGAGGCAGGTAGATCTCTGAGTTCGAGGTCAGTCAGAGTGAGTTCCAGGACAGCCAGGGCTACACAGAGAAACCCCGTCTCAGTGGCAACAACCAGCCATGCAAGGTCACTCATACTTGTCATTTTAGTACTTGGGAGTAGAGACAGGAGGATCAAGATTTTGAGGTCATACTTAGCAGCAAAATGAGTGTGAGGTCAATCTGTTGGGTACATGAGACCCTATCTAATAAAACAAAATAAAACAGTAGTAAACGGGCTGAGGGGCGGAGCTCAGGGGTAGTTTGGGTAGAATGTGTAAGGTTCTGGTTTGAGTCCCAGTACCCCAGATAAAATAAAGCAATGATTCCGTTCATCAGGATAACTGCTTCACGGGATCTGAACCTCAGCCTTTATGGGGTTCCCAGACCTTTAAAAAAAAAGTGATGTCGTAGCCAGGTGCGGTCGCACTGACTTGTAATCCCAGCATTCAGGAAGCAGAGGGGGAGCACTGCCAGTCCTGGGCAGCCTGCGAGCAGGACACTCTTGAAAAACAAGAAGATGACAAAAGGATTCAATGGAATGAAATTTAATATGAGATTCTGGAATGAAAAAATAGTACCCAATCGATCTCCTAGCCGCACCTTGTGCTTTAATACCGCCCATCCGTGCAAAGATGGCACAATAGTAGCCCCAGGTTCACCAGCCGAAGCTGAGCTATGGTTGAACCCTAAGCCGGGCTCACATCCCGGCTGTGATCTGCATCCCGCTGGCCCCTAAGCTACTTATAGCCACTGTCTGTCTGTGTCGTCGTACTATAGATTGATAGTACGTTAGCCTGTTACCAGGTGACCTTTTCAAACTCTACTGACTTCTGTTATAATTATACAATTTAAAAACATCATTTTGCACATACCTGGAAATCCCAAGCACTTCAGAACTGATGGCAGAATATTTGCTTATTTGTGAGCTTTCTCTCTCTCTCTCTCTCTCTCTCTCTCTCTCTCTCTTTCTTTCTTTCAAGATTTATTTGTTTTTATGTATATGAGTACACCATCATTGCTATTGCTGTCTTCAGACACACCAGAAGAGAGCATCTGACCCCATTACAGATGGTTGTGAGCCACCATGTGGTTGCTGGGAATTGAACTCAGGATCTCTGGAAGAGCAGTTGGTGCTCTTAACTGCTGAACCATCTCTCCAGCCCAGAAGGATTTCTTGAACCCAGGTATTTGAGCATAGCCTGAGCAAGAGGACAACATAGCAAGTGGCTATCTCAATACAATTATTTATATATATTTCTTCATATATTTCAGACTGGCCTCGAACTCAGAAATCTGCCTGCCTCTGCCTCCCAAGTGCTAGGACTAAAGGTGTGCACCACCACTCCCCAGCTGTCCCCTGACATTCAAAGCTTCATTTTGTGTGTGTGCACACACCATGGTACATTTGTGGAGGTCAGAGGTCAGCTTCCACTATGGGTGCCAAGGATTGAACTCTGGGTTGGTGGCCAGCACCTTTATCTAATAAACCATGTTGCAGTTCCTCTAAACAAAAGTTTTCAAAACACTACCAGGGCCTGCTCATTGGGAGGCACTTCCCTACCCAGAGCCATTAAAACCACAAAAGCCCAACCAAACACCAAGACTTCAAACAGGGAGAGATTAATGAGGGAGAAGGGCAAATGGGAACACTGAGGCCCAGAGGGTGAAGATCAAGGGCACAGGCAGGAGGGCATGAAGAAAGGAGTCAGGCTTCTATGTTTTACCTCAAGGATGAGTCAGGGAGGTGTTGTGGGAGGAGGGGGGATAGGGCGGGGCTTGTATGGCACCTCTCCCAAGGGTCACTCCTGTATTTATTTGCTTGATTTTTTTTTTCCAAGACAGGGTTTCTCTGTATAGCCCTGGCTGTCCTGGAACTCACTCTGTAGACCAGGCTGGCCTCGAACTCAGAAATCCGCCTGCCTCTGCCTCCCAAGTGCTGGGATGTTTGATTTTGAGGCAGGGTCTCACTCTGTAGCCTTGGCTGGCCAGAAACTCATGTGTACTAGGCAGACACACACACACACACACACACACACACACACACACACACACACCTTCTCTGGGTCACTCTTGCTAAGTCTTTTTATTACCTGGCATAAATACTTTATCACCCCCAGTGTTTGCATTCCTCTCATTTTTAGACTGTAGGAGCCGATAAGGGTGAGAGAGCCTCTGTTTGAATGCCAAATTCCTCAGCAGGTCAGAGGTAGATTTTTAGCTGCCCTCCCAGGAGGATAGGAGAGCCAATCGAAGGAGACCTCTGGGCCAACAAGGAAAAGCCATGAGGTCTGAGAATTTCAAAGCATGCTTGGATCAGGCAAGGATTGCCTTCTCCCTTCCTACAGTCCCCCTGAATTTCATCCCGTTGATAATGGCCTTTAGAAAGTGGGGCACAGGGGTTGGCGAGATGGGTCAGTGGTTAAGAGCACTGACTGTTCTTCCAGAGGTCCTGAGTTCAATTCCCAGCAACCACATGGTGGCTCACAACCATCTGACTCTCTCTTCTGGTGTGTCTGAAGACTGCTGCAGTGTACTTATATAAATAAATCTTAAACAGAAAGTGGGTAACAAAAGGATCCGGTAGGGGGTGAGGGAGACAGGTGAAAGGTTCTTATCCCTTCAGGACTCCCGGTGCCTATGGGAACTGAATCTGTAGCCGACAAGGGCTATAGTCTGGTCAAGAGTGGTCCAAGTCCCTAGAACATACTTAGAACATACTTCTAATATGCTCAGGCTAAATACGCGATGTGGGACTGGGTACAGACAGACTGCTCTTACCTCCCTTCCTCCACGATGCACAGTAGTATTAGAAGATGTGGGTTTCAACCCACAGAACTACTTAATAGGAGAGTCAACTCTAGAACATTCTCTTACTTCAAGGGACTGTTATCTGGATACAGTATGGCTCCTTGGGAAGCTAAGGTTGGAGAATTGCTTCCTCCAGCACGAAGAGGCAATAAGCAGTTTCCCCAGATGCAGGAGCTCTTTCTGACCACAATAAAACAGCTGTTCAAGGGTCCTTCTGCCTGCTAGGAATTACCCTTCATTTGCATGGGAGTCTATTCCAGCATGTTCCCTGTGACTTGCTCTCTGAATTCTACCTGACCCATGTATACTTGGCATCTGTATGTGACGTCAGGCACCAGGGTGAAGCTTTAGTGAGGTTGTGCTGTCTGGAAAGGAACCTGTCCTCACAGTGGGACTGATGTGGACAGAACAGGCCACAGTGATGGCCATGGTGGTGGGGGTGGCGTATGCACCCTCAACAGGGATGGGGAGTCCTGACGCCTGCTGCTCCCTGTGAGCAAAAGGGAAGGTGGGCTTGCTGGGCTCGAAGGTCATCTGAAACGGCTGAGATAAAGGTTAGAAGAGGGAGGGTGTGTGTGTGTGTGTGTGTGTGTGTGTGTGTGTGTGTGTGTGTAAAGGAATGAGGCCTCCAGGCATCCGAGAAGGCCGCAGCTGACTGGCCAATAAATCTCTGGAGACTGAAAAACTTTGCCTGCTTATCTGTGGTGGACTTTGGCCATTGGGAGAAAGAAAAAAAAAATCACAGCAGGGTTTTCTGGGTTCTCCTTTCGGCTTCCCTCTAGGGAAGAGCTCCTGGGCCCTCTTACTTCTGATAGATGGGTGAGGGGTTTTCATGCCCTCTGGGCACCTAGAGAAGCCACTGCCACGCCCTTGCCCTGCAGAGCTGGGTGTAGGTTTGCCTGGTTCTTGCGGCAGCCTTTTTGTCTGGCTCTAGACAGCCCCACCTCTACCCTAAAGCAGGCAGGAAGCATCAAGGCCAGTGGGGAGGATTCTGGGAAATCTCTCACTTTTCCCATGGTTGGGAGAGAGTTAGCAGCCTCCGTTGAAACCGCCAGAGAAAGTAAAGTCAGCATGCAGTTCCTGGTGACACTCTAACCGGCAGACTTTGAACTGAAATCCTCCCCTCAGGCTCCCCGGTACTAGAATGACAGCCGGGTGCCACCAGGGCCAGCGGTGTGAATTCCTAAATTCTTTGTTTTTTAAGTAATTTATTTTATATATCTGAGTACACTGTAGCAGTACAGATGGTGGTGAGCCTTCCTGTGGTTGCTGGAACTCAGGGCCTCTGCTCGCTCTGGTCGGCCTCGCGCTCCGGTTAACTTTGCTCGCTCAGTCCCTGCTCGTTCCAGCCCCAAAATGTATTTATTATTATATCTAAGTACACTGTAGCTGTCTTCAGACACACCAGAAGAGGGCGTCAGATCTCATAACGGACGGTTGTGAGCCACCATGGTTGCTGGGCTGTGAACTCAAGACCTTCGGAAGAGCAGTCAGTGCTCTTAACTGCTGAGCCGTCTCCCCAGCCCAAATTCTTAAATTCTTAATAATCACTGGATGATTTGCTTTTACAGTTGGAGCTAGAGCCTTGCGGGGTTTTTGTTTGTTTGTTTGTTTGTTTTGTTTTGTTTTTCGAGACGGGGTTTCTCTGTGTAGCCCTGGCTGTCCTGGAACTCACTCTGTAGACCAGGCTGGCCTCGAACTCAGAAATCCGCCTGCCTCTGCCTCCCAAGTGCTGGGATTACAGGTGTGCGCCACCACCGCCCGGCTGCCTTGCTGGATTTTTAAAGTGCGTCCTCCGGTCCCCTCAGCCTTCCTTTCTCCTTCGTTGGCCCTCTGGGGCAGCACACACGCGCACATCCCTACAGGACTCAGCGTCTCAGCTCGAACCCATCCTGAGTTTGCCTTTGCTCTCTTGAACACGAGGACACGGGAGGTGGCCACTCCCAGGCTGATCAGTGTGGACCAGGACCTTACTGCTAAAGAGCTTAGCACCGTGCCAGGCACTATGTTCACTAGGAATAAATGGTGTCTATTATGTGCACAAAATAAAAGGAACAGGGCTGTCCTAAATAAACTGTTGGCAGCACTTACCCCCAGTGGGTGGGATTACGGTCACAGCGAACATCCATTACTTTTCTAATTGGAGAAAAGAGAACAATAAATGTTTTTATTAGTTTAAAAAAAAAAACTGACTTTGGCTTGCTAGAAGGAAACTGACGTTAGTGTTAGTGTCCCCATCCTTAAGGAAGACAAGGTTTCTGTTTTTATAAGAAAACTTAAATGCTGGACAAACCCCTTCCCCCACGAATAGAGCATCTAGTAGAGGAGATAGTGCTTGCCTCCAGCTGTGGGCCTACTGGCCTGGCCTGGCACCGGGCACCCTGTGGGGGCTAAGTCCTTGTTTTGCTCCAGATTCTTGACGCCCAGACAGCACGGCTCAGCAGCAGAAGCAGGGAACAGGCCCATCAGAGGCAGCATGGCCCCCCTAGTTCTCTCCTAGGCCATTCCTAGCAAGCCTGAGGAGGTAGACCCCCCCCCTCAGGTTATCTGGGGACCATCCGTCTCTGCTGGATGGGCTCCTGTGGCACATTCTCCTTCCGCACCCTGGAGTGGGCATACTGTGGCTGGAATAAACACTTCTCTGTTCGGGAGACAAAGAACAGAGTAGTCCTCTGGGTCAGCTGTCTCTTTTGGCTGGCTGAGTCTACTCTCCCCCAGGCCTCTTCTGAGTCTCCTAGGCGCCCCAGGAAGGAGCTTTTAAAGACGAGACTGTGGGGCTGAGGCACTCTGAGCTGTTTTGTTAGGAGCGTAAGGGAATGTGTTACCTTAACAAACCCCAAGCCTGCTGCTCAGGAAAATATTTATTGGTTGGAGAGCAGGGGTGCAGCTGGAAAGGCAGTATGGCCGGCAGGGCGCAGAGTGAGGGTGCGTGCCTGTGTAGTACAGCAGGTGAACCGGTAGTGTGTGTGTGTGTACGCTGCTTCTCATGTGCAAGAGCACGTGTGAGTTTGCTACATGAGAAAAATGTCTTAAGATGTGAGTCTGTGTGTGCCAGGTGTGCGTGGATCCTAGCTGGAGTGCGTGAAACTTCTGCACGGTTTGGGGCGGAGTACAAACCGTTGGAGGGTGAGTGTAGCTGTTTCCTGGACCGGCGTAAGAGGCCCGCGTTCCTGCGGGCTGGGTGAGGGCGAGTGTGCAGGCACGCGAGCGTGCAGTGGAGGGGGCTGTGAGCCTGCTCTGCAGGCGCCGGCAAGGTGTGCCTGGGCTCGGTGTGCCTGGGCTCGGGCACCAGCTGGTGAGCGCACAAGTGCGTACCAGCCTGTGTTGGGTGGAGGGGAGGTAGGCTGAGAAGGGGAGCCACGCGCCTGGGGTGGGCGCGTGCGCGAGAGTGCGCGTGTCCCCCCACTTCCTGAGCCCGTTGCCATGGGAACGCGCCGCGGCCCGAGTTAATCATTTCCTGTGGAAAGTGCGGGAGGGGCGGGCACGGGGCGGGCCGAGGAGGCAGGCGGCGTGGAGCTGCCTCGCGCGGGCGGGCCGGAGCTGGCCGAGCCCGGGGCGCTGCTGCGGCGGCTGCGGCGGCGCTGGGATCCTGTCTCCGCTAGGCCGGTGAGTCGGGGTCCCGGCAGACTGGGGATGGGCTGGGACTGGCTCCTCCGGGCGCGCCGGGTGGTCGCCGCGCCCGCCCTGCCCGAGGACCCCTCTTAGCCCGACCCGCGGCGGGCGCAGCGATTAGGCCCCAGAGACCCGGCTGTGCGCGTGGGGGTCCCACTGTGTCGTCCACCCGGAGGATCTTGCCCGGACCTGGGCGTGAGGGGTGGCAAGGCCTCTGGGGTAGCGTCACCGAGACCCGCTCCGGATCTCCTTGGCGGCGGGGGTGGGTGGGTGGGGGGCGGAATGAGCAAGAGCCTACCTGGGAGCTGCGGGTCAACCAGCGCACCCCCTTCCCCTGCATGGGTCGCTTCCAGGAAGGCTGCTGTTTGGGCCCTCCCTCTGTGTGCCCGGGTAGTTCTCCTCCCACCCACCCCCACTCCCCACCCCCCACCCCCTACTACCCACCCCCCAGGGGCAAGGGCCGAGGTGGGGTGTGGCAGCCCCTAGGTTAGGAGGGAGGGCCCCAGAAATACCCTCACAAGCTGAGAGGAATCAAGTCATTGACAGCTGCGGCTGAGGAATCCCTGCAGGGAGGGGAGCCCAGAAGCTGTCTGTCCCCTCAGCCTTTCTACTGCAAGTAACAGCGGACAGAACTCTGGCCGACACAGTGAAAGGCCCGGCCCTGAAACATTTTAAAGAGGAAGCTGGATTTAAATTCTTAAGTATTTATCGCCCTTCCAACACACACACACACACACACACACACACACACACACACACCCTTCAATGCATTTCTCAAGCTAGGGCAATGGGACTACCCCTAGCTTCACCTTCCTCAGTGTCCTTCTGCCCCAGACTGGGTAAATGCCCTTCTCCTCGTCCGGTAGGATTTATTCCCCGTGCCCTTCATAAAGGGGCAGTCTCCTTGGCCAGAGAGAGTCATTTGCTAGGAATGCAGCCCCAGAACGGTTTTGTGTATTTGAGTGACTGGACTTTAGGGCTTGGGGTAGTGAGTTCTGCTGTCTGTATGGGTACCAGGGAGCAGAGAATTTGAAATCTGGATGCCCCAGAATATGTGTGTGCCAGGGATACCCTAACCCAGTCTAGCCATGCTCCCTCCCCCAAATGCTCACCCAGGAGAACCAAGCTATCTCCAGCGGTGGTGTATAGGTGACTATGAGGTCTACACACACACTCTCTCTCTCTCCCTGTCTTTCCCCTGTCTCTGGCTTAGGACAGGAAGAAGGCAGATCTACCATCCTTGGCTAAACCCAGAGAAGCACATGCCCCTCCCCCAGCCAGCTTCTGCATTCACCCACCAATGGGACAGTGTGCCAAGAGATAGCAGCATCTTGGGCTCTTTGCATGGGCCAACACTTCATCCGTGTATTGTCTGATGTCAGCCAGCCCTGAGAAGTGCAGTTTTCACTACTTGATACGTGAAGATGATAAGGCAAAGAGCAGGTAATTAATTCTCTGAGGTGGCAGGACCAAGGCCTGACCCAGTCCATAGCTCTACCCCCATGATTTCCTGGTCACCAGAGGTCCCAGGACCCCAGACCCAACACCTGTGTAAGGGAAGCGCCCTTCTCTCTTAGCCCAGAACCCTGGGCTTGTTTGAGATTCCCTGATACTCCTGACCTCTCACACCCGGGCTTCCAGCTGCTAAATTGAGCTGCTTTTTCCTCTTGGGGACCTAGCACACACACACCCTTCCTCTCTCTTCAGGCCGCCTCTCCAACTTCCCTTCCCGAGAGCACAGAAATATGGTCTCCTACCTCTGCCCTCCTTGACGGAGCTGATCTCTCCTAGAATCTTCTGCCCTTCCCAGGTCTCCGCTGGGCAGGAGCACCTGAGAGGATGGTCCTCCCGGCCTCACCCACAGGCCTGCAGGGTCGGCTTAGCGCCAGGCCACGTGGGGAGGACATTTGTATCCGCTCCTCCTGTTTCTCCCGCTTGACACCCATCTCATGGCATCCACGGTACGGGGCTACTTCTGTGGCGCGGCATCTTCCCCCCCTTTCTCCCACATTCCTATCCTCTCCCAGTGAGCACCCCATATTGTCTTCAGTCCAGACAGGATGAGACCACGGCCACTGTCTTCAGTACTTGGCCCTAAGAGCATCAGGGAAATCTTCAGTCTCCAGCTCCAGGCTCTCCCTGTTCCTCTCCTGTCTCTAGATGCCCTGCTCCTGCCCCTGTGTCTACCCCCACACGTCCTCGTAGGCCTTTTCCAGTTCCTTGAGCCACTTTGAACCTGCAGTGCAACCTAGGCTGGCCTGGAACTTGCAACCTTTTGAGTGCTGGGGAAGGGAGTTGTGATTCCCCCCCCCCCACCTTGGCTTTTCTTAAAAGGGCCCCCAGGGCGTTCTTTTCCTCTGCTATGGCCACCTGACTGTCCTGCTCTTCCTCCTCACACTCCAGTCACTTCTGAGGACTCCTGCTACTCTCAGACCTCGTGCCTTCACACACCTTCCGACCCCCCAGCCCCGTCCCTGCCCCTGCTTAGTACCATTAATCTCCACTCAGAGTGCACCCCTCTTTCTTAATCTTGCAGGCTATACCCTTGCTTTTCGCAGTAGTGACCTTTAGCTCTGAGTCTTGGTGACTAGCCTGACCTCTGGGCTTTGGTTCGTGTGTGTGTGTGTGTGTGTGTGTGTGTGTGTGGCGTGTGCACACAAGCGCATCTATATGTATATACATGTGAATGTGTGTGTGTGCATGAATATGTATATACATGTGAATGTGTGTATGTATGTGCATGCATATGTATATACATGTGAATGTGCATGTATATGTATATACATGTGAATGTGTGTGTGCATGCATATGTGTGTACATGTGAATGTGTGTGCATGTATATGTATATACACGTGAATGTGTGTGCATGTATATGTATATACATGTGAATGTGTGTGTGAATGTGTGTGAATGTGTGTGCATGTATATGTATATACATGTGAATGTGTGTGTGCATATACATGTATATACAGGTGAATGTGTGTGTGAATGTGTGTGTGCATGTATATGTATATACATGTGAATGTGTGTGTGTACATGCATTTCAGGATTATCCATTTAGTAAGGCATCATGGAGCATGTGGGCATAGCATGCGGGATGAGCCCCTCATCCTCAGGAAGCTTGGGTGGGGTGGGGGGATGAACGCTGTCCAACCCTTGTCCTTGCTGCCTGGCAGGGAGTGGTCAGTGCAGTGCGGGTGGGGACCCTGAAGATGGCCCACAATCCAGGTAGCTCTGTAGGAAGTCCCTTGGGTGCCCAATTCAGTCTTAAAACTGCACGATGCCTTTTTGGTCTGACTGGCACCACAGCCTGTATCTGGGGCAAAGTTTGGTCAGCTCAATATCCTTGAGGCTACTCTGCACATAGTAGGTACAAAATAAAGATTTTTTTTTCAGTGAAGAAGATGGTAACTCAAGGCCAGCCTGGGCTACATAGTAACACCCTGTCTCAAATAACCAAACCAAACCAAGACAAAAACTCCCAATCTAAAAGTTTGTGCTCAGACTCTATTTGCTTGCTTCCTATTTTGGATAGGAGCTCCCAGGACACTTACACTTCCCATACCAGTGCTCCCAGGACACTTACACTTCCCATACCAGTGCTCCCAGGACACTTACACTTCCCATACAGTGCTCCCAGGACACTTACACTTCCCATACCAGTGCTCCCAGGACACTTACACTTCCCATACCAGTGCTCCCAGGACACTTACACTTCCCATACAGTGCTCCCAGGACACTTACACTTCCCATACCAGTGCTCCCAGGACACTTACACTTCCCATACAGTGCTCCCAGGACACTTACACTTCCCATACAGTGCTCCCAGGACACTTACACTTCCCATACCAGTGCTCCCTGGTGGTGCCTGGAAAGTCCCTCTGACCACCTTATAACCTGTCCATACTTTGAACATTTGTTATTTTTGAGACAGGCTCTCACTATGTAGTCTTGGCTGGTTCTTGTAAGTAGACCAGGGTGACCTTGAACTCATAAAGAAATCTCTGTCTTGGGAGTGCTGGGATTAAAGTTTAGCGCCATCACTTGGGTATAAACCTTTACCTAACACCAGGGCTGGAAGTTGGAGGCCCCTGACTTCTGCTAGGTGCCCAGCACATAGTAGGCACTCGATAAATGATTCTAGACTAGGAACTGAATGAATGCCTGGCAGGGCGCCTGACACACCCTCAGCACGCAGTTACGTGAATGTGTGAATGAACTGGCCCTGAGAATTTGCTCAATGTAAACCCAGCTTGCCTCTGGCCCTAAGCCAGCTCCTCCAGGGCCCCTCCTCAGTGAGAGGCTAATTCTCAGAGCATCAGCTGCTGGGCCACTGGCTTGGGACACAGCCCGAAGGCCGAGACTTAAGCAAGCAGCTGAGTCTAATTAGAAAATGAGACCTCATGGAGGAGAAGGATTAAACTCACGGCTGGTTGGAGGCATAGTCCCGGAGCTTCCTCCGTGTAGCTGCTGCCCCTTGTGTCCTCTGGCAGGTCCTCACGGTGGGTGGCAGACTCACTGACTCGCTCTCCCTGGCCCACTCGTAGATGGCATGGTCAGTGCCAAGCACCCTGCTGTGGGCCCGGGGTCCTTAGGGGTTGCTACACTTGCCCCCGACACACACACACACCCCCTGCTATCCTAGGTAGCAGGTGATCCTTGTTTGCAGACCCTTTCCAGACGGTACAGCGTGTGGACTAACCACGCCCCTTAAAGCTCCCTTCCCGGTGTTCTCTCTGCAGCCTGCCCGGCACCCCGAAGAGGTTGCTGAGCCCCGGGCCATGGTCCCCTCTCGCAGGACGTGGAACTTGGGAGCCACGCCTTCACTGCGGGGCCTTTGGAGAGTGGGCCGGGTCCAGGAGCCCAAGCCCGGGATGGCTCGCCCCGCCCCAGCCAGCCCAGCCGCCCGCCCTTTCGCACACACCGGCCAGGGGAGGTTGAGAACTGGTGAGTCCGCATTTTTAGAATGCCTCTTCATTTCCCTTCCTTCCTCCAGATCCCAGAGATGAGACTGAGGCTTCTCGCGGTTCCTAAACTCAGTCAGAGCTGTCAGATAATTACAGGGTAGCCAGCAGCCCCGAGCCGGCTGGGCGTGGAGCGCAGCGCAGCGTCACCGGGTGCTCCTTCCCTTGCGTCCAGCCTGGGAGGAGGAGAAGGCTGGGGCCGGTTAAACTTTAACAGTCCATAGCACCGCGGCATCAGCTACGTTCCCGCCTGCCAGCCGAACCAGGTCAGGGACGCTGAGATCTCTTTTGGGTGCCTCTAATATCAGCTGAAGGCGGTAAACAAGGTAGGTGAAGCGACTGACCTCCTGATTCTGCCGTGCTGCCCCGGACAGGAGCGAGGAGCCAGTGCAAGCTGCCCAGAGTGTTGCCCAGCAGGGTTTGGGTGTCAGACAGCCAACGGCTGCTTTCAAAACGATCATAGCAGCCGGTCAGTGGTGAGAGGGTCCCAGAGCCTGGGCCACTGCTGTTCCCCCGGGAGCTCCCAGCAGCCAGCTTTCTGGGTCACGTCCCAGGTGCAGAGACTGTCAAGGAGCCAGCGGCTCCTCTGTTCTGGGGAGGGGCAGGGTGTGTGGTGGGGGGTGAGGAGCCGTCTTGACCCTTTCCCTACCTCTGTGTGGGCAAGCAGGCAGGGTGCCCTGTTGTGTGGGAAGGAAGGTTTATCCTGGAGCACCGCCTTCAGGTGTTTGCTACCTTTTGCTCCTGACCTACAGGGAGATGTGTCCAGATTAGCAGTCTGGCCCTCTGGGTCGTAAGCCCCTTAGTATAGGGAAGAGGGGCTACGCAAGGTTCCCAGATGGCCCCCCTCTCCCCATCTAACTGTAACACATTCACTCTGCAAGCGGGCAGCAGGGCAGTGCTTTGAAGATCTCCCAGCTTCTATAGTTGCCTGGGGCTGCCACCCCCTTATACCCTGGGAGCGTTCAGGCAAAACAGGGGCTCTCTGGGCCAGTCAGAGCTGGTTGTTTAAAAGGGGGACAGGATGGTCTCTATAAGGTTGTCCCCAGGTGTGAATAAATAGAGATGAATATGGCTTTTCTGGTTAAAAAAAAAAAAAAAACTTTTTTAACCTCAGAAAACTTACTGAGCTCTTCATCTAGTGTGTGTGTGTGTGTGTGTGTGTGTGTGTGCGCGCGCGCGCTTATGAAATGAGTACAGTGACTTTAGAGACTTACGACCACTTAATAAATTTAGGACAAATTAGAGATCAAGTGAAACCTGTGTGTGATAGGCAGGCACAGGAGGCTTGGCACCCAAGAGAAAGCCTCAGTCAAAAAGGGTACCCAAGTCCCCTCTAAATCTTCCCTGTTGGTGTTACTGTCATTTGGAAAGAGATAGTCAACCAGGGTTGGCTGGTGCCTCGGTCTGAATACAAGCCCTGTGTAGCACTGGGCCTGTTAGCCAGCCATTCAAGGTCTCTGGTTTTCTGGCTTTCCAGCAAGGGAATGTCCTGCACCTGCCTGGGCGCTTGTGATGGCATCACTCTCCAAATGGCTAACATCTGTGTGTCCTCAGGTTTTGTCAGTGTGGAGACTTCCTGTTCCTGCCTTCTTTGAGCCTCACCATGGGGTTGCCCTCAGGGTGTTAGGTTATCCCAGGGTCATGGCTGGGTTTTTGTTTTTGTTTTGTTGTTGTTGTTTTTGTTTTAAACCAGAGGGCTTACTTGGATTGCCTGAAACTTGCTCTGTAGACCAGGCTAGCTTTGAACACAGAATCTGGGGCTAGCATTAAAGCATGTGCCTGGTGGAAAGGCTTCCATTTAGTCCAGTCTTCAAAATCAGTTTACTTAATTTATTTTCAAATAAATCAAACTTATTAATTTCGTTTTAGTTTATATGTATATTTCTCTGTGGGGTTAAATGCACATGAGTACAGGTACCTTACAGAGCTAAGAGGTGTCAGATCCCTCGGAGCTGGACTTACGGGCAATTGTGAATCACCCAGCGTGGGTGCTGGGAGCAAAACTCCAGCCCTTTGCAAGAGCAGTGTGTGCTCCTCAGCTGTCTCTCCAGCCTGTGGCTGTGTCATTACTGTGACAGTAAGGCTAGTATTGTTTCCCACCCTGGCCAGGTTGGAGGAGAGAGGGTGCCCTGCCCCAGAGGATACACTTCTTGAAATAGCAGGGGCCAGGCTACCCAGTGTGGAGTTGGTCTTAATTAAGGCAAGGGAGAAATTGCCACCTAGAGGCAGCCTGGATAATGAAGCTGTGTCCCTGTGACTCGCAGCTCACTCGGCCTCCTCTTACAGCTCTGCAGAGGAGCTGATGAATAAGCATGGAGTCCCCGGCAGGGTCTTGGGTACCCTCCAGGAAAGGGTCTCAGGGTCTTTTTGGTAAGGGAATCAGGTACCCCACCCTGTCCCTACCTGTGCTCGTGTATGGAGAGAGCCTATTGAGGCCACACCTGGGCAGATGGTGTGTGTGTGTGTGTGTGTGTGTGTGTGTGTGTGCAGAAGCTGAGCTCAACTTGCTTTGGCCAGTGGTCTTTGGCCAGCAGCCAAATATGTCATCTTATCTGTCTGTCTTTCCTGAGACAGGGCGTGGAAAAGATACCCTACCCAGTGGCGAGGAAGACTCCACTTCCAGGTCTGCAGCTCGCCCGTCTCTTGCACAGTGTCGAGCCCTCAGCGTGGACTGGCCTGGCCCCAGGAGTCCCCACAGACTCTACCTGACCGTGCAGGTAAGCTCGGGCCCTCAGCTGCAGGGGCGAGGGTGAGTGCGGTCCTCTGAACTCTAGCAGTTGGGCCCAGCAGGGAGGAGAGCTGGGTCTTCCCAGGCACCACTTGTGTTGGCTAGCCCTTTGCAGCCCATCGCTGAGGGACTGCCTACCTGCAACGGGCTGCATCACAACTTATCCCAGGGAAGATCTCTGAGGTGACGGGAGTGTCAGGCACACCCTGGCTGAAGTGGGAAGTGAGGCCTGTGCTAAGGTTTGCCGAGCTGGAGGAGATACTGGGAAAATTGGCTTCCTTGGAGAGCTGTTTACGTCTGTGTGGACACTGCCTCTGTGCCCTTGGTTGTGGAATCAAAAGAGGGCTAGGCTGGGTGTGGCACATGTCTTTAATCCTTAAGGAGGCCGGGAGAGGCAGATCTCTGAGTTTGAGGCTAGCCTGATCTACAGAGCAAGTTCCAGGATGTCCATCCCGGGATGCAGAGACACCGGACTCACACAGAGTCCAAAGAGAGATGGTGGGGGATGGGGAGCTGCTTTTCCTTCCAGTTGTCAGTGACTTTCAAAAGGCATGCTTACTGTGTACCGGGGTCACGGGAGGATTTGATTGTAGAAATAATACGAGTTAGTGATTTTTATTTCAGTACTGTTGTGGAACACAGGCATTAGATCTCATGTCTGGACAGAGAGATACCATTTTGTATGAATTTTATAGACAAGGACACAGGGGCTCAGAGCTCAGAGAGGTTAAGTAACTTGCTGCTGGTCACACAGTAGGCTGAGATCTGAACTACCAACCAGAAATGGAACACAGAGGTGTAAAAGGTATGTTATAAAGGTATGGTGGTGGCGGCGCATGCGTTTAAGGGAGGCAGAGGCAGGTAGATCTCTGAATCTGAAGCAAGTCTGACCTACTGAGCCAGTTCTAGGACAGCCAGGGCTACCTAGAGAAACTCTGTCTCAAACAAATAAAATAAATAACCCCTAAATAAATAAAAATCCCAAAATGGTGCAAAGAATTCAAAGAATTCATGGTACGATCCCTGGAAGCTGGAGGTCCCTCACGGCCCTTCTGCAGCTCCACTGTGAAAGGCTCCTCTTCACCCAGGTGTCTTACTGTACCGCCCCAGTGGTACGGTGTTTGTATTTACTTTTTCACATTATTCTACGACCTGCTGTTTCCCTCACGGCCGTCTTTGAGATCTCTTCATACACGTTAGTCATGGAGATCCTCATCCATTCCCTACACCACTGCATAATATTCTACTTAAGATTTCCCCATAAGGCCGGGCGGTGGTGGCGCACGCCTTTAATTCCAGCCTGGTTACAGGTTATGGGGAAATTTTTTTTTTTTTAATATGGAACGCTTCACGCGTGTTATCCTTGCGCAGGGGCCATGCTAATCTTCTCTGTATCGTTCCAAGGTTGGGAGGCAGAGGCAGGTGGATTTCTTTTCTTTTCTTTTCTTTTCTTTTTTTGTTTCGTTTTTTTTTTTTTTTTTTTTTTTTTTTTTTTTTTGAGACAGAGTTTCTCTGTGTAGCCCTGGCTGTCCTGGAACTCACTCTGTAGACCAGGCTGGCCTCGAACTCAGAGATCCACCTGCCTCTGCCTCCCAAGTGCTGGGATTACAGGTGTGCGCCACCACCGCCCGGCCGGCAGGTGGATTTCTAAGTCTACAGAGTGAGTTTCAGGACAGCCAGGGCTACACAGAGAAACCCTGTCTCAGAAAACAAACAACAAACAAAAACAAAACAACAAAACAAAACAAAAACAAAAACAACAACAACAAAAGATTTTCCCCGTGCTTGCTTCGGCAGCACATATACTAAAATTGGAACGATACAGAGAAGATTAGCATGGCCCCTGCGCAAGGATGACACGCGTGAAGCGTTCCATATTAAAAAAAAAAAAATTTCCCCATAACCTGTAACCAGGCTGCAAGTGCGCTTAGAGCATGAGAACCCTTCTCATTCCATCGGTGATTATGGTGGTAATGGTAAAATCTTCCTTGTCTGCCCTGTGCCTTATCTCTTATCACAGTGCGCTCCTTTGACGTTCAAGTCATGATGCTGATCTTGCGTGGATTGTGTGTATATGTGTATGTGGGGTGTGGGGTACACCTGTGCAGTTAGAGAACAGCTTGTGAGGGTCAGCCCCCCTCCTTCACAGGCTCTGGGGATGAAAACTCGGTGTCAGGTGCCTTCATCTTATTGGCCAACTTTAGTTTGTTAGTTTAGGATCTCACTACTTAGCCCCGTCTGGCCTTAAACTGAGAGCTCTACCAGCTCAGTCTCTCCCAAGGGCTGATTAAAGGCATGTGCCACCATACCCAGCCGCATTAGTTTGGTGTGTATGAATGTTTGCCCACATATATGTATATGTGTATACCTGGTACCTTGCTGTCCAAGGATGCCAGGAGGACTCAGATCCCCGAAGCTACCACGCGGGTGCTGGGAAACTTAGGTTCTCTACAGACAGCAAATCTGACACTCCCGTGTCTAGAACTAGTTACCAACATGAATGCCCATGTGGGTGCTGGGAACTGAGCAAGTGCTCTTATCTGCTGAGCCATCTCTCCAGTGCTGGCATTACTATTTTTTTTTTTTGAAGATTCATTTTTTATCTGTATGGGTGTTTGCCTACAGAGGCCCGACAAGGGTATTAGATCTGCTCAGTTTAAAGGTATAGTCACGAGCCACCATCTGGGTCCTGGGAACAGGACCTGGGTTGTCTGGAAGAGCAGCCAGCACTCTCAACCGCTGAGTGGTCTCTTCAGCCCCCTGTATTAGTATTTTAATGTGCGTTTGCTGAACAGCAAATATATATTGGCCGCTTTGTGCCAATGCGTCCTTAGACTGGTGCAGGGATGCTGAGAAGGGAAGTAGGGATGGAAGCCCAATAGAGGCCCCAGAGAGTCACCAACGACCTCACACATGTGAATACAAACAGGAGAGCACCAGGAACGACTTCAGAGCATGAAGTACCATGGTTATCAGGGGTGTTGTCTAGATTCCCCTAAGAGACAGGACTCGTAATCCCTCCCAGTCTTTATAATTTTGAGACAGAAACCCCTTCTTGTAGTCTAGGACCCGTGGCAGACACTAATGTTCCCACGTGCTGTGATTTTAGGCATAAGCCACCGTGCCTGGCATTGGATGGCCTCACACACACACATCCTGCCTTTCCAGGGAGCCACTGTGTAGAGACGGGTGTGAAGCCAAGCGCAGGCGGTGGGCAGGATGGGTGCTGGGGGAGACGCACACCTTTGAGCCATCCTCCCTTTAGCGGATGCAAGACCCCAGGGACGATGGTGTTTAAGGGACAGATAGCCTTTGTTTCAACATGTTTCTGAGATTCTTCCGAGAGCCGAACGGACCATACTTGTTTCCTTTCTGAGTTCTTCCTGGAGAGTGAGTCTGGTTAGACAACAGTTAAGGAAACCAGAGGGAATTTAAATCGGGAGGCTGTGGTCAGGAGCTGCAGCTCAGCTGGGCGGGGGCCCTGTTGTTGATTATGGGGTGCCTGGCTGCTGAGGCTGCTACGGAGGCCTGGACTCAGCAGCTCCACTGACGCTCCGTTCAGAAGCCTTTAGTGCGGCTTCCAAGTTCATGCCCCTCTGGCCCCTGCAGAGCTCCGCCGGGGTTATGGGTATGGATGTACGCTGCAGCGTGCTCTGCGCCAGGGCCGCAACCTGCAGGTCACGGCTCTGTCAGTCCAGCCTTGTTGCAACAATCGAAGACTGAGAGGCACCTCCAGAGCACGGCAGACATCCCAGCCCCCAGGGACGCCTGTCCTTCCTGAGCTTCAGCCTGCAGCCCAGAAATAGTGTAACCTTTGCTCCCGTCTGAAGGCGAATGGAAAGGAACTTCCAACTGTTGCCGGCCCTGCCCCCACCTCCCCCAGCCTGCTGGAGGTCGCGGAGCAGTTGGTTCAAGGGTGGGGACAGAATTAAGCTGAGGAGAAATTTCCTAAATAGAAGAGATGGAGGTAGGAAGAGGCTGAGGGCGTGGCTGAGTGGGCACCTGCTGGCCTGATTTTCACTCTTGTACAGATTTATTTAGGCCTCTTCTTCACCCCTTCTTCCCCCCCCCCCCCAAATAAACCTCTTCTTGCTAGAAAAAAAAAGATTTATTTATTTTATATACGTGAGTACACTGTCACTATCTTCAGATAGGCCAGAAGAGGGCATCAGATCCCATTACAGATGTTAGGAGCCACCATGTGCTTGCTGGGATTTGAACTCAGGACCTCTGGAAGAGCAGTCAGTGCTCTTAACCGCTGAGCCATCTCTCCAGTCCTTGCAATTCTTTTGATCGGCCTTTTGATGCTCAGAGTTAACGAGTGTAGATCAGAGAAACTCTAAACAGCTGCCTCTGCGGTGCCCCCGCGGGCCAGCACTTTGAGCATGCCCAGCTTGCTGTGCCTTTGGTCTGCCCACTGGCGCTAGAGGGCGGAGATTAGGAGGGAAACAGCTTCGGAGAGGGTGCAGAATTTGTCCACAGCCACACGGCACGCAGGTGACATGCTGTCTCTCTGGGATTCATCCTCCCTGTACTGACCATTAAAGAAAAAAAAAAAGTGTAGCCCCTGGCTCCAGGATGTCCACACACACCTTTAATTCCAGTAGTGAGAAGGCAGAGGCAGACGGAGCTCTGCAGGTTCCAGGCCAGCCAGGGCTACAGTGTGAGACCCTGTGAATGAAATACAATGAGATTAACACTTGACTTGAGACATAAAAGCATCTTCCCAGATGCTCTGTGGACATGATACAACAAAACCAGGTTTTTCAGGTGAAAAAGTCGAGCCTCAGATGCCCGCCCTCAGAGACCCTCACCACTACCCCTAACCCCTAACCCTAACTAGCATGACCTGGAAGGCCCTTTCTGCTCAGATCCTTCTCCCCTGTTGCGAAGTTTATATTCATTCCCAAAGTACAAATTTCTCTTGTTTCCATGTCAACGGGTCTCTGTGTGTGCACACCCCCACCCCGAGCACACCCCCCACCCCGAGCGCACCCCCCACCCCGAGCACACCCCCCACCCCGAGCGCACACCCCACCCCGAGCACACCCCCAGACCCCAGCACACCCCCCCACCCCGAGCACACCCCCACCCCGAGCACACCCCCCACCCCGAGCACACACCCACCCTGAGCACACCCCCCACCCCGAGCACACCCCCCACCCCGAGCACACACCCCCACCCCGAGCACACACCCCCACCCCGAGCACACACCCAGACCCCGAGCACACCCCCCCACCCCGAGCACACACCCAGACCCTGAGCACCCCCCCACCCTGAGCACACCCCCCACCCCGAGCACACACCTAGACCCCGAGCACACCCCCCCACCCTGAGCACACACCCAGACCCCGCTGCCTGTGAGCTCTCCAGTCCGTTTCTCGTCTGTGTCTTGTGTATTATTACCCTTAAATGGGTCCACACTTTCCCACACTGTCTGGACCCTTGCTTGGTGTCTTTCTCCATGAGCTACCCGTGATGTCTCCGAATGAAAGCACCCCTTTTCACCCCTCCACTCACCGGCTCCAGCCCGGCCCCCTTCGTTGCCCCTGGATAGCCCTGTGGGACACAGCATATAGGAGGCAGTGTGGTCATTCTCCTGGTCAGATGGACTCATGTGTAGCCGCCTAGTCCTGGGAGTGCCACCCTTAGGTGGGAAGCTGTCTGCCAAGGTGTCGCAGCAGATGACACTACAGGGGAGTGCCCTAAGATTGTTGCGTGTAGGCAGGACGGGCTAGTCACCTGCACTGAGGCTCGTTGCGAACAGGCTGCTCCCTAATGACTCCTCCCCTGGACCTGCCGGGATAGCACAAACCTTATCTGGGGAACGTAGGTACTTAGAACCTTTCCTACCGGTGTGGAGACTGACTACAGTGGGGCCCAGGAATAAATTACTGTCATCTTTCTGTAGGATGTTAGTCTGGCTTCCCAGATTCCAGGCAGGACTCTTTGTCCACACCTCCTTGGTGACGACACTGCTGGGCCCTGGGACCAGAATGCTCACCACCCCAGGGCAAGGGTGTCTCCTTAGCACAGTCCCCTTCATGAGAGGATTCTGGTTGTGTCTTGGCAGCAGGCCCTGCGGGACAAGGGGTACGAGAGCAAGAGTCAGGGGACGAAAGAAGACAAGCTCCCGAAGAGGCAGGCGCCGGCCCCCAGGCGGGACCGGGAGGCCCCAGAAGCTGGTGGTACCATGAATGTAGAAAAATCAGGTAAAGGAGGTCAGCCCCACCGTCGGACACACGCTGGCTGAGCTAGTGCAGGAGGGAGGACTCTGCCCCACGGCTGGAAGTGGCTCGGCCAGACCAGCCACCTGACATGAACTTGAGACACCGACTGGCCCCTTCCAGATCCATGGACAGTGGCTGTCCTCTTTCTTGTCCTGTCCCTTGTCCCAGGGCCACCAGGGCCCCACCCAGTGATAAGAGACTTTGGCCCCTGGAGGTTGGGTTGGGTTTCCCTTCTTTTTGTCTTTTCCCAGTACCTACCTAAGGCAGGGCCCAGGAGCAGCCTCCCGGACGCCACGGGTCCCTTTGGCCACGGCCTGGCTGTGTTCTGGTTAGAGGATCTGGAGTCAGGGCTCTGCTGCCCTCCCTCCAGCCTGAGGAACCCACGCCTGCAGTTGCATTATCCTCTGACCACTGTGGCACCTAGAGCTAACAGGTTTTAGAAGTCTCTTCAGGTTCCTTTGCTTTGCTATCTTCTGGGTTTTCAGCAGTAAGTGCTGGCCAATGACCACACACACACACACACACACACACACACACACACACACACACAGAGAGAGAGAGAGAGAGAGAGAGAGAGAGAGAGAGAGAGAGAGAGAGAGAGAGAGCATCTTAGGAGCCTCAGGCCAGGGCCAGGAGTACTGGGGAAAGGTGCTGCTTCCTCGGAGCCTGTGTGTCTGAACTTGCTGGGGTAGTTGGAGGCGGTCACTCCCTCCTCTGAGTCTGAGCCAGTGCCTGTTCTGTACGAGCCCTGGTCCACCTAGAGTCAGGGCAGGCATAGGGTGTGGGTAAGCAGTGGGCAGTCCGGTTTTCAAAATGGCCACCATCTGGCCAGCTAGGTGGGGCAAGCCCAGAGAAGGAAGGCTAGGTCCTCTTAGCAATGAGACCTGGCACAGCACCTCAGCCCTGAGCCCTGGGCTCTGTGGTGGACCGTGCCTCTCGAAACTGACCTGCCAGGTGGGTCTTCCTCAGCACGGGGCTTGTTGAGCACCCTTGGGCCTCACCACTCCTCCTTTCTTCCCATTCTCAGTCTTCCCTTAGCTTCTTCAAGAGTATTTTTTCCACTATCCATGACTGCAGGTTCCACCCAACTCCTGGCCCCCTTACACAGGTGCTGAGGTGTGGGGCTCAGAGCCTCCCATGATGGGAGCTGCGTCATGGATGACATACGTCTGTTACCAATGGCATCCCAGCCACTTTCGCAGGGCTGCTTTGGGGCCAGGTACATTGTCCCTGTTTCACACAGGAAGAGCCTGCAGGGTCCCTCCCATGTGATTCAAGAGGCAAGCCCAGCTCTCAGCCAAGCCCAGCACATTCTGTCTCGCCAACAGTGCTGTCTGTGGCCATACTGATCACATGTCACCCGTGGCAGCCCCGTGTGCCAGCCTAGAAGCATCGGGCTGCCCTTGCTCCCTCTAGAATAGATCACAGAGGCTGGGCCTGCACTGTGTGACTTTCGTGCTGTGTGTCACATGCAGAGCCACACAGCTGGGGACACTTGCCCAGCACGGGTTTGTCCAGCCCCAGATCTCTGCGGGGAGAGGACACTAGCCCCACCCGTGGGGGCCTAGCTACAGCTGCTGCCTCCCATTTCGCTGTACTGCTCTGGGGCTTTGCAGAACTGTGGTCAAGGCTTGCTAGTGGTGGGGGGCAAGGCACTGGGAGACCCCCTCATCTCTGAGAAAGCTAAGGCTGCCCTGAAGTAGAAGACTCCCTAGCTAGCCCTGGCCCTCCGCACGGCCAGACTCTGCAGGGCCCCTGCTTGGGATGCTGAGGGGAGGAGGCAAATTCCTTTCTCCTTCCCCTGGGCAGCTGCTGGTTCCTCACTGCACTGCCATTCTCCTCTTCAGAGCTTTGGAACAGGCACCACAGCCCCACTGCAAACCACAGCCCTCAACGCTTGTCCTGTCTCCCATCCTGATGACAGAACAGGTGTTGGGGGAGGAGTCCGGCTGAGGTCCTGCCTGGCTCAGTATTTGTCCTTCCCTTGTGCCTGTGTGACCCTCTGTGTCCAAGCATCAACCTGAGGATGTGCCTGGCCCCTGGTCTGTCCCATGTGCTGGCCTGTCTGCCCTGATCTGCTGCTTGTACTTACTCCCCAGCCCCTCCTCCCCACGCACAGGTGACACCTCCCGCAGAGCAGCCGGCAAAGCCTGGTCCCTCTCTGCTGTGCTTTGAGAGATCTCGTGAATTATCACTGAGAGCCATTTCAGAGTGAGCCTCCTTTCTTTCCCAGTGGAAATTGCCTGAGGGCTGGCCACCGAGAGACAGCCCCGGCCTGGAATACACGGCTCTGAGGGGATTCGGGGAGATTGTTACTCCTAAGTCCTGGTTTAGGCAGTTCTGCCCCCTAGACGCTATTGCTAAAGTGACTTCCCCAGAGGCAACCTGGAGGTCCCCCGCAAGCCCATTTTGCTGTATCCTTGAGGCCTCAGCCCAGCCCCACCTGCTTTCAACCTCTTCCTGCCCCTGATGGTACTCCCTGTTGTGATGGCCGCCTCGCTCCTCCAGGCAGACCTCCACTGCCCTGCTGATCAGCCACTACTTTGCTTGTAGGTGGGCGGCTCTTTGGCATCGGGAGGTGCTCAAGCCTGTCCGGGTCACCAGGCCCAGACCCCGTGGTACATAGGACCGTGGAGGCCATGTCCCAGCTTCAGGAGGAGCTGGTAGTCCTTCGGGAGAGGCTGGCCCTCCACGACAGTGACCGGCAAGCCACAACCACCCAGCTGCAGAACCAGGTACCTGGGGAGGCAGGGACGAGCAGAGGTCACTCACTGCCCTCTGCGGAACAGGTCAGAGGGCATTGTCAGGGCACCTAGACCCCACCAGAAGCCAGAAGGTGGCACTGTTCTGGTGTGGGAAGATGCGACAGGGTGAGACGGTTCAGACTCGGCGTCTTACAGCAGCACGCGTCTCTAGCCCCAGAGCCTCTTCCCAGCCAGAACAGTCTCCTCTCTAACTGATGAGATCTACTTGCTTATTAAGAGGGGAAGTCAGAAGTGAACTGCCCAGACTTTCTGGTATCCCCAGCCCCACTCCCTCATCACCTGTAAGGAGGATTCCCCAACCACCCTCAGGCCTCAGACGGCCTGAGAATTCAAACCGGTACCTAGCCTCTGCTTAGGTTTTATTAGTGAGCCTTTGGTTACGTGTTTATTACCATGTTTTTAAGGGATGATACTTGTAGCTGTGTAGCCATTAGCTGTGCTCTGTAGGGTCCAATCCTGTGGAGACATGGCCAGCCTCCTGGGTCCAGAGCTGTGAATAAGCCCTGGCTCCCTCCCTGTCTGAGAGCGCTTATCTGTCCGGGCCTAGGTAACTGTCAGTCCGCTGCTCATTTCCTCATCTGAAAACAGATAAGACAACAGAATCCAGATGTGCTAGCACATCGTAGGGGCAGATGTAGCTCTGGAAATATATCTGCCCGAGGCTGTCTTGGCTCGAATCTGTGAGGCTGTACCGAGTGTTATCTGTCCTGTGAACCCCATTTTCTGATGTCCAGCCAGGCCGATGAGTGTGGCTTTATGGTTATCAGATGGGTTGGATCAGAGTGGATAAGACGTTGGTTATGAACTATAAAGTATGCTGTGCTGTGGGGGGCTGCTCCTCTGACCTCTTGTCTTCCTGAGCCTTACTGTGGGTTTTGTTGTTGCTTGGTGTTGTTGGCTGTTGGTTTTTCTGAGATAAGTTTTCTGAGATAAGCTCCCAGCCTAGCCTAGTGTGTCCTGGAACTCACTATCTAGTCCTGGCTGTTTTGGTAGTTCCATGGACTCCACAGTAGGTAGTAGCCACCTCCTGGGCATGGTGAGCAGTGCTGCTACCAATACCCATGTACAGCTGTTCTTCCAGTTCCTGCTTTCAGTTCTTTGGTGTATATGATAATGCCCAGAGTTGAAATTACTGAATGGCGTAGGGCTTCATTATTTCTTGTTTATTGTTGGGACGTGGCTTTCTTTTTCTCATCCCCCCCTTTTTTCCCCCCACGCAACAGGGTTTCTCTGTGTAGCCCTGGCTGTCCTGGAACTCACTCTGTAGACCAGGCTGGCCTTGAACTCAGAAATCCACCTGCCTCTGCCTTCCAAGTGCTGGGATTACAGGTGTGCGCCACCATGCCCGGTCCCCCTTCATTTTTTTTCCTCTTTATTCTCTATATTCTTTGTTTACATTCCAAAGGCTTTCCCCTTTCCCAGTTCCCCCCTCACCATATTTCCCATAAGTCCTCTTCCCTCCACCCATTCCCCAATCACCCCCCCCCCTTCATTTTTTAAAGACAGGGTCTCACTGTGTGGCTCTGGTTGTCCTGGAACTCCCAGTGTGGACCAAGCTGGCCTCAAACTATAAGACTCATAGAGATCCACCTCTCTCTGCCTTCCAAGTGCTGGGATGAAAGGTGTGTGCTAACATGCCTCACTGTGTTAGCTCAAGCTGCTGTTGAACTTGGGGTGACCCTCCTGCTGCCTCCTGTGCACTGGTAGTACAGGTGTAGGGCATATACCTGACTCGGTTTGTTATCATTATATTTTTCTTAGAGGCTTCCTATGTGACCTTGAACTCACAGGCAACAGTCCTGTCTCTGGTTTCTAGGGGCTGGGATGATATAGGGTAGGCACCTCCATGCCTAACTCAGTTATAATCTTCCGGGGACCCACCCCTCTGTTTTCTCCAGTGGCTGTACCATCCCCATGTCTACCACAGCGCCCAGAGTTCTGCTCCCTCAGCCCTCCTCAGCGTTCATTTAACAGCCTTAACAGCCGTGCCCGTGGGTGTGGAGTGGTGTCGCACTGTGTGGGGTAAGGGTTTGGTTTTGTTTAGTTTTTTGAGACAGGGTTTCTCTGTGTAGCCCTGGCTGTCCTGGAACTCACTTGGTAGATCAGGCTGGTCTCGAACTCAGAAATCTGCCTGCTTCTGCCTCCCAAGTGCTGGGATTAAAGATGTGTTACCACCACAGCCAAGTTCTTTCATTGTTGTTGAGTTCTAGGCGTTTTCTGGATATTAACCCTTTCTCAGTAACTGATTTGCACATTTCCTTCTCACTTGATGGTTTCTTTTTACTCCATTGATGGCTTTGGTTTCAGAGATGATACCCAAAGCTCTTTCCTGTGATGTTATTTTTTTTTTTTTACTGTTTCACTTTTTACTTTTTTTTTTCTTCTTCTTCTTTTTTTTTTTTTTTTTTTTTTTTTGGTTTTTCGAGACAGGGTTTCTCTGTGTAGTCCTGGCTGTCCTGGAACTCACTCTGTAGACCAGGCTGGCTTCAAACTCAGAAATCCTCCTGCCTCTGCCTCCCAAGTGCTGGGATTACAGGCGTGCACCACCACGCCCGGCTTATTTTTGGTTTTTTGAGACAGGGTTTTTCTATATAGCCCTGGCTGTCCTGGAACTCACTCTGTAGACTAGGCTGGCCTTGAACTCGGAAATCCCCCTGCCTCTGCCTCCCAAGTGCTGGGATTAAAGGCGTGTGCCACCACTGCCTGGCTCATTTTTACTTTTATTTTATATGTGCATATGTGTTTCTCCTGCACGTGTGATTGTGTGCCATCACATGTGGTACCTGCAGAAGCCAGAAGAGGGCATCAGATCCCTCGGGACCCGAGTTCCACACAGTTGCTTGCCACAGTGTGGTTTCTAGGAATCAGACCTGGAGTCTTTAGAGAGAGCAGCCGGAACTTGTAGCTTCTGCAGCCTGTCTCCAGCCCCCACACCTGTATAAGTACAAAAGTTAATTTTTGTAAAGACCACTTACCTTTTTTTTTTTTTAAAGACTGTGCTTTAGGGGCCAAATCAAAAATTCCACTCCCAAGTTCAGTGTCAAAAGCTTTTTTTTCAATATTCTAAGAGACTTATCATCTGATTTCTTGTGTTTGGGCTTTTGATCCATTTGCTATTCTGTCTATGACTCTGGTGTGTGGGTAAGGGCCCAGCTTCACTATTTGACATGTGGAGACGCCACCGTTCACCGTCGTGTGAGGACTCCCTCGTCCCCCTGCCATCCTCACGTCTGCCTTTCCGCCTGAGCCACAGGGCTCTGATTGCTGTGGTACTGAAGTCGAGGTACAGACGCCCACCTTCAGTTCCCTTGTCCAAGGCTGGTGCGCAGATGAATTTTAGTGTGGATTAAAAAAGAAGTCTTCAGAAAATGCTCTTGGGGGTTTGGCAGGAATTGTCTTGCCTCTCTAGATTGCCCTGGGTTTTGTTGAAACCCGATTTATTGCGTCTTTGACCCATGACCCACTATGGCTTTCCTTTCCTGCTGCTATCTTTAATCTCCTTCAGTGACTTTTGTAGTTTTCATTCCATATGGTCTTGGTGTGTGTCTGCACATGCATGTTCCCATGTGTTTGCAGACACATGCACCTGTGCATGCGTGGATAGAGGCGGGAGGTGACATGGGGTGTCTTCCTCGGTCACTTCGCACCTTATTTTTTGAGCTAAAGTCTCTTACTGATCCCAGAGCTCGCCATTTGGGGGAGCCTGGCTATTCTGAGTGCCTGGAATCTACTTGCTATCTCTGTCCTCTCAGCTGTGTGCTGCCCTGCCTGGTTTTAACACATATTAACCTTTCTGTTCTTTATGTGTATGGGTCTCCTGCTTGCATGTCTGTCTGTCTGTCTGCGCACCACTGCCATGCGGTGCCCTTTGAGGACTGCAGTTACTACAGATGGTCGTGAGCTGCCATGTGGGGGCTGGGACTTGAGCTGGGATCATCTCAGCAACCGGCCATTTATTTAACCACTGAGCCACCTCTCTAGCTCCAGCCACGCCCAGCTTCTAACGCAGCTGATGGGGACCTGGGCTAAGGTCACAGCTTGAGCAGCAAGCACTTTACCCACAAGCCGTCTCCCCAGCTCCTCTTGTTTAAATTTATTCTGGTTTTCTTTTTCTGATGCTACCATAAGTGGAATGATTTTATTTTCTCCTTTGGATTGTCTGTTGTTATAGCAACACAACTGACTTTTGTGTTGATTTCATATCCTGCCACTCTGCTAAAGTTAATAGTTCTTACTGGCCTGATTTTAAAATCAAATTAGTTGCCAGCTTTAAACCTGTTTGCAGGAAAATCTGCCTACCCACTCTTCCATTGCTGGGGATTGAACACACAGCCTTGTGCTTAGTTAGCCTCAGCCCGGCCCTGGCCTGCACTTCTGTTTCTAACATGGAAGAGATGGCTCCTCTGGGCTGACATTCCCATTTGGCCGCTTCCGCGTGACGTCATGTAAGTGGTTCTGGTTTCTAGTGGAGTGTGCATCCCTCAGTGGTGCTTGCGGTCGCTCCTGCATTCAGCACTCACCACATGCATTCACTAAGAACCAGTCTCGTGCACGCACTAGGAATGCAGCGCCTCGGCTCACCACAGATCTCTGACGCTAGCCCAGGCTGTGAGCATCCCTGGTCCCCAAAGCCCAAAAGTTCAAAACCATGTGTCAACACAGTGCCACAGCTCTGACAGCTAAGCCCAAACAAAGTTTATTTCATGTCCCAAAATGCTATTAAAAATACTATAAGCCGGGCGTGGTGGCGCACGCCTGTAATCCCAGCACTTGGGAGGCAGAGGCAGGCAGGATTTCTGAGTTTGAGGCCAGCCTGGTCTACAGAGTGAGTTCCAGGACAGCCAGGACTACACAGAGAAACCCTGTCTTGAAAAAAACAAACAAACAACTGGCCTCAGGTTGTGTGTCTGAGGTACATATGACATACAGGTCACAAGCTGCCTGTACCTGGGCTCCAGGCCCACGGTACCTCACCGTTTACATGCAAAAAGAATCTGAGCTACAGTGAATGTCTGGTCCTAAGCATTTCACATGCCAGATTCTACTACAAACTGTTTATAGTCCAATACACTGTGTGCTGGCCCCTGGCGAGCGTGTTGCATAGATTCCCATATTTAGTCTCCAAGGGCTTGGTGTGGTGCCTCAGAGTGTGGCAGGGGGAGTGGAAAGGCAGGGAGAGGTGAAGAGACTTCTCCGTGGCTACTCTCATGCGCTGAGGTCTAGTTGGATTTGACATACTGTGTTCCCAAATGCTATCCCTACCCCTCTGGGGTGGGGAACTGAAGGGACGACCTGGCACTGGATACTCTGTGCCAGCCGGGCCAGGTCAGCCTCTTTGCTGGGACAGCAGGATGGGTGGTTTTGTGTGGGTTACTGCCTTGATTTCCCCACGGGCTCCATCCAGGTGAAATGCCAAGTCAACCAGGCTCTATAGTTAGTGCCGTTGGCAGAGCACGTCCTTTTTTTTTTTTTTTTTTTTTTTTCACCTGAGATGGCTGCTGACCACGCTGCCCAGACACGGTGGGAGGTAGAGAGGTAATCACTGGGTTGGGAGCAGACAGCTGAGAAAACGCAGACCTGAGCGGGCGTGCCACCCCTACCCAGCTGCTTCGCCAAGGTAAATGTAGGCTTGTATCAGGTTAGTAGACAGACAGGCCCCAGTCACTCTGCCTCCTGCCTTAGTTTCTCTAGCTCCAGTGGTTCTGAACCTTCCTAATGCTGTGCCCCTGTAACACATTCCTGATGTCATGATGAGAGCCCTCCAACCACACACACATACACACACACACAATTCATTGCTGCTTCATAACTGTAATTTTGCTACTGTTATGAATCGTAATGTAAATATTTCTGGAGATAGAGGTTTGTCAAAGGAGTTGCCACCCACAGGCTGATAACCTCAGGTGGAAGAGGGACACTGCCCGAGGCCACGCGGGTGCCCCCTTCAGCTCCGCTGGACTCCCAGTTCTACCCAGGAGCTGCATCCTACCCTCTGCTTTGAGTCACACTAAGCCTCTGCCGTGTGCGTGGCCCGTGTTCCTCTAGCCCTCCCCTCCCGGGCTCACAGCCTCAGGTCCGCCGTGGGAGTGGGGGAGGCGCAGGGTGTGGTACCTTGCTCTCTGCTCTCCCAGACTTGTTCTGCCCTCCAGCACTTCGGAAGCAGAGCCTCCCTCCAAGCGCAGGCACGGACTGCAGGCTCCATCTGCCCCGGCCCGGGTGCAGCTGGTCCTCAGGAGCCATGAAGGGGTTAGTGGGTTGTGCTGATGGGGAAAACGCTACCCCTATCAGGGCATCCTTTCAGACTAGCAGAGTCCGGTTCCCCTGGTCTCCTTCCTGAGATGAGCACTCAGGTAACAGAGTCTGATAGCTCCCACTAAGCGGTCTTTTGGGGTCCCTCCCTCCTCGTCCACAAGTCTTCCATCACATCCATGTCCTGTGTCCCCTTGTTGGTCCCAGCAGAGCCCACAGCACCTGAGTTCCCATTGTGATGCAAGAAGCAGCCAGGTTGTAGACAGGCAGAGGTCCTGCCTCCAGGAAGCATTGCCAGCCCACATTCCCTACCGCAGGGCAGAGAGCCCAGCGTCAGCCAGCACTGGAAACAGCCAAGGTCAGAACTTCAGCCTTGGGCGTGGTGAGGTGATGTGGAGAGGTAGGAAGTAGATCCTCTTATCTTAGGGTGGTTGCAATGCAGGAGAGACCCACACGCCGGAAGTGACTGGAAATCACGCCGAATCCACCGAGCTGAAGCCTGGAGGCCTGCTCCTCCTCTCCATCCACTTCGGCTCTTCCTTGATAAGATGCTAGGGAGCGGCAGGGCAGGGCAGAGTGTGGAAAAGGCTCCTCCACACCATGTCGGATCTGGGCTTCTCATGGGCCACAGGCTGTAGATCCGAGAGACACAGCTGCGAGGTGGCACCACAGACTTCAGACTTTGCCCCCGGGGCACCAATGAGCAAGTACTGGCTTTACAGTGGCCTTGAGGACAAATCCTGCAGGTGGCCTTGCTGCTTCCCCAGTGCAGGGGGACTGAGGCACACTTGCTTTACACCTGCCCAGTTGTGTGGGGCTGGAGGGCACATGTATACACGCACACAGTCTCTCTCTCTCTCTCTCTCTCTCTCTCTCTCTCTCTCTCTCTCTCTCTCTCTCTCTCTGACTAGGTTCTCAGCCCTGTATGGGCAGTGGTAAAGGAGTCAAGGATAGGGTAAAACCACCTTGGGCTTTGCTTTCCTGCTGAGCCCATGGCCAGGAGCACCACTAGGAGGGAATGTGTTTGAGGTGGGGACAGAGGTGAGTGAGGTTTTTTTAGGTCACCTGTTTGTCTCCTGGAGGTGTTGGCAGCCTGACTGGCTGAGCTGCACTGGCCCCCTGAGTCTGCAGCAGGGGTAGAGAACGACCTCGTGGCCCTCTTCCTCCTGACTTGACCAGAGAAGCTAGCCTGTCAAGCTAGACGCTCTCCCCAGTGACCTTTAGGCTACATGCTCCCAAGAGTCTTGTCTCATCTGCGATTTTATACATCCAAATACCCAGGCCACACCCACTGGCCTCTTTGAGACAGGGTCTTATTGTGTACCCCTGGCTTGCCTGGAATTTGCCTGTCTGTGTTGGGATTGAAGGCATGTACCCCATGCCCAGCATTAGCCTATCTTGTGAGATAAATTTCATGGTACTGGGTATGAGGTCCCTTCAGACTGTGGCTCATGGAGACCCCGTAGCAGATGCTTCCTTGCGTGGTCCTTAGACATCCAGTTTGGTATATGTCTTGGGTGGGGGTACAGTCATCAGCCTTATCTGCCTGGTTCCTGAGCTAGGGCTCTTGTCTGCCAAACCTGTTCCCTGACAAGGGCTCCCGGGGCAGGCTAGGCTCAGGGTCTGGGGTAGCAGGCCTGCTGGGGGCAGCTACAAGGAAGCTGCGAGGGTTTTGACTCCAGGCCTTGTCAGCACCGCAGTCTCCCTGCGCTGAGTCCATCGGTTGCCTGTACTCACTTCCGCCTTGCTGGTCACATCACAGTTCTTCAAGGTTCTGGCCGTGGCCTGGCTGCAGACAGCCCAGTCCCAGAGGCTGACTCATAGAAACTGCTCCAGGGGGAAAGTGCTGGGGCCTGGGCGAGGCTGAGCCCAGGTGCCGTAACTGTTGATGTAACTTCAGAGTCCTCTTAAAGCAGAATACGAAACATTTTTAGTTGGGTGGTGGTGGCACTACCTTAGCTGGATGCCACTAATCCCAACACTCAGGAGGCAGAAGCAGGCAAATCTCTGAATTTGAGACCAGTCTCATCTACAAGATAGCCAGGGCTGCACAGAGAAACCTTGTCTTGAGGGGAAAAAAATGCTGGAGAGATGGCTCAGCGGTTAAGAGCACTGGCTGCTCTTCCAGAAGTCCTGAGTCCCAGCAATCCAGCAACCACATGGCGGCTCACAACCATCTGTAATGGGATCTGATGCCCTCTTCTGGTGGGTCTGAAGACAGTTACAGCACGCTAATATAAATAAAATTTAAATAAAAAAAGGCAGATCCACGGCTGGGCGGTCGTGGCGGCACGCCTTTAATCCCAGCACTTGGGAGGCAGAGGCAGGCGGATTTCTGAGTTCGAGGCCAGCCTGGTTTACAGAGTGAGTTCCAGGACAGCCAGGGCTACACAGGGAAACCCTGTCTCGAAAAACAAAAACAAAAACAAAACAAACAAACAAACAAAAGAAAAGGCAGATCCAGGGCTTCAGAAGGGGCCTGTGCTAGTGGGGGTCCCGAGTTTCCCTAGAGTGCCTCTCCAGGCCTTCCTGCGGGGCCTCTCCAGGCCTTCCTGCAGGGCCTCAGCTGGCTCATTCTTGCAGGGAGAGAACACCGAAGGCCATTGAGAACAGGCTAGCTTACCAGAGTTCCCAGTATAGCCCGCTGCTCGAACATAGGGAAACCTGAGGTCCTGGGATCAGAGGGGCCCGGCTGGCTATCACTGGAGCTGGGCAAGGGGCCTGGGTGTGGGCCGGTGGGGTAAGGACCTGGCTTTGTGCCCGCAGGTGGAGAATCTAAAGGAAAAGCTCATTAGCCAGGCCCAGGAAGTGAGCCAACTGCGATCAGAACTGGTGAGGACCCCAGGGCCTTCCTGAGGGGAGGAGGGGTGGGTGTCAAGCCGCGGTCACTCTTCCACCTCAGGATGTGGGTGTCTCTGAGCGCCCGTGCCCTACCTGGGCTTATGCTGTCTTGTCTCAGACGTGGCACTTCACACCACAGAGCAGGGGCCTGGATCTCATTTGCTGACGTCAAAGAGGAGTGTGAACTCTGTGCATAAATTTGACTTTGTGTGACTTTCACACTAGGGAAAATAGACTGAGAGGGGCCAGGCTAGAGGAAGCGGGCTGCCTTGGGTTGCTGCCTCCTTTCATTTCTTTTGACTTCTCTGAGCTCTGGCCTCTTACTTTGCCTGCCTGCCCCTTCCTTTCCCGATTTCTCTTGTCCTCCTCCGTTCTCATCCCTTGGTGTGGCCTCGCTCATGCCGCCTCTGGGCCCCGGCTCTCCACAGGGAGGCACCGACGTGGAAAAGCACCGGGACAGGCTGATGGTGGAGAATGAGCAGCTGAGGCGGGAGCTGAGGCGCTGTGAGGTGGAGCTGCAGGAGCTCAGGGCCCAGCCGGCTGTGCCCTGCGAGGGTTGCGAGCACAGCCAGGTAGGCTGGGAGGCCGCCCCCGCCCTGGGCCGGTGGGCTCCGCTGCTTGGGGTGACCCTGTTCCCTCCTGGCTGCCCTGACTGTCCGCAGGAGAGCACCCAGCTCCGCGACAAGCTGTCGCAGCTGCAGCTGGAAGTGGCTGAGAACAAAGGCATGCTGTCAGAACTGAACCTGGAGGTGCAGCAGAAAACCGACCGGCTGGCCGAGGTGGAGCTGCGGCTCAAGGACTGTCTGGCCGAGAAAGCACAGGAGGAGGAGCGGCTCAGCCGGCGGCTGCGAGACAGCCATGAGACTATCGCCAGCCTGAGGGCCCAGTCCCCACCTGTGAAGGTGAGTGGCCAGATAGGTTGCAAGGCCTGAAGGAACCTTGGGCCCAGGGCAGGGCTTCCCCTAAAAGGGCCTCGTCCCACTGACTAGGTGTGCATAGCTAAAGGACTCTTTCCCGGCTTGTTCTCTAGTTGGTTCCTTCCTCGCTCGCCGGGGCAGGCTCTGTGAGGTGAAGGTGGCTCGTTGGTTGTATGCCGGGCACAGGTGTACCTACCGTTGTCAGTTTCTGCTCAGCCTTTGCTCAGGCAGGCTTCCTGCAGGCTCCCATTTTAGAAGATTCTAGACTAGCAGGCGCCACGGTAGTCTGCAGAACCAGAACCTTTCAGCTCCTAGAGGTCGCTGGGACGTCACCCTGTGGGTCAGCTGCCTCTAACGATGCTCTGGCCTGTCCCTCCCCCTCTCTGCAGTATGTCATCAAGACAGTGGAGGTAGAGTCTCCCAAGACCAAGCAGGCCCTCAGCGAGTCCCAGACCCGGAACCAACACCTGCAGGAGCAAGTGGCCATGCAGCGGCAGGTGCTGAAGGAGATGGAGCAGCAGCTGCAGAACTCCCACCAGCTGACAGTACAGCTGCGGGCTCAGGTGTGCGGGCCGGGACAGCTGTGGTGGGGACCCGAAAGGATTGGGGTTTAGTTTCTCTTTTCCCCTGGCCATGGGGTTAATCTGCTTCCTCATCTATAACATGAGCTGGTGACAGAAGTCCCTTCACAGTGGGGACACAGGAAAATGATCTCAAGGGGCTGGCCCTGGCTGCCCACAGGTATGCTCGGGTTGTCCTGCCTGCCCCTTCCACTGCTGAGCACAAGTGCCTTGGGGGCATGTGACCTGTCACCAGTTATGTGCACAGACCAGTTGGAACTGGGGCTATGGGAAGGTGATGGCTATACAGACTCAGCCCCGCCAGGGGGAAAGCAGGCCATTCCATCCCTCAGGGCCAGCCAGCCACATCAGGTCCAAGTACCCCCCGCCGCTCCCCCGCACTTACCTTTCCCTCTCACTCCCCGCCCCCTCCCTGAACCTTTTCCTGGCCTGGCCATCAGATTGCGATGTATGAGGCGGAGCTGGAGCGGGCACACGGGCAGATGCTGGAGGAGATGCAGTCCTTGGAGGAGGATAAGAACCGGGCCATTGAGGAGGCCTTTGCACGGGCCCAGGTGGAGATGAAGGCGGTGCACGAGAACCTGGCAGGTGAGCCGGAAGCTGGCCCCGCCCACCCCCAGGCCCTGACCCCACAGTCCAGAGACCTAACACCCTTGCCCCCTTAGGTGTCAGGACCAACCTGCTGACGCTGCAGCCCGCGCTGAGGACCCTCACCAATGATTACAATGGGCTCAAGCGGCAGGTGCGGGGCTTCCCCTTGCTGCTGCAGGAGGCTCTCAGGAGTGTCAAAGCTGAGGTGAGCGAGCCCAGTGCTGAGACCAGTCACCTTTATTCAGAGCTACTTCTTGCCTCAACTCCCAAGAGGCACACAAATGCACATGCACACACGTCCGCTCTGCACTCCCGTCTGTGCCGCACTGCCCTCACATCTTTTATTTGAGACAGGGATTTTAGCACAGGCTGACCTCGATCCGTATGTTCCTGCCTCAGCCTCCCCGAGTGTTGTAATTGCTGGCATCTGCCACCATGCCTGGCTTGCTCTGTTTGCTTTCTTCCTTGGTATGCTAGGGATTGAGCCCAGGGCATCACACCTGCTCCACTAATGCTTGTCCACCAAGCCTTACCCCTCGGTGCTCATTTTGGTTTTCAAAGGCATCCTTGCTCCATGTGAGACCTAGCCGGTGACCCCTAAGTGTCCCCATGTGCCGAGCCTTTATAGCCGCTGGCTTCTCGAGGTCCTGTGACAGCTCCGCAGGTGGATGTATTTTGGGAAAAGAAAGTAGTTCTTTAAATAACTGTCCGTAATACACGGATGGTGAAGAACCCAGGTCTTTCTGAGCATCTTCACTCTTGGGTTAGAGTCTCTGTCTCCTAACCCCATGGAGGGAATGTGTCCTTTTCCCTAGCGTCCCGGGAGAGGTTAGATTTGAGATTGCTGAATCATGCCGTAGCCAGGTGCTCAGTTTCAGGGGTTTACTCTGCCTCGAGCTCCCTTTCTTCATCTATAAAACGAGAGCACTGGCTATGCCTCCTCAGAGGGATGGCTGGGAAAGGTTGGTCTGCTGTCAGGTACTCAGCCCGGGCTGGTGAGGGCAGTGACAGCATTAGGCCCAGCGGAGGGAAGCTAACAGAGCGGGCTCCTGACGGCACTGCGCATGCTCCGCAGATCGGCCAGGCCATCGAGGAGGTTAATAGCAACAACCAGGAGCTGTTGCGCAAGTACCGCCGGGAACTCCAGCTGCGCAAGAAATGCCATAATGAGCTGGTGCGGCTGAAGGGTGAGTGTCTTCAACTGTGATCAGAGCTGTGCTTGCTGCTGCTGCTGGGTCCGAGGCACAGACAAATCGGGACACTTGCTTAAAGACACACTCCTAGTGTATGGTCCACCTTGGATTTGAACTTGATCATCTTCGAAGCTCCTTGCCCATGGTAGGTTCTGCCCAGGCCTGGGGGATGTGGTAGGGCACTGTGCAGTGGTGGCACTGACCTCTGCCCTGAGCCCTAAGGAGCACCTGCTATGTGCCAGCCACTGTTGCAGACACTGGGGGATTAACTGTATCCCCAGACCACAACCCTCGCTTGCCATGTTGATGGTGGGTGGGACAAGGGACAGTGCTCATCAGCCATCCAGAGAACCCCAGCGGTGCCCCATCACCAGGGCTGGGGCCACACATAGAGCTGTCTGTTTTGCCCATCTGGTACCCAAGTCCTGCTTGGCATTGGTCATGCCTCTTAGATTGCTAGAATAAATCCCTTGGTTCATGGAGTCCAAACTTCTCAAATAGATGAGGAAACGCAAGTCCACAGAGAGCGTTGCCAAGATTGACTGCACTGTTTAGCCACAAGGAAAGCATCCTGACTCTGTTCAGGAGGTGAATTCATACGGCAGTCTGAGTGGCTGACACTCCATTAGTGAATTCATATAGAGGTCTGAGCGGCTGACACTCCGTTAGTAAGTGAATTCATACAGCGGTCTGAGCGGCTGACACTCCGTTGCGCGAAAGACCACTGGTCTGCCTGGGATTGCAGTCCGGCATTGACCCACCCCATCTCTCCATCAACCAATCTAGGAAACATCCGGGTGATTGCGAGAGTTCGGCCAGTCACCAAGGAGGATGGGGAAGGCCCCGAGGCAGCCAATGCTGTGACCTTTGACCCTGACGACGACTCCATCATCCACCTCCTGCACAAGGGCAAGCCTGTGTCCTTCGAGCTGGACAAGGTCTTCTCCCCGTGGGCATCCCAGCAGGATGTGAGTGTGGCTTCATGAGCGGGATTTGTAGGGACATGGAAGGAGCAGGACAGCACGGACAGGACCAGGGTCAGGCTAGGTGGGGGAAGATAACCTAAGAGCGGAGGATCATGGGTCACTCTTCTGCCCAGAAGAAAGAAGAGGGTGGGAAGGTACAGCCGGAGGCCTTAGGGAGGGAGACCACACAGAACCTGCCTTACCCAGGGGCCCTAGCCTGCCCTGCCATGGCTTCTCCCACCCCAAGGCCTCACTTATCTGCCAGGAGGCCTGGAGGCTGGCCTCCCCTTCCCTGACTCCTCGGAGCCAAGGCTAGGCAGCATGAACACCGAGGGGGTCACGAAGGCCCAAGGCCAGAGAATGGCCTGGGCGTATGCTGTCCTCTGCCTTGGTTTGCTCAGCCCTTCCCTGACAGTGGACAAGCTGGGATTGGGTCCTAGCCTCTGTGCTGGTGATGGTGGGTCCCGTGCATGGAGGATTAGCTGGGAGGTGACTGAAGCTGAGCTGTGGGGCCCCACATGCCGGCAGCACTGGGAGGAACCCTTGGCCCCGCCCCATGTCTCCCCAGGTGTTCCAGGAGGTGCAGGCCCTCATTACCTCCTGCATCGATGGCTTCAATGTCTGTATCTTTGCTTACGGCCAGACAGGTGCCGGCAAGACATATACAATGGAGGTAGGTGTCAGCCCAGTGGGGAGGGTCTTAGGGCCTAGCTTCCTTCCATGAAGTTTGGGTTTGCACAGTGTATGCTTTGTCTTCGTCTCATCACCACCCTGCGCTCCTGTTCCTTGCACTGGTTCCAAGGCACCAAGCCTTCAGAACGATAAGTTCTTCCCAGGAGCCTGCTCCTTAGGCTTATGTGTCTCAGGAGGTAGGGGCAGACTGTCCGAGGACTCTTGGCCTAGGTCAGAGGCCAGGCCTTTCGTCCTTGCATATATTCTCTGAGCTTTTCTGTGGCCGCCTCAGACTATGCTCAAGGATTCCCAGAATATTGGGAAGAATGAAGAATGGTATCAGTCCCCAGGGAGGCCCCGGGCCATGGGAGAGACTGGCTACCTACACAACTATAGTTGTGGGAAGCTGGGCTCTGGTTTTATCCAGGTCGTGTACCTAGCCAGCCTTGTAAGGATTTTGAGAAGAATTTTGTTTTGTGGCTGTTTTGACACATGGTATCTAATGTAGCTTTGGCTGTCCTGGAAGTCACTATGTTGGCCAGGCTGACCTTGAATTCAGAGATCCACCTGCCTCTGCCTTCTGAGTGCTTGGATTAAAGATGTGTGCCAACACTCCCAGCCCGGAGTTGAAGAATCTGACTACAGAGAGAAATAGAAAACTCTAACCCTGTGGGGTATTGCTTTGTTAATAGTTTTCTGACTCACTGGAGGCCACTGTGGACTCCCCCAATAGGATTGGGGCAGGGGCTTGCACAAAAAAGCTTGTCACTTGCTGCTGGTCAGGCCACTAGGCACCTGTTGTGACCACCCCCTAACACCCTCCCCCTGGACCCCATCCTCTCAGTTCTGGTTACCGGGGTAGGGCAGATGGGCTCGAAAGGGGCGGCCATAGTGTTTCCAGAGCACTTAGCTCTGTCTTGGGCTGTATAGAGTTCAAGTGTCCATCTCTGAGCTCTCTACTGAGGCTCGAGGGACCTGCTATGACAGAACAGCTTGCCAGGGTCCCATTGGGCCGTTGGAGTGGCAGTGAGCACAGTACATCAGCAGGTACCAGGGACAGCTGCAAGGTGAGAGTGAGGCTCCAGCAGGAATAGGGAAACTGAGGCCTGGGGGAAGCCTCTGCGGGAGCATGGGAGGCCTGAGGGGGCTGCTGTAGAACTTATGGCAAGCAGACCTGCAGGACCTTGGCTGTGCCTGGCACACTTGCAGCTGATCTAACACAGGAATGGGATGAGGGAGGTGCCTTCAAAGTGGAGGGAAGGTATCTAGAGCCCACTCAGGTGGGCTCCAGATTTTTTCTGAAAGGTGGCCATGTCATCCAGCCTCAAGTACTTCGCCCACAGAGCCTGGCTTCCAGCCTCCCTGACAGGGAGCCTCCCAGTGGGCCATGGGTGGCTCTTGTTTATTTCCGCTGCCCCTTCCAGGGGGCCCAGTGTCCCATAGTAAGCCCCGGGGCTCCGCAGGGGTCTGTCCGCTTCGCCCAGAGTTTTCATGATCACTAACAAGGTAGAGAAATTTGCTTATAGTCGGAGAACAGACAAGCAGCAGAAAAGGCTCACCTGCAGGGGTACCTGAAGGCATGGGGTGACAGATGTGTGAACATCTGTGGGGCCACTGGGCCTTTACTTTACCAACAGGGGACCCCTGAGAACCCAGGCATTAACCAGCGGGCCCTGCAGCTGCTCTTCTCGGAGGTGCAGGAGAAGGCGTCTGACTGGCAGTACAACATCACCGTCAGTGCAGCTGAGATCTACAACGAAGTCCTCAGGTGGGCCCGGGCCGGGGCTCGGCAGTGCCGGCGGTGGGGCTTTCTGGTCTCCAAGTCTAAGTTCTAGATGGGGCTGGGGAGAGGATCTGCCCGAATTTAGGAGGTCAGTCCTCCTCTCTTATCTGGGATTCCTTCTGTATTGTGGGCTGCACTGTACTGGGATGGGCCCCCTACCCAGTCAGGGACTGTGTGATCCTTAGGACTTCCGAGGAAGTCTGTTTCCCCCTTTCTGAGTGCAAGGGAGAAACTGGATGAAGAGGAGAGGCCAGCAACCCTGTGGGCCAAGATTGGTACAGGGGCAGATTCCAGACTAGGGACTGGGAGCAAGGCAAGCAGAGGCCAGAGTGGGAGGGAGGAGTAATGTCTTGCTTGCCTCTCCAGGGACCTGCTGGGGAAAGAGCCTCAGGAGAAGTTGGAGATCCGACTGTGTCCGGATGGCAGCGGGCAGCTGTATGTGCCAGGGCTGACTGAGTTCCAGGTGCAGAGTGTGGATGACATCAACAAGGTAAGGGGTCCTGGGGAAGGGCTAGAGGCCCCGCCCACCACTGCTGGGGGGGACAGAACCGGGCTCCAGGGTGGGCTCCACACCACCTGACCGTGAGATCTGCCTGCTCTACATAGTGAGTGCCAGGGCAGACCAGGCTACAGAGTGAGACCTGATCTCAAGACAAAAAAATTAAAAATACAGTAAGCTATGATGCTGCGCACCCTTTTATCCCAGCATTTGAGAGGCAAAGCAGGCAAATCTCTGAGCTACACAGTATGACCTTGCCTCTGCCTAAAACCAAACAATACCAAAAACCTCAAAGAAACTTGAGTACCCAGGTAAAACACACAGGGTGGCATTGCCCGTCCCAAGGGAGCCTACTGCCTTTGCCCCCAGGTGTTTGAGTTTGGCTACAACAACCGCACCACCGAGTTCACCAACCTGAACGAACACAGCTCACGCTCCCACGCTCTGCTCATCGTGACAGTGAGAGGCATGGATTGCAGCACAGGCCTCCGCACCACGGGTGAGACAGATGCACATGGCCATTCTGGGCAAGCCCTCCGTTGGTATCTGTGGGGCAGTGCTGACCTGCCCTTTGCCCTGCCTGCAGGGAAGCTGAACCTGGTGGACCTGGCTGGCTCGGAGCGTGTGGGCAAGTCAGGGGCTGAAGGCAGCCGCCTGCGAGAGGCACAGCATATCAACCGGTCACTGTCTGCCCTGGGGGACGTCATTGCTGCCCTGCGTTCTCGACAGGGTCATGTGCCCTTCCGCAATTCCAAACTCACCTACCTGCTGCAGGACTCACTCAGTGGTGACAGCAAGACCCTCATGGTGGTACAGGTGAGGTCTGGGGTTCAGGAAGGGCCTCCCCAGGCTGCCAGCTCCCCCCACCCCCACCCTCATGTAGTACACAAGTCCCTCTCCAGGTTCTCTGCCCACAGTGGGCTCCCCTGACCAGAAGCACCCTCTGGTGACATGCTGCCACCTCCCGTGCTGTACCGGGGCAGCCATTTGCCATGGGTCGGACCTGAGCGCTCTCTGTTCCCTAGGTGTCCCCAGTGGAGAAGAACACCAGCGAGACTCTGTACTCCCTCAAATTTGCTGAGAGGGTTCGCTCTGTGGAGCTGGGCCCTGGGTCCCGTCGCACAGAGCTGGGTTCCTGGTCAAGCCAGGAGCACTTGGAGGTACTGGGGGATGGGATGGGGGAGGAAGGGGAGAGGCTTCTGTGAGCAAGACTCTGGCTGGTGCAGTGAGGAAGCTGCCGCAAAGGTGGATGGGACGAGAGCTCAGTGGAGCTTTTGTTTTCCCGAGACAGGGTCTCACTGTCTCACTGACTGGCCTAGAACTTAGTTTGGAGACCAGGCTAGCCTCAAAGAGATCTGACTGATGAGATGAAGGGCATATGCCACTACCTGTGAGCCCTTCAGCCATCCTTGTCTCAGGGGCCAGCAGTTGCTCACGGTAGATGCATTTTAAATTGTAGATAATGTTTAACTCCTGTGACTTCTCAAGGCAGCAGTGTCATTAGTCCCCTCTGTAGATGAGGGGGACGCACAGTGGATAGAGATGGGCCAGGGCAGCCCTGGCTCCGCACCCACTGCCATCTCTGCTCACAGTGGGAGCCGGCTTGCCAGACACCGCAGCCAACAGCCCGAGCCCATTCTGCTCCTGGCTCGGGGACCAGCAGCCGCCCAGGCTCCATCCGAAGGAAACTGCAGCCATCAGGTAAGCCTGTCGAGGAGTGGACTGGGAGGGGGGGGGCTAGGAGGGAGCCAGGTTGTCCATTCTTAGCTAAGGAAAAGCTGTTTTATAGAAAGGGAAGAGACAGCCCAGGAGCCAGGCCTAGTGGCTTCACCCTGTAACCTCAACTACTTGGGAGGCTGACACACAGAGCATTGGAGGTTTGAGGCCAGCCTGGTTAATACAGTCTCCAAAGGGACCTGAAAATGGTAGTTGGGCATGATAGTTTGTGCCCCTAGCATTTGGGAGGCAGAAGGTCAAGTTCTGGGTTAGCATGGTTTACACAGCGAATTCCAGGCCAGTGTTAAGCCTGTACCCCGCAAAGGGAAGCTGCTTGCTGAGCACATGGGAGCCCTGGGCTCCATCCTCAACCCATAAAATCATGTTTAGAACTCATCTTCTTCCCTTGCCTACCCTGAGCAGGAGTCAGGAGGCAGAACTCTTAGTAAGTCCCTGAAAGGGTGGTAGAGGACCCGGAAGCTCATAGCATGTGCTACTGCCTCGAGGGTCGCACTGTGTGAGACCTTGGTGGGGCTCCTCCAGTACCTGAGTCTACAGGGTCGCACTGTGTGAGACCTTGGTGGGGCTCCTCCAGTACCTGAGTCTACCCGCCTCCCTCAAGGCAGTCCAGACATCCCCAGTGGAGAAGAGTTCCTAGCCACAGGGCTGTGACCTGAGATTCCCGCCTCCTCATTTGGGGGCCTGGTCCCTCACTGGGTCCAAAGGGGGTGGTGGCAGCAGGGCCAATCCCTCTCCCTCCCAAAGTGAGACGACTATCACTTTGATTTCAGCCTGAAAGCTGGGGCTGCAGTCTCCAGGTAAGTGGGGGTCAGCGGCCTGGGGCTGCCCGCCTGCTGCCCGCTGTTGGTTCAGGGCTCTGCCAGGGCTCTGGTACAGAGCCAGTCCTGTCTTCTGCTGTCCGCTGTCCATGTGCTTCCGCTGGCCTGCTCTGCATCTGCTCTGGGCATGCCTCCTGAGGCAAGAGGCTGAGAGCTCCTTTTCTACCTTTTCAGGGAAGTTGAGGCCAGTGCCTGTGTGAGGATGTGCCACGCTGCCAGGCCTGGCCCTGGCCACCAGCTGTAACACCCACCATGAATGCAGGAGACGTAGGTCTCCCGCCCTGCCTCTCCTCAGAGATGAGAAACATGTTCAGAAGGAAGCAAGTCTCTGTGTGGCTCTGGGCACCCACGCATGGGGCTTCTGGAAGGGCAGGGATGGTACTCTGCCTAGTGGCAGGCCAAGGGCTTGGGAGTCTAGCCCTTGTAGGGAGGGTGGGCCCTCTCCCCACCTGGCCCTTGGACTGGGGTGTTGGGGAGAGCCAAGAGCATCTCTATCTCCCCTCCTGAGGAGGGGAGCCCTGGCAGGGCATGTATATAAAGTTCCTAGGTGTATATAGAAGTCCTCACCCTGTCAGGGTCTGGGCGATATTTATGGCTGGCAGAGGCCGGTGTGGAAGGGCTGGATCCTGGTCATCTGCCTGACACCAGGCACTCTCCTTGCCCACTGATTCTCAATATGTTCCTCTCCCCAAATCCTATTTAAGAACTTTTGGAAGCTTAGCCATTTTTACTTATTAAAATGAATGTCTTTTTATACAAGCATAATCTGAATCATTGGTCCTGGGAGTCCCTGTGGATAGACCTGCATACCCCATTGCTGGCTGACCGTGCAGACTGAAGACATTGTGCCTCCCCCCACAAATGCCTTTTCTATCATTTTGGTCTCCTCTATGAAGCACCCCATATGCCCTTATAACCACCCCCCATCCTGTCACGGTATCACTTTGTTACAGAAGGAAAACCAGGCTTCAAAGCCCTGTCAGGCTTGCCAGCCTTCCTCCCAGGCTGGACTATAACCAGAGGTGACCCTACTCTGTCTGCCTGGAGAGCAGGGCCTGCAAGGGCTCCTCCCTCCTCGCTGGCCGCACCAACGAGCTCTTCTGGAGGGCAGTGGCCAGCTCTCACTTAGCCAGCAGGTACAGAGGTAGTTTCCCGTGGGCTGTGAAAACCATTCTAGAGTCTTCCAAGGTCATGCAACCGTAGTGGTCTAGTCTCTGGTGGCATCCAGAGGGAAGGTAATGACAGGCTCTTAGCCAAGCTACCCAAGGACAACGGGGAGTGACGTCTATGGCCTCACCTGTTCCACTTCCACTTCCCCTCTCCAAGTGAAGCTTCCCAGGCAGCCCTTTGCCTCATGCCTGGCACTCTGCTGTCCCCTGCTGGCCACAGCTGGAGGCTGCATGGGCTTGGAGTAGGACAGTCTCAGCTTCCAGAGACCTCTAGGCCAGCCACCACGTGTCTGCGGGAGCCAGCGCTATCTCTCACGAGGAAGTCAGGAACAGTTATAAATTTAATAAATCTGCCTGATAATTTACAGCAGCAGCTCCGAGGCTGGAGTTGCCCTGAGAAGCAAGGGCTGTGCGAGAGTGCAGCTGCTGCCGGAGAGGAACTTGAGTCCACAACTGAGGAGGTGGTCAGTAGGCTGGCAACCGTGCCTCCAGGATGGCCAGCAGGGCGAGTGGAGGCCAGGCTGAGGCGCGTGCGCCATGGGCATACAGCAAACTAGAGTGAGGCCAAACCAGTGAGGGCTGCTGGTGCTCCCGCCATGAGCGCCTCAGTCCAAACTGGCCATGAGCAGGTGCAGCTCCCGGAAGGCACTGCCGTGGCGGCCACTCAATCCCGACTTGCTCTTGACGAGGCCGCTGATGCTCTTGAGTTGTTTGAAGCAGAGTCGACACTTGTGCAGCCTGCAGGCCAAGAGGCAGCACCTCAGGATGGAGGCCACCCCACCTGGCTGTGATGCCTGCCTGGGGCTTTTGCTCCCCTAAGCACTCTGGGCCTAAGAGCATGAAAATATCCCCAAGCCATGGCAGTGTGCAGGACACAAAAGGCCCACGCTCCGACACAGCCCCTGAGCCACGCTCAGACACTGTTCTCCATAAGCTGTTTGGGCACAACCACGTGCAAATGAGGCAAAGAACCACGCTATACCCCTTACCTCTCCTCTCGGCTGATGTCCACACCCACAGAGGGTGGGGCTGCCAAAATGTCAGTGATGAGGGGTAGGAACCGCTGCAGGATCAGCTTCAGGGAGGTGCACCCGGTCTGGACATAGCTTCAAGAGCAAGCACGAGTCATACACAGATGGTGGCGGAGCCAGAGCATGTCCGCCATAGACGGGGCATAGGGACACACACCTACTTCCACTCTGATGGCTCTAGGGTGTGGAGGGGCTCCCTACCTCTCATACTTGCTCTGCAGAAGTTTCTCAATCTGGGGCAGCACTGTGGTGCACAGGTCCAGCTTCCACAGGGAGCTAGAGAGACAGCTGGCTATGACGCCATCAGGCGGCCCTGCCCACCCTGCTCTTTTCCTCCCCCTCCCCCTTGAGGCCACTTACGCTTTCTGGTTGACAATGTTCAGGAGGTCCACTACCACAGACAGGTCATTGATGGCCACTGCAGAGTCCACAGATGTCTGCAGACAAGCTCCGTTAAGAGGGCAGCATGGGATGGGAGTGGGCAGGCTGGAGGCACGAGACTGTGCCAACAAGGAGGGCAAGGCGCAGCCTGACGGCAGTGCTCAGGTGCCCGGAGCTGGCCGCTGTAACAGGGCTGCCCTCCCTGGGCACCGTAGCCTCTGCTCTGCCTGAAGCCCAAGCAGCAGGTGCTGAGGAGCCCCCTCACCTTGATATCTCCTGTGGTCCACACGGCTCGGACAGTGTCCAGGTTCTTGTGGCGGCTGGTGAGCACCACGTACATAGTGTCGTGGCCTTTGCGTATCTGTGACATGGCATCCTCGTCCACCAGCTCTGCCTGCTGGGGGACCTTCACAGCCTGTGGGGATGGTACCCAGACGCTGGCACAGGAGCAGAGAGCACACACTCTCCTCTCAGCCCTCAACCCCACCTCTTGGGCAGGTCCCACTCACGGGCAAGAAGTCTGAGGCCTTTAAGCCAATGGGCTCGTTCCGCGTGGCAGGGATGATGACAGGTTCGCCCTTGGGTACGGGAGTGGACGTCAGGCCTGATGGTCGCGCTGGGACCTCAAGCTGCAGGGAACAGAGGCTGAGCTAGCACCAGCTGAGCACTGCTCGGCTCCTGACAGCAATGCCCCAACCCTGGCTCAGACCCATAGGATGCCCTCTGCACTCAGACATACGTTTGGCACCGGCAACTGCTCATCCATGGCTGGGCTGGGCTTTGAGGTCTCCGTTGCTATGGCTGTGTCTAGGAGTGAAAAGAAAGGCTCAATGCCAACCTAGGGGACCTGGTGGGAGGTCAGAGGACAGGATGGGACGTGACATCTGTGACTGGGAAGCAGCAGGGGCCAGCAGATGCACAGAGGGGACCAGGGAGCTGTCCGTGGATGTGTGTGGACGGGACCCGGTGGCTTCTGGATAACCCTGCCATCAGGGGTGCAGTATGTGAAACAGGCAGATGAGTGGGTAATAAGCAGGAAACAGATTCTCGGTCTCATGAAGATAAAGAAGAGGCACTGGGTCCCCAAGGGAAGCAGAAGACAGAGATGCTTTGGAGGACAGACCCTTTGCCATCCCAAAACCAACTAGACTGTTCCTTTCTTCAGTCCCAAACTTCTGGCCAGGGGTTAATGCCTCTGGCCTCTGACGTGGCTCCCTAGCTCTTGCTCCAGGTCTGGGTCCTGACGATCCTGACTCCACCCCTTTCCAGCTCTTCTCTCCCTCTGCTCACCAGCCCTTCGCCTCTCTCCTGATCGCCCCATGTCTGCAGTAGACCAGTCCTTAGCATACACACTAGGGGCATGTTTCTAAGCATTCAGGCATGGGCGACAAAGCAGCACCTATCTGCCTTGCTTACATTGCCTCTAGGGCCGTCCCTGGGGTAGGCACTTTTAGGTAGATATAGCGACAAGACCTAATTGGGTAGGCCAGGGGTTGGGCCAGGAAAGTCAGGGCCTGGTCCTTAGAGGTCAGCACTGCCCAACTCACCATCTTCTGGGGGCGCTGGGAAGGGCTCACTTCTCCGGGGCGGTGTCCGACCTGCCAAGGCAAAAGGGGCTGATACTTGGGTACCCATAAGCTCTCTGGGAACAGGCCCGGTATGTGGCCAAGGTCTTAAGACAGATGATGCATGGCTAGAAAGTGGTCCCCAAGCACATGTTCCTGGCCATGTGAACCCATATGCACCTATAGACTCTGCTTAGAGCAGGGCAGAGGGCAGGAGCCACCAGCGAGTGGTGCTGGGCCTCTGCTACAAGCGTCCAGCTGGCTTCCTGTTTTTAGAAATCAGCCGGGGGCAAGAACGTGGAGAGCAGGTAAGGTTTAGGGATACAGGCACAGCAAGGTGCCAAGCTGTGAAGCGGGAGGGGTGTGGCCTCACTGATGCTGTTCTTGGGCTGGAAGATCTCATTGTAGTCCTCTGCGTTCTGGATCTCGGCCCGCGACTCACGCTCGTCCCTGTCATCTTCGCTGCTGGGGCTACGCCGCTCGCTCTCTGAGTTGTGCTTTACCCTAGCGAGTGTAAAGCCAAGCAAAGAGGCCAGGATCCTCAGTGAGGCCGAGGGCTGAGTGCTCAGGAGCCTTCTTGGGCCATACAACCCGCCGGTGTCATCAGTACCCACCTCTGAGGCTTGCTGCAGGTCGTGCTGGGCCTCTCGTAGATGCGGCGGAGGGAGACACCAGGGTTAGGGGTCTGTTGTGTCAGAGGCTGGCTAGCCTGCACAGGGTCCTGGGTCACAGTTCCTGTCCTGGTGACTCTCGTCAGGTCCACCACATAAGAGGAGACGTTACTCTGGGAGAAAGCCACACCTATCTGCGGGGCACGGCAGAGTTGGTGTGAGTGGGACCAGACCTCGGGAGGCTTAGGTGAGAACATGAGGGGGAGGGGTGGTGGTAGGTGACTTGACCCTCACCAGCTGGTCATTGCAGATGGCCAGGTCAGCCACCTTGCCCCAGTTGACAAGGACCACATCAAAGCAGCGCTCAGGCTCCCAGCCGTAGACACGCAGCGAGTCCTGACAGCCGCTGTACAAGCAGCAGCCATCGGGGTTGAAGAGGACGCTCCTAGGCCAGGGGAGAGTTGCCTGTCAGTCCTAGGGCACCTAGCTGGTTCCCGACACCAAGAAAGCAGGTGAGCCCAGGACAGAGAAGTAGGAGCAGAGCAGGGCAGAACACCTGGACCAATATCCCACTACTCAACTAAGGGAAGAGGGCCAGTGCTCGCCTACCTGACAGGCCCAGGCTCCCCTTCAATGCAGCTCACCACCTGGAACTTCTCCAGGTCCCAGAAGCGGATTGTCCTGCAAAGATGGCCACAGGAAGCCAGTCCCTCATGCTATCCAGGGCTTCTCCAGAGCCCTCCCTGCAAGGGCACTAGGAGTGATGTCTGGGGCAGAGATGGCCCTGTGCATGCAGAAGGGAGGGTGACGATGACCTGGGCTGTGCCCGACAGCCCTGCCCCAGAGCTAGCCTCAATTGCCAGGGGTCTCCCCTGCACTGTGCCCCACCAGGGGGTGTGGATCCTAACAGGTCAGTACAAGAGCAGGACACTAGCTGGGGAGGGATAGGACCAGTAACCAATCCTGGCTTAAATTCAGTCTACGCAGGCTTTCAGACGTATGAAAGGATACCTCCTCACCTGTCAGAGCTGCCAGAAGCTAGGAGATATTCGTTGGGGTGAAACTCCACCACGTTGACAGGCCCCGTGTGACCCGGGAACTCGGACATCATCTTGCCAGCCGTCAGATCCCAAAGCTAGACCAGGACGGAAGGAGTAAGAGCCAGGCAGGGCCCTAGCTGCCCGAGGGGCCTCAGCTCCCTCTACTCTCAACAGTCAGCGGGGACACAGTCTGATGGTCTGGATACCTCCGGGCACAGCCTGCATGCCCACATCAGGAGTTACCTTCACTGTGTGGTCATCTGCTGCCGATGCCAGCCATTTCCCATCAGGGCTGAACCGGAGACACCGCACAGCCTGGCTGTGCCCCTGAGGAGAATGAAAAGAACCAAGCTCTTTGGAGGGGCCTGGATCCCACAGCACCTCCCCGTCCCTACTGCCTGCCCCCCAGAATTCAAGGCCTTCCTAAGGTCCAGCCACTGAGAGGGTGGTCACTGCTGGGAGACGTAAGGAACACTTCTTTTTAGGCACTTTCTATGTGTTCTCCCAAGCCTCCAGGGAATCCTGAGTATGCAGCTTGTTACATGTTAAAGGTGGTTTATGGTCTCTTCCAAAAGCCCTTAAGGATTCTGTTAGCCACAGCACTGCACATACCTAAGAACAGGAAGCCCAACACCCAGGGGCACCAGCTATCTGACTGCTAAGGATAAGCATGGATAGTTTCATATATGTGGCTCTAGGGGTCGGTGGAAAGCTGGGGTCCAGAGAGACCACCCAAGGCACTTCACCCTACTCCAGGTCTGTACTGAGTCACCTGCAATGGACTGCAGCCCCGCCCCCCAGCCCCACTGGAGTGTGGAGTGTGGACCCAAGCTGTGTGTGGGGTCACAGGTAACCGGCACAGACCATGCTTACCCTATATCGGAAGACACAGCCTTTCCTCCTGATGTCCCAGAGCTATGGAGAGAGAAGCAGACGTGGGGTAGGAAGAGTAAGCCACAAGCCATTATTATGTCCCTGGAATCTAGGCCAGAGGGTATAGCACAGCTCTGAACAGCGAGGACTCTGGATACCTCTAGGTCATTACAGCCCCAAAAAGAAAGGTTGGAGGTTTGCCCAAGCTGGGAAGCCCAAGTTGAAGTCCTCTGTCCCGAGGATGGTGAGGATGTTGCCATGAGGGGAAAACTCCTTTACACTTGACACTGGGGGATGGGTGGCAGAGTGGTGCCTCACCTTGATGTTTGTGTCCTGGGAACCTGAGGCCACAAATTCGCCATAAGGGTGGAAATCCAGGCTGCAGATGTTGGCTTTGTGACCCATGAGTGTTCGAAGAACTAATGAAGCCAGATAAAGCAGAAGTACCGTGTTACGTGTTGCTGGCCAGCAGACGGCAGCTAGCCCATCTGCGTGGACCCTTTGGCACAGAAACCGGGATGCCGGTGTGACAATGGGAGACCAACCAGAGCCCTGCCACCCTGACAGTCCCTCAGCCATTTTTGTCACTGCTCAGAAAAATGCACACCATTCCCCGTAGGCTATGTGTACCACGGCCCCTGGGCAGCAGTAATCACAATGCTTGGTCTAGGCCATGTGGCCATGTGGCTACTCTGCAGGGTGAACAACCCCAGGACAGGACTGAGGAGAGCGCAGAGAGGCTGCAATCGGGGAAGCTGCTTGGCTAAGGGTCCAGGAACACGAGGGACAACGTCAGCTGGATGGCAGTCACGGCCAAGAGGAGGATACGGCTGGGACAATGCCCAGTGGGATGCACCTATCCAAGCGACCTTGAAGATGGGTCTAAAGTGAGCGAGAATGGAGGACAGTGGCGGACTAGCCATCTCCTGTCGTCCTGGTGCCACATCTAGTCCATTAAGGTCTGGCAGCCGGGTAGCAAACGTGTGTCTCAGAGTATTCCAGGCAGCGTTCAAGTCTATCCTCGTCTTCCTTTTTGAAAGTTTTATACTTCCACTGCCCAAATAAGCCCGGCAGCCCAGGAGTGGGAGGCCAAGGGCTACAGGGTCCAGCCAGCCCCAGGTTATGCCAAGGCTTAACAGGGAGTGCGCTCCCACGTCAGGGACAGGTATACAAAGAGGGACTGAGTTAACGACTGCAGAAGCCACCCATCCACACTAGGATGAGCTTGGCAGCCTGACAACGCTAGATCTGCTCCGGCTCTGCTTCTTAACTGCTGTGTGACTCCAGGCCACCACTCATGCTCTCTGACCTTCTGGTTGTTTACAATGAAACTAAACAAAGAGAAAATAAACACCAAAAGCTCAGGGTGGGTGAGACTGTGCAGGTCCGACTCTAGCTGGCACCTAGAGACCCGCCTTCACTTTGTTCTTCCCTGACCTCAGAGCATGAGTCTTCTCCCTCTTCTGGGCATGAGAGGACACACCTCTCAGAGCTATGGCCATCGCTGCCTCCCATCACTGCACACCCACTGGGCATTCCTGGGGTTCAGCTTTGGCCAACTCTGTTAGCTCAGAGTCCCTCTGACAATGCTAGGAGGTGGGTGGGATGGCTCAGAGTACGGCATCCTGCCTGAGGATGGCCAGCAGTTAGATCAGGGGCTGCCTCAGGAGTGACCCGGAGCCAGAGCTGCTCAGGGAGAAATGGCACAGAGGGGACAGCCACCCTGCCAGTTGTCAGCTGGGGCCCAGGTCCACTGGTTGTCTAGCTCTGCGCTTGGATTCTGAAGAGCACTGCAGCTGGGATGATGCCTCCTCCTCATACCTGAGGATTCTGCCAAGGCACCTGACTCATCGACGGTGTGGATGTCCCACACACACCCCCCACGAAGCACTCGGCCTTTCCAGCTCCTTAGCTGCCTTGTATTGCTACAAACTGAGGAAGCTTGACTAACGTGCTGTCTGCCCTGGCCATCTCTTGCCTTGCTGCTACAGCAAGGGAAACTCAGACACTAGAGGCTGTGGTGTGGGCGCCTTCCTGTGGGAGCCAGGAAGCCTGCGCCCTTACCTCCCAGCAGCATTGTGGAAAGCTGGCAGGACCACATTCTTCTGCCATGACTTCTGCCCTTACTTGTCTTTCCCAGGGGATGCCTAGCCTTGGTCACAGGTCTAGGGACTGCAGAGTGGAGGAGACTTGGACCTGTCTGCACATGTGGGGATCGTCTCCCGGTGGAGTGGCTGTTCAGCCTCTGCCCACATCCTCCACGGCTAATTGTGGCTCTCTCAGACACCCCTGAGTACCTAAAGCTTCTCTGGATTCTCATCTCTTCTGCCCAATGGGATGGCAGTGACCCTGAGATCATAGCTCCCCCTTCTGAGGACAAGCTTGAGAATCGTCAACTGAGGTAGTAATAGCAGAGAGCACAGGGTTGGGATTGGGGGCAGGAGTTCTGCCGCCTATAGTCTCAGGGTTTTCACTAAACCCCGTGCCTTGATGGTCTCAGTCTGCCCATCTATCAAAATGGGGGCCTGTGAACCAGGCTATATGGTCCGTTTCCACCTTGCTATACTGAAGGCATCTGCCAGGACCACAGTGGCGTGGCTGGGCTGGGCTGGGCTGGGCTGGGCTGGGCTGGGCTGGGGCTTTGGCCCTTGGTTCAGCATGAAGAGTGGTGCTATTCGCTGGGGACAGCCTGCCTTCTGAGACAGAGCCTGGCATCGTGGTGTGGTCCTTCCTGCCTCTCGTGTACAGTGATAAGCACAAAATGCTCTGGGGCCTGGTGTGGCCTGGGCAGAGAGTGTCTACTGAGACACAGCGCACAGCTGTTTGTCATAAGGGTGCCCTGGGGCTCTGGGCTCACTCCGGAGGACTGAAGGATACCATCTTTCCCAGGGCCCGCACCACCAAACCACCGTTCATGAACGAAGTTAGCTCACTGCTGGCCGGGCACACATGCCAGTGGCCACTGTTATACAGTAGAGCCTACGGCAGAAGGATCTTTTAGACTCAGCCAGACTCAGGGGTCTCTCACTGGACAAAGAAGGCTGGAGCCTCTGAGATGCAGCAGTCGGCCCCAGAAGCAAGCAGACAACCATTCAGATCGCCCCAGGTCGGCCTGAACAGTGTTTGGAAGGCCATGCTGAGTTCACTACTGCAGCACAGGGGCTGGGGGGAGGGATTCCACATCAAGTTCCAGATCCTTCTGACAAATCTGTGGGGCTGCTGGGGCTGGCAGCACCTATGGAGAAGGCAAGACTCTCTGTGGCCGCAACCAAAAGGAACCTGAGGCCAAGCTCAGGTGTGAGCACACCCACAGAAGGGCTGGTAGCGCTGAGGCCTAGATGGTATCTGACGAGCCCAGGGAAGAGGAGGGAAGGCAGAAGCAGATTCCGTGCTAAGGGCACACTGAAAAACAGCACCGGATTCCACCAGCAATTCTGGAACGTAGAAGCAGTGCAGTGGCCCCTTCAAACTCCTATTAGTAAATTGTTTCCAAGAGAACTCCACACTTGAACTCTACAGCATCTCTCAGCCGTGGGGAGTCTCTAACCCTGTGCCTGCCGTTCACCCCCAGGGCCAGAGACCAAACCGGGGCCTCCCACATGCCAAGCAAGGGCTCTACCACTAAGCTATGCACTTGCCCCTGCACTCTGACACAGGACAGACTTGAACTTGCAGTGTTCCTGCCTCTGCCTCCCAAGAGCTCAGACTCTAGGTGTGTGATACCACACCCAGCTCCGTCCATCTGGAGAGGCGGAAACCAGGGAAGAACTGTAAAACACAGGCCAGCCAAGACAGAGATGAGGAGGCCGTGGGTGATGGCTAGCCTGCTTCCGGGACTCCCAAGCCCAGGGCACGAGGAAGACAGAGCTGGACTGGAGTTGGGGCTGGAAGCAGTGCACCTATGACGGTGACAAACACAAACGGTGACTGTCAGGGATTCTGAAAATGTCTATGGGAAAAAAAAAGTTGGTTCACCCCACGGAAAGCAACTTACAAAACACGTGGGGTCCTCCCAGCACAAATACTGACCATGTAAATGGTCTGCAAAGACAGGAAGAGAAATGAGGGCAGTGGGCTTGAGGGGTGGGGGTGGGGTGGGCCGCTGAGAGCCAAGTCCTGCCTCTCACTGCAGGAGGGTACAGTTTTTGTTTGACGGTTTCCTATCTGTTTCTTTGAGGTGGGGTCTTACACCACAGGCTAGGCCGGCCTTCAACTCCACGGCCATTCTCTGGTCTTTAGGCTTCCTGAGTGCTGGGACTTTAGGCAGGCACCGGGTGAGAGGCCAAGCTGGTTTTGTTTGGTTGTTCTAAAAAGGAAGTACAACGCTGTGGGTTTAGGAAAGCAATGGCGGCGGTGTGGGCATGACAGCAAGGGAGAATGGAGGCCCTTAGAACAGGGGTGGCGCGTGGGGGGAGGATTGGGGTGAAGGCTTCATGAACCTTGTGCCATCAAGGTTCAGGATAAAATAAACGTTCAGAACACGTGTTATTCCTGTCGAGGAGAAAAACTGAATGAAGACAAAGGGAAAAGAAGCACAGAAGATCAGCTACCCGGCACCCACCCTGGGTGGGAGGCTCAGCTCGCAGGATCTTACTGGCCCTTCCCACACGGCAATCTACTTCCGTCACACGTCCCGCAGGCTACCTCCTAGAGTCTGACGTCCTTCTGGGTTTGAATACACATATGAACACAGACACACACCTTACAGTTCATCCCTCGGTATCTCCTCATGCCAGCAATAGGGGATGGCAGTGCCCACTGCTGCTGGGTTGATAACGTGATATGGATGGCACCACCCACTCCGCTCAGTGCTCAGGGAACAAAGCCCCCAGACCTCCTGGAGGTGGCAGCCCAATGCCCCAAGCCTGAAGCAGGACCCGCACACAAAGGAACAGTATGGGGTGGGGGGAGGCCTACTTTTAGCAGCTTCCAGATCCCAGACGCGGATGGAGCCCGACTGGGAACCGGCTACGATGAGCTCCTCAGGGGTGTTGAGGCGGACACTCTCCACAGGGGATGTGTGACCTGTCAGGCTCTGCAGAGAGAGGGTGGCAGCTCCAGTGAACTGCAGGAGTAACCCCCACCCCAGCCACCGCCCCACATGCAGGGTCCCTGAGAACGGCTTCTGTAAGAAAGAATATGTGGTGAGCTGTTCTCCGGGCCCCACCTCCACCCTAACTCAGACGAGCACCGTGACTCGTCAGCACAGTGGATGAAGAGCCCTTCAAACACCTACGGCCCTAGGATATGGGAGACAGAGGCAGGAGCATGAGTTCCAGGACAGTATGGACTACATACTGAGACTGGGGAGATGGGGGGAGCCAAACCCAACCCAGGCATCCTTCAACCTTATCCCTTCTAGAGTGCTCCAGGCATGGCGTCACCTACAGAAATGGCTCTGGGGCTGGGCGGTCATGGTGCACGCCCTTAATCCCAGCACTTGGGAGGCAGAGGCAGGCAGATTTCTGAGTTCCAGGCCAACCTAGTATACAGAGTGAGTTCCAGGATAGCCAAGGCTATACAGAGAAACCTTGTCTCAAAAAACAAGAAAGAAAGAAAAAGAAAAAAGAAAAAGAAAAAGAAAAAGGAAATGGCTCTGGGGCACTAGACAGGAACAGGGGATCAAGATGAGGAGAGGCTGAGCCTTTGCCTGTCTGAATGAGACCATCAGGCTATCTCATCTCTGTCTACTCTGATGGTAGAGGCCATAGCAAGATAGGAATGCCTCTCCACTGCCTGCCTGCTGGGGGGTGCCTGACGCAGGGGGGTTGGGGGGGGGCTGCTTCTTGCTCCAAGGGCCTGGGAAGGTCTGCTGGAGAGCAGGTAGGTTCTTGTGTATCTAGAGCACACAGAGCAAGACGAACTGACCAGGTAGGGTGGGAGGTGCTGCCACCCTCAGCTTTTGGAAGGGAAGACTGGAACCCAAGTCCAAGGTGTCTGCCGCTCTCTGCACAGTGTCGACCCTCACAGCATTGCGGCCACTTTCCCAATGGGGACACGCGGGAAACGGGGGTACTCCTCAGCCCCAGTGCCTGAGCCTGTAGTTGTAGCACCTTGTTTACAATGGTGGGGGTCTACATGGGCCCAGGCTTCCAGGATCACAACTGGGCAAAACCAACCACATAAGGAATGCACGTTCTCCTCAAACCCACAATCCCAAGGCTAGGTGTGGTGACGTCCATCTGAGATCTCAGAGGTTAAGGGTCATCCCTGGTCTCCAAGGTAGAAGAATCTCCAAGCTCAAGGCTAGCCTGGGCTACACACTAAGACCCTGTCTCAAAAAAAAAAAAAAAAAAAAAAAAAAAAAAAAAAACCAACAGTGCCACAATTCTTCAGGGCCCTTGTTCTCTGCAAGCACAAACCCAAGGTTATTTGTGGCAAGGGACTGGGGGTCCATATAAACGCCCTCCACAGTAACCCTTCTCAAGTGCGGACTGAGCCCCACAGGGCTGCAGCGGTGTACACAGATGAGACCCAGAAGTCACTGAGGGAAGAAATACTTCAGCACTGATCTTATCATTTACTGAATTTTTATTTTATTTTTTTAAAAATATATTTAGGGAAACACTCTACCATTGAGCTCCCACTCTAGCCTGTGCTGAGTATTTTTCAATTTACGTATATTACTTTGGCATTTTATGGGTAATGAAAACATTGGAGTCCTACAAACAAAACAAAACAAAAACAGGAGCTCAGGAAATGGCTCAGTGGTTCAGGGCACTGGCTGCTCCTCCAGGGGCCTGGAGCCGATGCCCACCACCACCACCCAGGCAGCTCCCAATCACCTCTAACTCCAGTTCCAGGAGACCCAATGCCACTGTCTAGCTTCTACGGGCACTGCATGCACATAGCACATAGACATACATGCAGGCAAAACATCCACCCACCCATACCCACAAATATAATAATATTATAACAAAAATAAAAAAGGATAACAATAAAAATGAAAAGAAATGCCGGGCGGTGGTGGCGCACGCCTGTAATCCCAGCACTTGGGAGGCAGAGGCAGGTGGATTTCTGAGTTCGAGGCCAGCCTGGTCTACAGAGTGAGTTCCAGGACAGCCAGGACTGTACAGAGAAACCCTGTCTCGAAAAACCAAAAAAAGAAAGAAAGAAAGAAAGAAAGAAAGAAAGAAAGAAAGAAAGAAAGAAAGAAAGAGAGAAAGAAAGAAAAGAAAAGAAAAGAAACAACCAACAAAGCGATTCTCTCTTACTGAACCCGGACAGACTGGCCATGATCTGAGTGGGTCTCAGTTTCACTCGGTCCCACAAGAATCCCCGAAATAACCAAGCTTTCACCAACAGCTACCAACTTCCCCCATTTTTTTGTTTGTTTACTTGATCAAAGTCAAAAGAATGACAATTGCTTAGGGTGTCTGAAGAGGACACGGGGCACAGCCATGGTCCCGGGTGACTCTGGAGCCTGCCGGGACAGCTTCCCAGAACTGCATACTCCGGGCCTGCTCAAAGATTTGGACAAATGAGAATATTCGACATTCTGTGGCTTAGCAGAAACTAAAAGCTGGAGCCAGCAGCCCTGCTGCTGACAGGGTGTGGCTGAGCTAATTACAGCTCATCCCGGTGGAGGCTACCAAAGAAGCCACGTAAAAGCATGCAGTAAATCAGTGTTTGTTGACACAGGAAAATCCTCATGACATTGTCCTGCTAAAGAACTGGGTCACACTAGAGTAAGGTGGTATTCCGAGATACGTGTGTGAAATGTGTGTGTGTGTGTGTGTGTGTGTGTGTGCGTGCGCGCGCGCGCACAAACATGTACACATGTATGTACTTCTATTCCATTATCTAGAAAGACGCACACTAAAACCTGGTCAATCTTTGACCAGCAGATCTGCACGAAATTGCTGCTTTTCCCTCCTGCCTTGGAAAGCAGCCTGTAGCCTTGTACATAGTGTGTAACCAATAAAACTGCTTACTCAACGGCCTGCAACAGAGTCCCCTCTGATTCTCTCTTTAGACAAAACAAAAACAAAAACAAAAATCAAACAAACAAACAAAAGCAACACACACCGCTGGCCCTTGGAGAGTGGGACTCATTTAAACCTTCCCTGACTGCTCTGGACTTCTGTCCCTCACTTGTGTCTTCCTGAAAGCTGCCACGGGCCTTACTGAGCAGACAACTGGGGCAGCACTAATGGCATGCTGGGGCACGTCATCACTTACCATGATGCAGTTGGGCTTGTTTATGGACCACAGGTTGACACGGCAGTCATCCCCACCAGTGGCCAGCAGCCGCCCCGAGGCCTTGCCCAGCACCAAGGAGGACACATTGCTGGCATGGGCGACGATCTCTTCTGCATAGGACAGGAGGGAGGAAAGTGGTCAGGGGGACTTTAACAGGCCACATGGAGGACGCCCAGCCACCAGCTCTGAGCAGGTCACCCAGGTATGTCCCCCCTCCCACCACCACCAGTTTCAGGACCAGCAGCAAGGCTAAGTGTGGATCCGAGGCTGAGGGGCCTGTCTCTCCACCTTAGCCTGCCCTGTTCAGACGCTTCCTCCTGAGTTCATGTCTCTTCACAACAGCTGGCCACACAGACTGCATAGCACACGTATTCAACCAACTGCTAATAGGGAAATGCTCGGGACAGGCACATCCATCATGCTGAGCACGTGGTACACAACCCTAAACTCAGCACGTGGAGGCTAAGGCAGAAGGGTCATGAGATCCGGAGCGGATTGGGCCACATGCAAGACCCTGTCGGGGAACACGCACCTGTATGCATTAGTATTCGTAGACTTCTCCTTGTAGCTAGTCCATAAAGGATACAATGCAAGAAATATTCAAACAACCTTGTACTATAATAAGTATCGCAGGTAACAGAGGTGAGTCAAGGTACCCAGAGGAGGCACAGGTTTCTGCACACATACCACATTGCTGTACCAAGGACTGAGCGTATATAGACTTGGCTATCTGTGTGGAGAGGTCCTAGAACCAATTACCACAGACACCATTGGAAGACTAAGTTCACTTATAAAAACTGGCTTCCCATTTCTTACCTTATTTTAAGCACTAATATCCAGATATACTTATAATATATTTTCTGATACAAAAACATTAAAAATATTTTTTTTTTGTTTTTTTTGTGTTTGGTTTTTTGCAAGACAGGATTTCTCTGTATAGCTCTGGCTGTCCTGGAACTCACTTTGTAGGCCAGGCTGGCCTTGAACTCAGAAATCCGCCTGCCTCTGCCTCCCAAGTGCTGGGATTAATAATTTTTTAAAAATGGACTCATACACCACCTAAGAGCCTTTCAACTGCTCAGGTGCCACCCACAGAGACAAAGCGCACCTGGGACACACCTTGAAAAGAATTCAACTTCTGTCTAGACGGCTGTCCCTAGGTCCCAATTCAGAATCCTGAATCAGGTGCTAATCTGCTGGCTGCCTGGATCAGCTGGCCCAGTCATGGACATTCTGAGAGAGAGTCCTTGTCTGGAGAACAGGACTCCATGGCCATGTCATTGGGAATGGGCTTAGATACAGACAGAAGACCAGCCATGGGGACCGAGTGGCCGTCAGGGTTCCAGGCAGGGAGTAGGCTCCATAGATAATGGCAGGAGGCAGCAGACACAGCAGGAGCTGGGAGGGGAAAGGCTGACCCTGTAGGTAGGCGATAAGGCCTGCGGACAGTCCACCAGAGCCTCAGGCCTGACCACGGTGGGAGGATCAATGTGGGGAGCACAGGTGGGAACTTGGGGCCTTATCAGTGCTCCAGAAAGAACAAACTCAGTCAAGAATCAACAGGCAGACTAGGCCTCCAAGCCAGTCCCTGGTCTCCAACCGCCTCTAGGGACAAGTGGAAAGGAGTGGGTAAGGGGAAACCCCAGGTGCCCTAAAGCAGCTGGAAACTGGCTTGGGAGTGACACAGGATGCCATGGCTGTTAGTAAGGGGTGCTCCACCCCCCACCCCCGTCCCAGGCCCTACTCGGCCCAGCACGGGTAGCTCTTGTGTGAGCTGCAGAGCATGAGGAGAGGAAAACAGGGTCAGGAAAGTTAATTTCTGAAATGACACCTCCCTGCAGGGCCTGGCCGGGCACAGCTGGCACAAGCAGAAGCTGGCCCAAACAGGGTGAGAGTTCCTTGTAAGCCCAGACACTTCTAATCTGGGTATTGGAGGGCCTGCCTCCTGAACCCAGTGGAGTAGGGTCTTGCTCTAATTCTCAGATCAACTAGAGTCTTGTCCTCTGCATGCTTGGGGACAGCTGCCCACCAGCTTGAGCCATAAACACATAAACATACACACACATACACACACACACACACACACACACACACACATATACATATATATATCCAACCCAGCAGGAGGGCAGTGCAGCTGCTCCTGAGCACTCTGCTCTGGAGGCTCAGGCCCTGTCTCTGCAGCCACACCCTGAATTCGTCAGAGAACACCCCCACACACACACATCTGCTGTGGTTCTCTCCTTCCCCAGGCAAAGAGAGAAAGGTCTGGTTGAGCCCCACCTCAACAAGCCTCAGGAGCATCTCTAGAGACCGCCGTGAATGTCTAACAGAAGGGACTTCTAGACATCTGTTCTAGACCCGGCACTGGGAGGCTGTGGAAGGAGAGCTTCCTGCCCTCAGGCTCCAGGGGCATCATGGATCCTGGGCAGGGCCTGGAACAGGCAGAGCCACAGGCAGGGAGTCGGGGTTGGATGACTCTCCTTTAAGCAGGGGCTGATGGGATCCCTACGGACAGGAAGACACAGCACAGGCGCCAGCAAAAGGGATGCCCAGCCCTCACAGGAGTCTTCCTCTCTGGCTTGGCTTGGAGAATACCAAACAGCAATGGCCCACATGTGGGTACTGGGTTTCTATGCAAACAAATCACATTCATCAATGTCTCCTGCAGGCTAGATAATGGCTGCTGCTCCCCCCTCAGCATAAGCCAACAGCACCTCCCCAGGAACCAGCAGTACAGCCTGGCACATCTCAGCCAAAACTGAGGATCAATCTCTGTCTGCCCATAAGTGCTAAGGACTTACATCCTAGGAGGATGATACAAGGGACAGGGGTTCAGTAACCCTACACTGGTTAAAGAGTCTTCTGATCCTCATCACACCCTGAAGCCCCAGCCTGTGCGGCCTCAGGCTATATACCCAAAAACCTTTGTGCACAAGAAACTCTCAGATCCCCAACATACCTGATCATATTGCTGCCTGTTGCTTAAATACTTGGATGCTTGGGTCTTGTGGACACGTGCCCCTGCAGAACTCACTAGGTTTCCTGGTAACCCTTTCCAAAGCTCCACGGTCTCCTATACGTCTTTCCAATAGACAAAGCTTCTTGTTTCAGGGCTGTGCACTCCCTGCTCACACATCCTCTACCTTCATCAGTAATTAACTGATTCAAAGCATGCGTTCACGCACGAGCGCAAACACGCACAAAAGCACACACACTCAGAATTAGAGCAGGACTGGAAGCAGGGGGCCGTGGTTCTGATCCCAGCCTGCTGCTCTCCCAAGGCTGAGCCCCCACTGTGCAGGGACCTTGGATACTTTGGCCCTCACCTCCCCCCTAGCATCAGTTTCTGCCTTCAGGTAGGGTAAGCCATGGAAGAGTTGGATGCACAGTGCCAACAAATATAAAGCTCCTCCGCCTAAAATAGCCATTAACAGGGTCCTCGCCAGAACCCTCCAGCTTTGGGGAACAACTTGAAAATGATCCCAATCTCTCAGTGAGGAAACTGAGTCCCCAAACCGGCTTTGCCCAAAGTCTCCTTATCGGCTCCTGAAAACTGCCCAGGGACAGTTGCCAGCAGAGTGGGCTCAGGCACAGCAAACAACCAGCGGCAGTGGAGAGAAAGCCAGAGGTGAGATGCAGGTCGTCCAGACCTGATCTCGGGATCCTTGAGAGCCTTTTAGAAGATCCGAAAGAAGCCGGGCGGTGGTGGCGCACGCCTTTAATCCCAGCACTTGGGAGGCAGAGGCAGGCAGATTTCTGAGTTCAAGGCTAGCCTGGTCTACAGAGTGAGTTCCAGGATAGCCAGGGATACACAGAGAAACCCTGTCTCAAAAAAAAAAAAAAAAAAGAAAGAAAGAAAGAAAGAAAAAAGAAGATCGGAAAGAACGGAGCTATTATCTGAAATGCCAGGATGGTATTGCGTTGGGCGCACTCATTTATTCCAGAGGCATCTTTGAGAAGACACATATGTATGACATCATTATTCCTGTCAGGTTTGAGTGCACATATGCCTTAGTACTGTTTTGTAACGTAATATATGGGTAAGTATAACTTTCAGAAATGAAAGCCTTTTGGAGTCCGCAATAATTTTTAGAAATATGAAAGAGCCAGGTGTGGTGGCACAGTCCTTTAGTCCCAACACACAGGAGACAGAGGAACATGTCCCAAGCCAGCAAAGGCTATAGGGATGCCCTACCTCAAAAAAGGAAAAGACTCTAAGAGAGTTTAGACTAAGGAATTCTGAACTATCTTTGCTTGATTTCACTTCAGAGCCCTGCCAGCATCTTTGTGCGACCTCCCCCTCCACCCCCATCCCAAGATACTTTCCTCCGATGAAGGAAAAGGAACTTGGAACATGTCTGGGATTCTTGGAACGCCTTTCAGCCTTCCTCAAAACACTGTGCTCATCGGTTTTACTAGACAGATCTCACGTGACTCTCAGAGCAAGTACCAAGCACAACTGTGATTAGTTTGTTGTACAGAAGGGTTGCTTAATCACCTGCCCAATGTGATTGACCTCTTTGTCTACCTTAAGACAAGGACTGGGAGTCCCTCATGTGCCGGGGAGAGGAGACAGAGCTGAAGGCTAAGACTTCTCAGCAGTGGGCAGCTCACAAAAGAACCATGTGATAAAGAAGTATAAAAAGTACTCACGTAACTTCCAGGCAGTCTTGGTGACCACAGGGGTGGCCATGCTTCAGGGGGTGGTGGCACCTGAGACCCCACCCACAAAACAGATTGTGCTTTCTCTGTGGGGTGGGGGTGGATCCCCCCCCAGATCCGACAATCAAGTTGGCAGGGAGTTCCCACACATCCAGGCAGAGAGTCCTCCTCTCCTGGCCCAGGACTGTCTGGTGGTTTAGATCATCCGCTACCAAGCAGCAGCCTGTACACATAGGTCAGGGATCCCAGATCACGGAATGTCAGGCTTGGGCCATCTCAGCTCAACACTGGGCTAGAACACAAGCAGAGGTGATGGTATGTTAGGAACTGTTTGAGACGGGTTGCAAGTCTCTGGGTCATCAAGGTCACTTGATACAGACCCACCAAAGCCTGCAGCTGAAGTGCGCTCTGGGTCTGAAAACCTGTCACTTAGAGCCCAAAGATAAAAGACCTTCCCTAAGTAGCTGGGCCTAGTGGCCCACGTCTTTAACCTCAGCACTCAGGAGATGAGCTAGAGGTAGGCAGATCTCCATTAGTTCCTGTCTCAAAGAAAGAAGGAAGGAGGGAGGGAGGGAAGGAGGGAAGAAAGGAAGGAAGGAAGGAAGGAAGGAAGGAAGGAAGGAAGGAAGAGAAAGGAAGGAAGGAAGGAAGGAAGGAAGGAAGGAAGGAAGAAAGAAAGAAAGAAAGAAAGAAAGAAAGAAAGAAAGGTGGAGATGGGATGGAGAGGCTGACTCCTCAGAGGCCTGGAGCAGTGCTCTGGGATCTGGGTGTCCTAAGTGCCAGCACAGCTCTTGCTATGAGGCAGAGAGGACCACGAATCTGCAGTCCACTCAGATTTGCACCACATGTATTGGATGGGGCACTGGAGTCTGGGGCTATGTTCTGGGGCCCAAGAGAGGCATCCAAAAGGCAGAGAGAGATACACAGAGACAAATAGACTGAGAAACAGGCAAACATTAGAGAGAGAGAGAGAGAGAGAGAGAGAGAGAGAGAGAGAGAGAGAGAGAGAGAGAGAGAAACTGACAGTAAAGGTCTTGGGAGGATTCTGAGGGTCCGATCTGGTCCTTCATCGCCAGCCCCTGGTAAGGGAACCACGCCCACTCCCTGCAACTCTCAAGGGCATCGTTGGGAACTGAGTCTCCAGGTGTGAGTGGAAATGACTCCTCAATTCTAAAAGGCCACAGCATGGATGGAGCCTTCCACAGCCACGGCCCTTCGCCTCTTGCCCGGGAGCCCTCTCGCTGGACTCTTTCTCCTGTTGCCTATGCTCTCATTCTGGCACACCCTGAGCTCCCTTAGTTGGTCATGCTTCGCCAGACCTCTTTACTTCTCTTTCCCCGCGGCTATCAGAGTCCCCCATTCATTCGCTCTCCTGTCTCTGGAGCCCCAACTCACAAGGTCCTCCTCACACTCTCAGCTCTGCTTCCGGCCCCCCGGCTTTCCCTCTCCGGCTTCAACACAGCCGTCCTGTCCTGCTCGCTCATCCCAAATCTGCCACTGGTCCCTCAGCTTCGCTTGACCCTCCGCCCCTCTGTCTTGAGGGGCACTGGCTCTAGCCTGCCCTGGCCGAGAGCCTTCTGCCGGCGACGGGACTGTGCCCCCAGGCTCGGCGAAGACTAGGGCCATCTTCCCCTTGCCCCCCAAGACCCCGAGAGCTACTCTACCTGCAGCTGTAGCTCTGGAGGCCAAGGCTTCCCTCCAGGCGCGACCCCCACTTGCCTCCATCCTTTGCCCTGATTGGTCGCTGCTTGACAACCGACCCTCACAACAAAACCTCCGGCCTAGAGTCCCTCCCACTTCGCTTCTTACACCAATCAGTCGCCACGAACGCCCCGCCTTCCTCTGGAGTTGACCAATGGAAGCAAACGCTCCTGCCGATGTACGTAACTACCCGCCTCCTTTCTCCGACTCAGACTAATCACAAGAAAGAAGCGCTTACGGACCGCCTTTAGGTCCCAGAAGAACCAATACGGGCTTCTGTGTTCTTAGTCCCGCCCTCAGTCAGCTGGGTTTTTCCGCCCTTTTCCTTCATTTCCTGGAACCCGGTTATGTTTAAAAAATCCGCGAGCCACACCCGACGGCGGCTGCACCAATCACTTCAGCAACCGCTCTGGATTGACCAATAATCGTGAATATTGTTGGAGAACCAACTCAATTTTAACCAATGGGAAGGGGACTTCCAGAGCAGTATGAAGTTGCAGATCTTCCATATTGGAACAGGGCCGCCGGGACCCCGCCCTCACCCCGTGAGTGTGGATCTGCACGCTGGATCCAGGGTAGATCCACACATCTCCTTGAGTTCACTGACGTCGAGGGAAACAGCTTGATTACAAGTGGAGTCGATGTCGACCCCAGGAGTGCTTCCTTAAGATCACAGTGGGATGAGTAGGCTTGTGTCTGCTCGCGTGCGGGCGGGAGCTATAAAACTAAGGAACCGGAGAGAGGCTAATGTCTGACACGACAGGCAGGTTAGGATAGGGGACAGGCTACAAAACCCACCATGAGTCGGGGGCCCCCTCACTGAGGAACTCAGTCCTAACCCATTGCAGTAATAACCTCCAACTCTGATCTGTCCTACACTCACTCCCCTCTGGTCCGGGCTGCAGCATCTGGCGTTCGGCCACACACAGCCCTGAACGGAAAGAATGTCCCATTTATAGATGAGGAAACAGATGCTGTGGTGAAAAAGACCAGACATCTGGAAGAACAGACTCAGGACTTGAACCTTTGTTCTTTTTTTTTTTTTTTTGAGACAGGGTTTCTCTGTGTAGTCCTGGCTGTCCTGGAACTCACTCTGTAGACCAGGCTAGCCTCGAACTCAGAAATCCGCCTGCCTCTGCCTCCCAAGTGCTGGGATTACAGGCGTGTGCCACCACGCCCGGCTTCTGAACCTTTGTTCTTAAAGTCAAGGCATGCAACGCCCCTATTAAATGCAAAACCTCTACAGGAACAAAAGACATCCACCAGCCTTCTGGGAAGTCGGCCCTGAGTAGAAGTTGATAATTATTAAGAGACCTGGATTTGGAGCATAACATTTGATCAAAACTTTGTAGTTTGTTGTTCCCTCAACTTTTTATTTAAAAAAAGAAAACAAGCCGGGTGGTGGTGGTGCACGCCTGTAATCCCAGCACTCGGGAGGCAGAGGCAGGCGGATTTCTGAGTTCTAGGCCAGCCTGGTCTACAGAGTGAGTTCCAGGATAGCCAGGGCTACACAGAGAAACCCTATCTCGGAAAAAAAAAAAAAAAAAAAAAAAAAAAAAAAAAAAAGAAAAGAAAAGAAAAGAAAAGAAAAGAAAAGAAAAGAAAAGAAAAGAAAAGAAAAGAAAAGAAAGAAAAGAAAAGAAAAGAAAAGAAAAGAAAAGAAAAGAAAAGAAAAGAAAAGAAAAGAAAAGAAAAGAAAAGAAAAGAAAAGAAAAGAAAAGAAAAGAAAAGAAAAAGAAAAAGAAAAAAAAAAAAAGGCGCCGGGGCGTGGTGGTGCACGCCTGTAATCCCAGCACTTGGGAGGCAGAGGCAGGCGGATTTCTGAGTTCGAGGCCAGCCTGGTCTACAGAGTTAGTTCCAGGACAGCCAGGACTACACAGAGAAACCCTGTCTCAAAACAAACAAACAAACAAACAAACAAAAAATAATAATAAAAAAAGAAAGAAAGAAAGAAAGAAAGAAAGAAAAAGAAATAAAAAAGAAAACAAAAACCAAATCCTTCATCTTGACACATTTTGCCTTATCTGCATTGTTTATACAATTATTTGAATATTACAGATCCCAAGACATTTCAATCATAGCAACACTGAGCATGAAGTTCTTTACGGGCCCTTAGTCACATAACCAATGTCACCACCCCTAAAATAACTTAATCCTCTAACATGCAGGCTATATTAAAATGACTGCTGTCATCATCTCCAGTACACATGTAGCTCAGTGATAGCGAGCCTTGACTAGAATGCAGGCACTAGGTTCAATCCCCAGCACTGGAAATAAAAACTACCTAGGAGCAAGAGAAATGGCCTGGCTCAGTAGCAAAGAGTGATTGCAGTGTAAGAATGAAGACCTGAGTTCAAATCCTTACTACCCATGTACAAAATCTGGGTATGGCTGCGAGTGTTCCTTAAGCAGTGCTGTAGGGAGCAGATTGCTAGGGATTGCTGGCTGTCACCCCAGCTACCTGACTCAAGGGGATAGGGTGAAGACTGTCAGAGCAGAATGCACAGTGATGCAATGGGACGTGTGTACACACACACCACACATGTGGAGGGGGCGCGGTATCTTCATAGGAACCAGGCACGGTTCTGCATTCTTGGCATGGTGGACTCTTCCCAGATCACCCTATTTCTGTCTCTTGGATCGCTCTTCCACTACCCTTGTCTCTCTTCTCTCCCCCTTCTCTATCAGGATCTCGCTTTGTAGATCGGGCTGGCCTTGGACTGACAGAGATCAAGAGCTGGCGTTAAAGGCATAGGCTGCCACATCTGGCATGAGCCCCTGGTTTTAACATGGGTTTGGACTGTGCATTGAAGCTCATCTCTGAGTGAAGACAACGGCTGCTCCCCCACCAGAATTCAGACGCAGCCAGTAGTTCAACAAGAAGGGACAGGGTCCCAGGAGTCCCTCCTCCCTCACCCACGATCGCCTAGTCACTGGCCTGGGCTGTGCATGCAACCACAGCTGCTGAGACCTGCCATGGCTGTGTCATGCCCTTGAGATTACTGGCAAGGTTTTCTTTATTTTTGTTTTTGTTGTTTTGTTTCAGGGTGTGTGTGTGTGTGTGTGTGTGTGTGTGTGTGTGTTTATTGTTGGGGTTTCTCCCCTTCCCTTCTCCCTCTTGCTCCGGCCCCACTCACTCTGGCCTATAGATTTTTTTTAATGTTTCTCATTTCAGGTAGTTGTGAGCCACCATGTGGTTGCTGGGATTTGAACTCATGACCTCTGGAAGAGCAGTCAGTGCTCTTAACCCCTGAGCCATCTTACCAGCCCTTATTGTGTTTTTGTTGTTGTTTTGGTTTGGTTTTTGGTTTTTCTTTTTTGGTTGTTTTTTGTTTTTTTGAGACAGGGTTTCTCTGTGTAGCTCAGGCTGTCCTGGAACTCACTCTGTAGACCAGGCTGGCCTCGAACTCAGAAATCCGCTTGCCTCTACCTCCCAAGTGCTGGGATTACAGGCGTGCGCCACCACCGCCCTGCCGCTTATTGTTTTTTAAAGACAGAGCCTCATGTGGCTGTCCTCAAATTCCCTATGCAGTTGAGACAGATCTTGAACTCCGATCCTTCTGTCTATCTCCTGCTGAGATTACAGACATGCGCTACTATTCCCAATGTTCTCTGCCTTTTAAGACTTATTTCAGAAAATGTCACTAGCCCCACTTCAGAGGTGGAAAATGGAAACTCAGGTCCTGTCCCTTGTCCTCTAATATCAAGCCGCCCGGTCCTGGGGTGTGCTCCATAGCTAGGCTGCTGTCCCTTTATGAGCTGGCCCACCAACACATTGAGCTCCAACCACATGTTGGCAGGTGGCTGCGGAACTATCTGGAGAGCTGCACACTTGATAATCCAGGAGAGAAGATGACGGAGAGACTTCAGGTGGTGCGGACTGGAGCTTACGAACACTGAAGTATAATTGGCAAATAGGAAGTGTGTTTATTTGAGGGAGGCTATGAGGGCCAGGAGGGTGTGGCAGTGAGGCTGGTATGGGATCACAGTGGCTGGGGAGAAGGGGGAACTTCATTCTCTGGCAGGGTCTGCCGCAGTCCCGTGAGGGACCATCAAACAAAGACTTTGACGAAGTCTATCAAGCGTGGGTCCTTGTAGAGCTTTTCCTCCAGTGCCAGGTACTTCAGTGGAGCCAGCTCTTTGTGCCTGAGCAGAGTGAGGAAGGAGAAGGTGAGGGATATCCGAGCTCTGGGAGTGCTCCCAGGGGTCCTCCTGGCCCCGCCCCTTACCGATTGAGCCGCTGTTCCAAGATTCGGATGCGGAACATGGCCTGAGAGCAGTAGCTCAGGTACAGGTCCTCATCCTCCGGCGTCAGCGTCACCTGGTTCTCCTGGTACCATTGCTGCTTCTTCTGCAGCTCCTGGGTCTCCTGGAAGCGTACAGAGGCGAGCATGGGGATTGTGTGAATTGATCTGCAGCCAGGCTGTAGGCCCAGTGATCACCAGGCAGCCCAGGAAAGGGACAGAGTTAGAGCATCACAAAATGTCTTGGGTGGGAACTGCTGGGGTCATGATTTGAAGGACAGTGTGTACGTGAAGACAGAACAGGGCCAAAACAGCCAGTTAGAGCTGGAGGTGTGATTTAGCCCTGGGTTCCACCCCTAACAGCTCAGATACAAAATTAAAACAGATGGGTGTAGTGGTGCACACCTTTAATCCCAGCTCTCTTTAGTTAGAAGCAGATGGATCTATATGAGATTAAGGCCAGTCTGGTCTACACAACAAGTTCCAGGCCAGCAAAGGCTATTGAGTGAGACCCTGTCTCAAAACACAAAGCAGTTCTGCTTGCTTTCCAGAGGACTGGGGTTATAGTCCCAAAACTCACATGGAGGCTCAGAATCACCTGAGACTCCAGTCCCAGGGGATGCGATGACCTAGTCTGTGAGGTGTACATCTACACGTGCAGACAAAACACCCATACACATAAAATAGCTACTTGATCTAGACAGGTTATGGATGTGCTCAGAGCTCCCAGCAGCTCGTCTCTTAAAATAAGGGTTACGGCCGGGCGTGGTGGCACACGCCTGTAATCCCAGCACTTGGGAGGCAGAGGCAGACGGATTTCTGAGTTCGAGGCCAGCCTGGTCTACAAAGTGAGCTCCAGGACAGCCAGGACTACACAGAGAAACCCTGTCTCGAAAAACCAAAAATAAATAAATAAATAAATAAATAAATAAATTTTTTTTAAAAAAAGGGTTATTGTGCCTCATTCCACCCAACTCTTCTCTGTGCACTCTGCAGACCAAGACACTGCATGGGGACCACATGGTATGCACCTCACCTGTCTCACAGAAATGGGCCTAGGACTAGGAGCTATTATTTATAATGCACCACCCAACCATCTATTGATTCACAAACCCACCCATCCATTCTTCTATCCCTCTGTCTGCCCATCTTAGTTACCCATCCATCCATCATCCACCCAACCATCCATCCATCCATCCATCCATCCATCCATCCACCCACCTACACTCTACCCCTAATCCTCACTGGACATCCAACTGTACGCACCCACCCTACCTCCACCTAGTAACCCAGCCATCCACTCACCCATTTACCCAGCTACCCACCATCCAGCCACTCATCCAATAACAAAGGGGGAGGAAGACATCAGGTATTTGGAAGCCCTGATTACAGACACACTCTCATCCGCTCATCTGTCGCCCGAGGATCCATGAGCAAAGATCTCAGGTGAGGATGGTGAGGTCACCTCCCCTGCCTGGCCCCTGGCCACACCTTCTCAAAGCGAGCTTGGATGAGGTTAGCCTTGTCGATGAGCCTCTGCTTGAAGTCGCTGAGACACTCGTCCTTGAGGCGTACCGCCTGCCACCGTGTCAGCTTCTCGCCTGGAGGGAGCTGTGCCAGGAACGGGGCCAGGTAGTCCAGCTGGGCCTCCACCTGCCGCAGGTGCTCCTCATGCAGGACACGCTCCTGTGGGCCAGGGAACCAGCTGAAAGAGCGGGACACCCAGGAGACCTCCCGAGCAGCTGAGTCCATTGGGCAATAGTGCAAAGCCAGGCCCTAAATCCAGGTCCCAGGGTCCCTGTGAGACCCGATTGCCTCTTTATTCATGTTTATCCCTTTCTGACATGTAATTCCCGTTTCTGACACAAATTTATCAATCAGTCTGAGCCCTAGTTTTCTCCTCTGAAAACAGACCAGCTCAGTTCTGGAAAGCACTATAGCCCAGGCCTGCCAGTCCAAAGCAGGTGCTTACAGCTAATGAAAGTGGGTTAGCGATGATTCTGAGCTTCCATTTTTCTCTTTTGCCCGTAAGGCTGGCCTTACAAGGGGCACACGGGAGCCAGAGACCATGGAGACATGGGCTGTTGCCCTTTCCTATGGATCCAAGAACATTCCAAAGCCCAGCCTTGCCAGGCCAACTCCAAACTACTTTAAAGATCTGCACTGGTGGGCTAGAGAGATGGCTCAGCGGTTAAGAGCACTGACTGCTCTTCCAAAGGTCCTGAGTTCAAATCCCAGCCACCACATGGTGGCTCACAACCATCCATAATGAGATCTCACACCCTCTTCTGGAGTGTCTGAAGATAGCTACAGTGTACTTACATATAATAAATAAATAAATTTTAAAAAAAAAGATCTGCACTGCTTGGTGAAGAAGATTTAGCATCGAGCCTGGGAACCCAAACTAGTCTTCCATCATGGGGGAGCGGGTAAAGCCAAAGCCCTGCGTTGCTGAGTCCTGGTGCTCAACCCATGTCTGAGTCCGTTGGCTGGACTCCGGCTAAGGTCGCAGTCTCAGTCCTGGTAGAGTTGGACACGTAGTTCTCACTCTTTCTCCACACAAGGTAGAGACTTTCATTTGGCCACAGCCCTGGGTAAGTACCCCCAGCCTAGATCTTAAGTGCTCTTTGGGGGTGACCCATCAACATAGTCAGTTTGGCAGGTGATAGTCAAAGAATACTCACCTGACATCCCCAGCGGCTTCATCCCTTACAAAGGGTTCCCATAGCCTCCCTGTCCCGGAGGGAGGCATGGCTCCTGGGAAAGCAGAAAGGGGGGAGAGGGAGGGGGAGGGGAGGGGAAGGGGAGGAGGGAGGCTCACCATAGCCTCCCTGTACTCTTTGCTCTTCTCGTTGCGCTTGGTGTCATAGATGGAGATGGTCAGCGCATGAGCCTCCTCCTCCTCTTCACGTTGTTTCAGGATCTCCAGCACCTTGATCGGACATCACGGAGGAGATGCATCACAAAGGCCCCCTCTCCCCGCCACCTCTGCTGTCTGGTGGGACCTCACCTCCAGCTCTGACTCCCAGGCCTGATGTCGGGACAGCTTTTCTTCATTCTTCAGGTGAATCATGGTCTCGTACTGGTAGAGGAGTTTCTTGGTGTGCTCCATCGGCTCTACCTGAGACCGGAACCAGCAGGGTGACAGGGAGGCTGCACCAGGGCCGGTCTGGGGACCACTTGGCTTAAAGCTACTCCCCTTTTCTAGCTGTGTGACCTCAAGCAAGGTCCTTAGCCTCTCCAGACCCCAGGATCCTTCTCTACAAAAACATAGAGACAAAGAGGGGCGAAATAAAGATGCAGAGGGGCTTGCGGTTGTGCTATTAGAATAGGAAGGTAAGACCATTGATTCTAGGGCATAAGAATATATCCTTAGGCCACCTTCAGGATAGGTCCACGGGATCTGGGTCTAGGTTCCTCAGAAGTGTAGGTAGGGACTATGAGGAAGTCTCAGCCAGCTGGGTTTTCATTTTGGTGGAAATGGGATGGTTTTCAGAGCAGCTGCAAGGGAAAGGTCCTCAGATTTGCGTGTTAGCAGGGACAGAGATGGGTTTCCCAGAGTAGTCTTAAAGGGGATCCACTTAGGGTTTCTCGAGTTACCAGAGGATGCTTGCAGGCAGTTTTTAGAAAGTGTCCCCAACCATCCCGTGTGCCGTGCAGTCACCAGCGCACCTCGTAGCTGATGCACATGTCTGGTGTCATGATGATCTTGTTTCCCTTGCTGTCGACCTCGGTGCGCCGCAGGAACTCCCGCTTGGATGAGGTGATGTAGTCGTCACGGCAATGGTAGCGGAGCTGGATACGCTCCTCCGCTATCAGAAACACGCGCTCCGCCACATCCTCATCCGCCGGTTTCGCTGGATTCCGGAAGAACCGCTCTGTGATTTTCTGTGTGGCCAGAACATGCAGAGGAGGGAGGGGGGTTTCTGTGCATGCTCTGTGGGCAGGAGGGAAGGACTCTCAAGACCCAGGAGTCCAGGGGTGTGAGTTGTTGATCGGCCCTTTCTGGCTAGACAATGGATTCTATGACCCCCATGGGTTCTCAGGACCAGCTTCACATGGTGTTGGGCCTTTCTCCAGTTTCCTCCACAAGGCTCTACTTGTCTGCTTCCAGAGGCGGGGAGCTGTCCAGCTCTCCAGAAAGCCTGTCTCATTATCAGATATCCCTTACTATGGAAAGGAGCATCTTTGGTGTGTGGCCAAGAACTTTGTATCATCTTAGAGGAAGAGGAAATAAAGCTCAAGTTGAGGCAAAGCGGATGAAAATAGGTATTCTAACCCTCACCCCAGATTGCAATAAAATTTAAAAGACTCTCACGAACAAATTGCGTGGCCTTTGTGGGCACACACACACATTTGTGTGGTGGCCAGAGGTTGACATGGTCTTTCTTAATCGCTCGCCTGCTTGTCTTTTGAGACAGGGTTTCTGTCTCACACCTGGGCTCCCTTGACCTGCACCTCACTGGTTCGGCTTGACTGGCAGGCCAACAAACCCCACGTTTGCCTCCTGGTGCTGGCATTACAGATGCCAGTCACAGCGCCAGGCTGTGTCCATGGGTGCTGGGGATCAAAGCCAGGTCTTCGTGCTTACGAAGCAAACTCTTTACTGAGTGAGCTATGTCCTCGGCTCACTGAGATGGGATGTCACGTGGCTTGGCCTTGGACTCACTATGTAGCTGAGGGTCGCCTTGGACTCTCCACCCTTCCGCTACCTACCACCTCTCAAGTGCCGGGATTAATTGTCCAGCTAGGAACAAACCTGCTAGTCCACAGTAATGTTGGAGAGAGGTCATTTGAGATATTTTTAAGTTTCTTCAGTTTCCCATATTTCCAGATGTCTGGTTATTACGTGTGTATTTGTTCATTACAATGAGGAAACCCCACTTCTTTGTTTAGTGGTTGGGGACACAACTTAGCCCTAACAAGCTCAGGGGTCTGAATTTGTTTAACATGGTTGTTTTATATTTAGAATCCTGGCAAAATCACAGGCATTAATAACCATCTCAGAGTCAGGGCTTCCCTGATCCTGATGATCCCCTCTCTATGTGCCAGAGCCGGTGGGCAGCCAGTCCTCAGCCTGAGTGCACTCAGCCCCCGAGTGTGCTCTCACCACCATGGGCCTTGGGTTGGACTCCGCACTGTTCTGAGTGAGCTTCTTCACTCTGGGTCCAAAATTGATGTGTCGATAGGAGAGGAAGTCTGAGCGCCCTTGATAGTACTCGGTCATTGTCATGGGCGTCTCCTCCCGCTTCACCAGGCCATCCACGCGGATCATTTTATAGAACTCCATGACGCGGTCCATCTCAGGTAGCATAGACTTGTATGAGTGCACTGAGGGCGGGGCGGGGCAGAAGGGGAGAGGGGAGGGGCTGGGTGAGCATCAAGAGTTGTGGCAGCTGGCTCTGTGACCCAATCCCAGAGCCAGGGGGAAGGACACTCTGAAGTACACATGAGTATCAGTCCTGTACCCAGCCCCTACTTTCTGGGCATTACAGTTACAGCTAATTTTTTGTTTATATAAACAACAGTATGATGAATGACTATAACATACATTTATTGTTCTTGCTCAGCCTTTGCTAAAGAACATATTCTCAGCAGAGGAATTACCAGGTCAAGATGTGCTCACATTTTAAGGCCATTAATGTTGCTGTTTAGAGATGGAACACGGGACCTCAGGCATGCTAATCATGTGTTCTACTACTGAGCTACATCTCCATATTATTAACACATTTAGCTCAATTATTCTTTTTTTTTTTTTTTTTGGTTTTTCGAGACAGGGTTTTTCTGTGTAGCCCTGGCTGTCGTGGAACTCACTCTGTATACCAGGCTGACCTCGAACTCAGAAATCCACCTGTCTCTGTCTCCCAAGTGCTGGGATTAAAGGCGTGTGCCACCACTGCCCAGCTAGCCTAATTATTCTTAAGAAAAGAGCGACCAGCTGACATCAATAAGGAACAACTTTCTGCCGCTTTCAACCCCTAGCACACCCATCAGGTTAGGACCATTTTCCCACACAAAGGTTGTGGCATGATCCCTTCTTGGGTTAATCTTGAAAACTGCAACTCCCAAATGTGGTTGGTGTCTTTCCAGACTTTTCTCTGCCGAGGTCTGGGGTAGGATACGGATCTCAGGAGGCATATTCTTCTCTTTCCCTTCTTCCCGACCCCATGGAGTCCTAGCCATAGCCAGGCAGGCCACTCCGCTCCTGCATTTGCCTCTTTGGTGGTGCTGGGGTTGGCTTTACAGCCCAACGTTCTTAGGCCCTTTACATGTGACCCAGATCGTGTGCCCTCTGGTGGAGATGCTGGCCTGACCCCAGGCACAGAACAGCATGTGGCCCTGGCTTTGACTTTCCTAGAGAGCCGATGGCCATGGTGTCTTCCTTTTCTGAGCTTTCTCAGCTGCCTGCACACCACCTTACCTTACGGGGTCAGAGGTAATGTCCATGCTTGCCACCCAAGAGCCTCGGTGAGACCTAGGATCGGTTCTTCCCATCGGTGTCACCATATGTAAACCCCTCCCCCCTCCCATGGCTCTCTGAGACCCACACACCACACAGAGCTTGGGGGTGGCCTGGCTTGAAGTAGTCCACGTGCAGGCCTGTCGTCTTGTTTATGTGCTTCAGCTCCAGCATGTCCTCCCGGTTCTGGTACCACTCCTTTATCTCCAGAACCTTTGTGCCTGTGGGGACACAGAGATGGTTGCCGCAGGCAGACTGGCTCCTCTGGCCTCTGCCACAGACACTAAAAAAATAGAAGTGATTTTACCCCGGGTCACCAAGCATGGCATTTGCTTGTTCCCCCATTCCATGCCCCCCAGAGGGCCTTACACTGTAGGTCCTCGTAGGTGGTGAGGCGACACACCAGGCCATTGTTGTTGAGGTAAGGGGACCACTTCTCCAGCTGTGCCTTCTTGTACTGTATCACTTTCCTTCCACTGGGGCAACGGGTCTCGAACTCTGTGGATGTAGAGGGAGCAGGGGTCTTTCCTTCCACCCTTCCCGGATGCTCGTCCATTGTCTGCATTGCCTATAAAGTGCCTCCAGGCCCAGAACCAGCTCCAACGAGGAAAAAAATACTCACCAGTGCTGGCTTCAACTCTTCCCAAGTATTCTTGGGCCAGCCAGCATCCCAGAGCTACCCGAGAATCATACCTGAGATCCCGCCAGTCCTTTCCCCTGCCAGGGCTTCACCACTGAGAACAGCGTGCTAGAGTAACACCTGATCCTTCACAACCCAGCCCCGATGACCGCTGCTTCTAAAGACCCATTTTGCCTCCATCTCTTATCTAGGATGTAGTGTGTGCTCCTACCCCTGGGTTCATGCCCACTTCTGGAGCACTTTGCCACCTGCTGGAACAGCCTATGTCCTTTATCCGAGTCTAGGCATTTCCAAATGGGTATGTGGTAGCCATTGGGCAAAAGATAACCCACCCTCTTTTTCCTGTGGCCTAGCCTTGCTATAGTATCTACTAACTGTTGTGCCCATGGCCTCCTCTGAAGAGGGGCTCTAGGGAAGGGGAAGCCATGTCTGGGGCCTCGGTGTTCATGATGTTAACAGTCCAGTTGTGTGGCAGGTGGGTCAGGCTCTGGGCACAGAGCAGGCAGGGTGTTGGGAGGGGTGGAAAGAAGAGCCCAGGAAGCCTCCGTGGCTTCTCTGCTGAGCTGTGGGCTGAGAACCCACAGTGATTGACAGAGACCTTCTGGGGTGATCTCAATCTGGGAGACCCACGAAGACGGCATGTCAAAGCTCTTATCCTCATCTTCTTTGCCCTGTGAGGAAAGGAGGTGGTTGCTGGCCAGGGCCTTGGAGCAGAGGCTGTAGCACACTTCTGTCCCTCCACCCCAGGACCAGACTTGCTAAGGGGATCCTCAGTTTCCCTGGAAGAGCAAGAAGTCAGAAGATGATCCCAGATAGGGGAGGAGAGGAGTAGGTTTGGGTGGACCCCTATTCCCTACCTGCCTGGTCTAAGATGGTAGTACCTGCTCTTATACCCCTCCCTTCCAGCCAAACCACCTACAGCCATGATGGCTACTCAAAGAGGAGATCCTTATAGTTAGAGGGAGCCAAACCTTTGGCCACACCTAGCACCAGGTAAGAAAGGCTGGGTGAGTTTTTCATCCACTCTAAGCCTAGCTTTCCTTAGCTGTTAACTGGGCTTCTTGGGAGGACTAACAGATGTTGTGAATAAGTTTTGGGCCCTGCATGGCTGTTCTTCCCTGGTCTCTGAAATAAGACCCGGTCTAGACAAATGATCCTCAAACCAAGCTCAAGGTTTTCTGTGTGTGTACTTTTGCCACAAACAATGCTCAGACCTTGGATGCTTGTTCATCTAATTGTGACTTCTTTTGAGATCACTCAAGGTGATCGGTCAGCAGCAGCAATAGCAACTTTTTAGAGACAGCCCAGGAATCCCAGGTCTGGCCCTCCAGCTGAGTGCTGGCTCTCAGGGTGTGTCGTCTGTCCGTGTTGGAGGGATCAGGATTCTCATTCCAGGGATGTGACAGGGCTTCCAGGAGGAGCAGGCTCCTAGGTTTAAGGGTGCATTTGGCTGGTCTATGCCCTACAGCCAGCAGGGACACCAGTGCTCGGAACAGAGGAGCGGGACAACAGGGTGACCTCGGTCATTCTTAGGCAGCCCTCAGAGCTGAACAATCACCACTGAGAACCCAGATATGCAGCCAGAATGGTGGGTTTGGCTCCCATCTCTCTCACTTAGTGGGTGGGTCCTTTGGTGTCTCACTTTGCCCTGCTGTGTATTATGTTGTCCTCAGCTACCCAGGAAGCAGAGATTTAAAGGAGTGAACTCAGATTCTGCACCAGAAACAGAACCTGTCCCTGCAGTGTTGCCTGTTGATATGGGCTTACTCGACCTACCTCTAAAATCATATGCTAAAGCCCCCACCCCCCATACCTACGAATCCAGTTGCATTTGGAAGTAAGGTCTTTACAGGTAAGGCAAAGGAGTCTAAATTGGGTCTTCGGGTGGTCCTATTATAATATGCTAAGTGGCCGGGCGGTGGTGGCGCATGCTTTTAATGCCAGCACTTGGGAGGCAGAGGCAGGCAGATTTCTGAGCCTGGTCTACAGAGTGAGTTTCAGGACAGCCAGGGCTATACAGAGAAATCCTGTCTCAAAAACACAAAAACAAAACAAAACAAAAAATAATATGCTAAGTGTTCTTATGAGACAAAGGAATTAGAACACAGATTCATGGCGGGGGCGGGGGGGGCAGATAAAACTGCAGTGCTCATGGCCATCTGCAAACCATCATTCATCTTGGAAGAAACCAGCCCTGCCAGCACCTTTGATCCTGAATTTCTAGCCTCTGGGAGTTCTCCTTTACATGTAAAACTAGGGAGAGGGTCACAGTCTGTGTTTGGTATCCATAGCAACAATAACAGGTGTATCCGTCGACTAGCATTGCCGTAAGAGAGTACTACAAACCGGAAGATTCCTAAAGCAGGGGGAATTTGCCTCCTGGTCACTCCTTTCTCACACAGGACCCCATGAAGGAGGTACGCCCCCACCACCACACACCCCTTGTTGAAAGAGGACAGACAGAAGGTTGATGAGGAGATACCCCAGGCCAGTGACTAAGGAGAAGCTAACAGAGTGGACCCTGGGGCTCCCACTCCAAAGACATGGTCTCTCTAAGGAACAGTCCAACCCTTGATCAGGGAGATCTCCAGATGGGAGAGACTGAATTCAAGTACTGTCTGTCCCCCTCACGTACTGCTAACCTACTGAGAAGTTCTGGGATGATCACTGGATATGCCGAGGCCTCTGTTTACCCATCTGCAAAATGGGAATTCTACAGACTCCTCTGCGTTGAAGAATGTATGATGGATACATTTGGAGCCTCCCCATGCATGCACATGTTTGCAGGGATGTCTCTCAGGCTGCCTGATGCAAAATGGGGTGAGGGGTCCCGCCCCGCCCCCATGCTAGCCGGCTCACCAGATCTTCCACATCATCATCATCATCCAGCCCTTCATCATCCTCGTCAGTCAAGGACAGGTGAGGCTTGTCGGTCCCCAAGAGCATGTACTCCCATCTTACAGGGTCTCCCAGGTCGAAGATCAACTCCTGATGGAAGGGGAAACCAACTGAGTGTACCCCCTGGATCCCATGACTGTGCCTGCTCCTAAGGGGCAGGGGCTATTCCCGGAGGCCATCAGGGGCCGTGCAGAATGTCAGCTCCATCCTGTCTCTAAGAGTCCAGCCACATTCTTCATCTCCTCAGGGAAACTGAGGCCCCACTCCCATCCCATCATCCCATTTCCCAAGGAAGAAATCCTACAGCATGTCCAGAAGAGACTCTCCAGTGCCCCCTGCTGGGGACAGCCTGTATGTGACAATTATATGTCACTAGGGAGCCTTTCTGACCGGTTTAATGTGAGCCTCCTTGTTTTTTCGTTTGTTCTTATTTTCTCCCAGCCAGGGAGCCAGGAGCCAGGAGCCAGGAGCCCGAGTGCTCCTCAGGGCTTGGGAGGATACAGGAGATCTCAGAAAGAACCAGCCCTGCCAGGGCTTCAGTCCTGGCTGTCCAGTCTCCAGGAGTGTAAATCGAAGAATTTTTGTTCTTTTAAGTTCCTAGTCTGCAGCACTTTCTGGTTGTAGGTTCAGGTGCCAACTAAGGGGGCAGGGGGCCCCTCTACCTGCTCTCCTCCCTAGGATCATCTCCCAAGGTGACACGCTCCACGGGGTGATCAAAGCCTGAAGAAAAGCTGCTCAAAGGGGACTGAGCATCCAGCCATTAGGAGGTGACCCTGGTCCCGGGTCCACTGTCCTGTCATGTCCCGAGAGGCCTCCTGTGTATTGCGCCCTTCCCGGTATCATTTACCCTTTGCTAAGGCCTGTCACTTTCATAAGTGGCAAGCAGCAGTGACACATGCCTTGTTGTTTCAACGCCAAGTTCTGTCCCTACAGAAAGTAGAGAATGGGTGGCCAGTGGCTCCACCCCGGGCTCCCAGGGCACTTGAACCAGGCAGCCTCTCTGAGGATGCTGCCCCATTCCCCGAGCCCCCAATGCCAGCGCAAGGCTCTCAGAGGGAGCAAAGCCCCAGTGCTATTTTTAGCACTGTCCATACTGGCGAGCGTCGTGGTCTCTACTCCCAGACCCTCATGTGCTGACTCGGCACTGGCTTCCTGGCCTCATTCCTGCCCAGCATAAACGCCCTTCCGATAGCACCAGGGTGGTGTGCGTCGGACAAGGGGAGGGTCTGAAGGCTAGAGGAGGGGATGAAAGACCAAGCCAACTAACAGTCCCAAGGCTGTTATCCTTCTGGGACACCATTCTGCACTATCTGTGCAGTGTGGTGTAAGTTTCGCTGATTGCGTGTCTGTCATACGAGGTAACGAAGCTGATACTTGTGAAATATCCAGGACCTATTACAAGCACATTCTGAGCATTGCCTCTCTGGGAGGGAAACAAAGGCTGAGGCCTTGGAGTCAGGGCAGGGAGTTAAGTCAACTTCCTTCCATTCAGACTCAGAGTTACTGGCCACCTAGTGGACGCATAGTCACCCTGCCTGGCTCCCAAGGGACCACAGCCATCCCTTGAACAGAGACATTGCAACAGGGTTCTATCTAGTCAGGAATAGGGGACACTGGGTGCGACAACATAACACAGCACGTGGAGCCTGAGCCCTGAGTTCTATTCCAGTGGCTTGTTGCTTTTCCCATCCACGAAGGTACCTAGTGGTGGAGATCTGCTCTGTGTCATCGGCTGTGTGATCCCAGGCCAGGTACGGGGTCTGGCACACAGCGGGGGGCTGCAAGGGAGAGAGAGATTGAGCACAGCACTTCCCTCCCACTCTGCCATGCCAAATGAGTTAGTCACATGATCCGTCCTCTGTCTCCCACATTTCTCTTCTGTCGATCTACATTTAAACATTTCTTCCCCACAAGTACACCCACAAGAGCTGGGCATGGTGGTGGACTGTAATCCTGCACCATTCAGGAAGCTGAGGCAGGAGGATTATTGAGTTCAAGGCCAACCTTGGCTGTAAAGGAAGATGCTACTTCAGAAGCAAACATCAAGGCCAAGAATTAAGGAGGTGTGCTGGGGGGCAGCTCCGTGGTAGAGGGCTCGGCTAGCGCTTGCGAGGCCAAGATTCCATCTACTACTGGGGAGAGAATTAAGAAGCAAAGATTCATGAAAAGATGAAACTGAAAGGTGATTATGGTTGGCGGGAGAGTTTCTCTAGGCAGGGGTCTGTCTGGAGCAGTTAAGAAGAGCTTCTGGGAGGGGTGGAGGGGTGGCTCAGTTGATCTAATGCTTGCCTAGCATGCGTGAGGCCCTGAGATCCATCCTCAGATCCACATAAACTAGGCATGAGAGCACATGCCTGCAATCCCAGTATTTGGGAATTGGAGGTAGGGAGATCTGAAATTCTGCAGTTCGAAGTCATACTCGACTATATACTAAGTTCAAGGCTAGCTTAGGCTGTCTGTGACTCCTTCAGAGAGGAGGATGAGGAGGAGAAAAAGAGGAGGGGGAGAAAGGAGGAGGAGGGGGAGGAAAGGGGAGGAAGAGAAGAGGACTATGAGGGAGGAGAGAAGGAGAAGATGAAAAAGGGGAGGAGAAAAGGAAGAGGAAGGAAAGGAGAAAGAGGAGTAGATGGGGAGGAGAGGAGGAGGAAGAGGAGGAGGAAGAGAAGGAAAAGGAAGAGGAGGAGGAGGAGGAGGAGGAGTTTATTCACAGCACTGAAGAGCAGAAATCAGAACGTGGAGTCCTCCAAAAAGAAAAAAGTGGGAGCTGGGCGGTGGTGGCGCACACCTGTAATCCCAGCACTTGGGAGGCAGAGACAGGTGGATTTTTGAGTTCGAGGCCAGCCTGGTCTACAGAGTGAGTTCCAGAACAGCCAGGACTACACAGAGAAACCCTGTCTCCAAAAACCAAAAAAAGAAAAAAAAGAAAAAAGAAAGAAAGAAAGAAAAGAAAAAGAAAGAAAGAAAGAAAGAAAGAAAGAAAGAAAGAAAGAAAGAGGAAAAGGTGAGAATCCCCCAGACTGCACTGAGACTTTGATGGACCACACTGAAGGACTAAAGATAACAGAAAGGCTCGGGTAAGGTCATCCAGGATTGCTATCTCCTCTTTTCCCACTAGATTCTCACCCAGCATCTCTGCCGAATGTTAGATATCCAATTATCTTAAAAAAAAAAAAAATGTTTCGCCAGGTGTGGTGGCACACACCTGTAATCCCAGCACTTGGGAGGCAGAGGCAGGCAGATTTCTGAGTTCAAGGCCAGCCTGGTCTACAGAGTGAGTTCCAGGACAGCCAGGACTACACAGAGAAACCCTGTCTCAAAAAAAAAAAAAAAAAAAAACACAACAACAACAAAAAGTTTCATATGTGGTTTTTAGGAACATAGACACATGTACACACAGAAAATGAGAGCATGTACTCACAAATGAAAAATTAGATTTCTCCTATGGTATTTCACTGGGTGTATAAACCACACTTAGGGGGCTGGAGAGATGGCTCAGTGGTTAAGAGCACTGACTGCTCTTCCACAGGTCCTGTGTTCAAATACCAGCAACCACATAGTAGCTCATAACCATCCGTAGTGAGATCTAACGCTCTCTTATAGTATGTCTGAAGACAGCTACAGTGTACTTAGATATAATAATAAATTAATCTTTAAAAAACACACACACATGTTTTGTTGTTTCAACGCCAAGTCCCATGCCCAGCAGTAGATGGCCAACACAAAATAAGCTCAATGATATTTTTGGAAGTTTTTTTGGGTCTCATAATGCTTTGTCTTTTGTTTGTCTCTTTCTTTTCATGTTCTTGCTGTTGTTGTTTTGGCTTTTTAACATTATAGGTCTTTGCTTATAAATTATAGTTTCTGGTTTTCTGGGGTTTTTTTGTTTGTTTTTGTTTTTGTTTTTGTTTTCCGAGACAGGGTTTCTCTGTGTAGCCCTGGTTGTCCTGGAACTCACTCTGTAGACCAGGCTGGCCTCGAACTCAAAAATCCACCTGCCTCTGCCTCCCAGAGTGCTGGGATTACAGGCGTGTGCCACCACCGCCTGGCTTGGTTTTCTGTTTTTAATGGGATTTCTGCATGTGTAATTGTGTGTGTGTGTGTGTGTGTGTGTGTGTGTATGCTTCTTGTGCTTTTCCTTTCTGTTTTGTTTGTTTGCTTTGTCTTTTGCTGGTTTGTTGTTGTTGTTATTATTATTATTATTATTATTATTTCTGCCTGTTTGTTCTAGTGAGAAAGAGAAAGGGTGTGGGTTTGTGTGAGTGGGGAGGTAGGCAGGATCTGAGAGTAGTGAGGGGAGGGGAAACCATAATCAGAATATATTGTATGAGAAGTGTTTGTTTATTTTTGAGATGGAATCTTTCTGTGTAATCCTTGCTGTCCTATAGACCAAGCTGGCTTTCAACTCACAGGGATCGTCCCTCCTCTGCCTCCTGAATATTTATTGGCCAGCTTAAAAATCTAAATTAACAAAAAAAAATCTAAATTAACATTTTTTAAATCTTTCAAATTTGAGGATATATATAGAAAAATAATAGCTATAAACTTGATTATCAAAAAGAATTGTAGCCAGTGAAATGGTCTAAGCACCACAACCAAGAGGCTGAGACTGACAGAAGAGACAAAGGCCTAACAATGCACACAAACATAGAAAATACAAACAGAGTTTTGTTTAAAAGGCAAAGGTAGCCTTGCCAACATAAACCAAAAGAAAGCTAAAGAAACTATATTTACGGATTGTAAATAGATATCAGGATTAAAAATATTGATGGGGGAAAGATGGGTGTTTACAATACAAGGGGTCCATTTATGAAGAAGACATGGTCATCTTAAATGTGTATTCACTACATTACATATTTCTAGAATATTTGAAGCCAACACCAATAGAAGAAACAAAGAAACCCAACATTCTAATTCAGTATGCAGGTAACGTCAAGGACTCTAGAATATAGAAAACCAGCGAAGAAATCCAGAGAAAAGTTGAGCACCATCAATGGACTTGTGATGATTGACATTCAACAGAACCTTCCAATCAGCCTCAAAGTATAGATATTTTAGTCAAATTCACAGAACATTTGAGAGGCAACAGAAGCTGGACTAAAAGTCAAGCTGTAAGAAGATAGTGGGGGTTACATGGTAAACATTCTCTAAAAACCACACAATTAAAAGTGGAATAAAAAAATAGACCACTGGGAAATACTGGGAAGTAATATAAATAGTCTATAACAAAACTTTTTTTTTCTTTTCCGAGACAGGGTTTCTCTGTGTAGCCCTGGCTCTCCTGGAGCTCCCTCTATAAACCAGGCTGGCCTCAAATGATCTGCCTGCTTCTGCCTCCCAAGTGCTGGGACTAAAGAGGCGTGCCACCACCGCCCAGCTGAAACACCACATTTTTAAATGCCTCGTGATCAGAGTATAAATGAAAAGGAAAAGGAGAGAGAACTTTGAACTGGGGTGTCCACAGGCTACTGAAATGTGCGAATTCCAGCAGGAGCTTGCTGGAGCGAAATGAAGGCCTTTACTAGCAAAACAGAACCAGCCAGAGTATTCCTAATCAATAAAATCAGCCGGGCGGTGGTGGCGCAAGCCTGTAATCCCAGCACTTGGGAGGCAGAGGCAGGTGGATCTCTGAGTTCGAGGCCAGCCTGGTCTACAAAGTGAGTTCCAGGACAGCCAGAGCTACAAAGAGAAACCCTGGCTCAAAAAATAAAAAAATAAAAATAAAAAAAATCAATAAAATCGAAAACAAGCATTAGAAAATAACTAGGATCAGAGCAGAAATAAATGAAACAAAGCTATATGGAAAAAAAATCAACAGAACCAAAAGCTGGCTTGTTGACAGTTCCAACACTATTGAAAAGCCTCTAACCAGGTTCATTAGAGGAAAAATATCTACATTATCAGTGTCAAGACTGAGAGCAGTCTTTAAAATATTAAAGAAAAATAATGAATATTAACATTTTATAGCAATAATTTGAAAACTTAATGAAAGGGACCGAATTTTCCAAAAAAATTTAGAAACTACCAGAAATTACTCAAGAATAAATGCCCTGGGCTGGGTGTGTGTGTCTCAATGCTAGAGCATTTTCCTGGAATAGTCAAGGTTTGGAGTTCATCTCCAGCACTGCCAAATAAATGAATTATCCAAACTGAATGTGTCATTTAAAATATCCCATAAAGAGAACTCTAGACCCAGATGAGCTCCAAAGAAGAAACATTGATTCTATAGAAAGTCACCCAGAAAAGGATTAAAACTGACGGCGCAGATAGAACAGCCCTAGAGTCTAATTCTTCGAGTTAACAAACAGGTTTTAGACTTCCTGGATATGAGGGCTGTAGAGAACCTTATTGGGGAGCTGTACCACCCGGAAGGAGTCTGACACTGACCAAGGACAAGGAAGTCGGCTGCTAGGCAGGGATCTGACATAATTTTAATCTTAGGGTGGAACAAAAGAAGCAGACTTCAGATTTTGGGCTTGGACAAGGAAGTAAGCTCGGGTATTTTGGTTATTCTGACAAGCCCTTTACTGTCTTGCTAGTTCCTCATTGTACTACTATTGATCTTAATACCTGCATGTACTATATTAAAACCACCTTCAGTCTCAGAATTGACTGGTGTCATGCTGCAGTTTTTGTCTAATTGTCTTTTCTTTTCTCTTCTCTTCTCTTCTGTCTTTCTTTCTTTCTTTCTTTCTTTCTTTCTTTCTTTCTTTCTTTCTTTCTTTCTTTTTTCCAAGACAGAGTTTCTCTATGTAGCCCTGGCTATCCTGGAACTCTGTAGACCAGGCTGGCCTTGAACTCAGAAATCCGCCTGCCTCTGCCTCCCAAGTGCTGGGATTAAAGGCGTGCACTACCACTGCCTGGCCTGCCTCTTTCTTTTTAATCTTCACTGCTGGGCTGGAGAACCAGTTGACTGACTGAGGGGGCTTGGTCAGAGGACTGTCTTCAAAAAGCCAATTTTAGCCGGGTGTGGTGGCACATGCCTGTAATCCCAGCACTTAGGAGGCAGAGGCAGGCAGATTTCTGAGTTCAAGGCCAGCCTGGTCTGCAGAGTGAGTTCCAGGACAGCCAGGGCTATACAGAGAAACCCTGTCTCCAAAAAACCAAAAAAAAAAAAAAAAAAAAAAAAAAAAAAAACAAACAAACAAACAAAAAACAAACCCGATTTATTTATTTATTATATGTAAGTACACTGTAGCTGTCTTCAGACACACCAGAAGAGGGCATCAGATCTCATTACAGATGATTGTGAGCCACCATTGTGGTTGCTGGGATTTGAAGAGCAGTTGGGGCTCATAACCACTGAGCCATCTCTCCAGCCCCAATTGAAGTTTTTTGTTTTTGTTTTTGTTTTTGTTTGGTTTTTTTTGGTTTTTCGAGACAGGGTTTCTCTGTGTAGTCCTGGCTGTCCTGGAGCTCACTCTATAGACCAGGCTGGCCTCGAACTCAGAACTCCGCCTGCCTCTGCCTCCCAAGTGCTGGGATTACAGGCATGCACCACCACGCCCGGCTTCCAATTGAAGTTTTAAAACAATGTAACAGCATCCCCTTCTGCCCACAGAATGGCAAACCAGCTGGCCTTGCGGGGCACCCCTGGGATCTCAGTGTTGGGAGGCTAAAGCTGAAGACCATGGCTCCAGAGCCACGCGGCCTGGAGTGAGCCCAGCTCAGACTCTCCCAAGCAAGCGCTGAGTGTTGGTAAGGAGCAGAAGGCTGTCCAGACTCTCACAGAGTACTGCTTTGATGCAGTCAGTTTTGCAAAACGGGAAGAATCTACTGAGATGAAATGCGACTCTCTTAAGTCCTGACCCACCAGCAGCGGGTATGTATTCGTTCCCTGAAATGCAGGTAGGGAAATGTTCCCAGCAGTACCATCCCAAATAATCCCGAGCTGGAGACTATCTAAACATGCCACTCTAAACCAGGAAAATGGGTTCTGGTTTGCTTCAAGAACAGGGAATTAATGAACAGTACACACAGGAGCAAAGCATTGCACACAGAAAATGGACAGATCTTACAAACATCTCCATGACTCGACGAATCCTACACGAAGGGCACACACTATATGACTCAGCTGATGAACTGTCTTAAAGAAACTGATGGACCCTTAAGAAGTCAGCACTATGCCGGGCGGTGGTGGTGCACGCCTGTAATCCCAGCACTTGGGAGGCAGAGGCAGGTGGATTTCTGAGTTGGAGGCCAGCCTGGTCTACAAAGTGAGTTCCAGGACAGCCAGGCTACACAGAGAAACCCTGTCTTGAAAAAACAAACAAACAAACAAACAAACCAAAAAAAGAAAAAGAAGTCATCACTGGCTCCCCCCCCCCCCGTAGCCCATGCCACCTGCCCCCACCCCACCCTTCAGTGATGTCTCCCAGTGGACCTATGCATTCTTCTTAAGTGAAGGGCGTTGTTTTGTATAAAAGAATTTTCCCTCATTTTTGTAGTGTTGGGGATCAACCTGTACATGATAAGCACCTGCTGGACCACAGAGCTTGTGGGTGGAGGGGTTACTGGATGGGAGTGGACAGGTCCTAGAAAGTAGGGGAGTTCATTATCACAATCTGCCAATCTAATAAGATGTGCACTTAGGATTGTGTACCTTTGTGTGAGTGTGTGTGTGTGTGTGTGTGTGTGTGTGAGTGTGTGCATGTGAGTGCATGTGTGAGTGCATGTGTGTGTGTGCGCGTGTGTGTGAGTGTGTGTGCATGAGTGTGTATGTGTGGTGAGTGCATGTGTGAGTGTGTGTGTCAGTGTGTGTGTGAGTGTGTGTGTGTGTGTGTGCAGCTCATAGGACAACTTTCAAGAATCAGTTCTCTCCTTCCACCATGTGGGCCCCTAGTATCTAACTCAGGACATTAGGGTTGGTGGCAAGCATTTTACACAAGAGGATTCCTGAGGCATGAACTGTATCCTTTCTTTTTCTGGATGTGGGAAGCAGGGCCTTCAGTGGACAGTGTGCTTAGCGCTTTAGATGTACACACATTCCTGCACGAATGTTACGCTTCTACCCAGAGTTCATTCTCATAAACCAATAACACTGGGGTTAAATAGGAGGCACACAGCAAACTGGAGAAGTTCATCCTGCCAGAATAGTCCTTGATAGCTGGGGGTGTGGCTTCTGGCACCTCCACCACACAGAACCCTGCTATCATGGGGTAGGTGGCCGGACCTCCCCCGCCACGGTCCCCTATCCAGGGTCTCTACCTCCCACCCCCCTCGGGCACACCTTGCAGCAGTTCCAGCAGTCTTGCATGTTGATCCAGTAGTTCTTGTGGTTCCAGAGGCTCTCGATGCCCAGGAAGTGGTCATCCTTGGTACTGTAGCTGCGCCCAGTCAGAGGGTCGATGAAGAAGCTCTCAGGCACCTCGCGCTTTCCCGACAGCACCAGGACCCAGGAGTGCACCCGCAGGCCATGCAGGGGGTCGGGCTTGGCTTTCTCTAACTCCTGCACAGGGAAAGTGGGTGACCACCAGCTAAGGGGAACTCTCTTTCCAACATCCTTAGAACTCCAGGTGTCAACCACCACAGTGGCAGGGGGAGGTGGGGGAGACCAGATCTGTGGTTCACGATTTAGGACACCCTGGGTGAGATTTCATCCAAAGAAAGGCAAAAGTAAGGAGCGCTTTAGTGAATCTTAAGCAAAGGCCTCAGGCCCACCGCGACCACCTATGACAGGGTGCAGGGCCGCGGAGACCCACCAGGAGGCGATCTTCCTCTTCCTTAAGTCGCTTCTGCTCTAGATCCTTGATCTCCTGTAGTCTCTTCTCCTCTTGCTCCTGCTCAAACCTGCTGGTCAGGTCCCGGGGCGGCTTGATGGCGTATTTCTTAGGCACCGCCTTCTCTTTCCTCTTCAGTACCTGTCACCAAGAAGAGAGGGAAATCGAGCTCCCACAGGAACTCTTCACAGGTTTAATGGGATTGGGGCCTAGCCCTGACAGAAGAGGGAGCTGCTGCACCATCTCCGGGACCTGAAGAAGGGAGTGGGAGGTCCTCTTCACAGATGAGTTCTAGTTCCACCACAGAGCATACTAAAGACCTCCCCACCAGCCAGGCACGGGAACATTTAAGCATGCATGCATGCGCACACATGAAAACACGCACGCATGCACGCACGCACAGCCCAGTTGACCTGGATCCTAGTCAGAGGTTGGGGCAGATAGTCTGGGATAAGAGTTTTCAGGGGTTATCCTTGGGAGAGTTCATACATAGATTCCAAGTTCAAGTTTTCTGGGCTAGGAAGGAAAAGTGAAATGTGTGTGTTTCTACAAGTACGTGCATGCACATGTGTATATAATTAAGTGCAAAATGATATGTGTTCCCAGGAAAGAACTCTCCAGGAGCTGCTGAGGCAGGCTTATGACTATGAAAAAAATACAATCTCGGGTCTTGGGGATTGGACCCGGGCTTCCATCCCTGGGTCTCCATCCTCCAAACTATGGCACCACATTTTCTTCTTGAGCATGGCATTTTATCTTTCTGTATACTAAGAATGATAACACCAGCTACCCAGGGTGCATGAATAGCCACTGAGTGAACCCAAGCCCACAGTAAACCTGTTTGTCATCCAGAAAGTTCTCTAACTTCGTTACTTATTGACATAAATTTGATCCTTTGCATTGCCTTTGAAACAAGAAGGCCAGGAGGTGTGAGCTCAGGGGCCATGGAAGAAAAAGAAATGTAAGAGAACAAATGTTCAGCCGGGCAGTGGTCGTGCACGCCTGTAATCCCAGCACTTGGGAGGCAGAGGCAGGCAGATTTCTGAGTTCGAGGCCAGCCTGGTCTACAGAGTGAGTTCCAGGACAGCCAGGGCTACATAGAGAAACCCTGTCTCGAAAAACAAAACAAAACAAAACAAAACAAAACAAAACAAAACAAAACAAGAAACCCTGTCTCAAAAAAACAAAACAAACGAACAAACAAAACAAAGAGAGAGAGAGAGCAAATGTTCTCTTATACCACCCTTGAGTGGGGGTTTGATTCATAGACCCCATAGGCTTATAGGGAGCAGCACTGTTAGGTGTGGCCTTGTTGGAGGAGGTGTGTCGCTAGGGGTTGGGCTTTGGGGTTTCAAATGCTCGAGCCAGGCCACAGTCTCTCTCTCTCTCTCTCTCTCTCTCTCTCTCTCTCTCTCTCTCTCTCTCTCTCTCTCCCTGCTGCTTATAGATAGATTGGGATGTAGAACTCTCACCCCTTCTCCAGCACCATGTCTACCATGGTGATGGTAATGGACTGAACCTCTGAAACTGTAAGCCAGCCCCAACTAAATGTTTTCCATATTAATAGTTGCCATGGTCCCACCATGGTCCCAGCACTCCCAGCACTTGGGAAGCAGAGGCAGGGAGATTTCTGAGTTAGAGGCCTGGTCTACAAAGCAAGTCCAAGGACAGCCAGGGCTGTTACACAGAGAAACCCTGTCTTGAAAAAACCAGGAAAGGTGTGTTGGGGGGGGGAGAGGGCAGCCCCTGGAGACTTCTTGACCTGCTGTTCAGTGTTTCAGATCCCGGGGTCTCCATCCTTGAGCTGCAGAGGGGCCTGTCCCTTGTCACTGAGCCCCGGAATCCACCCAGGATGTAGAAAGTTCTTCCTGTGCGCTCGGCATGGTGTTTTTCCAAGTGTAAAGAGATTTGTGTTTTTTTGTTGTTTTCATTGTTGTCTGTGTGATTCTGCCATGAAACATATACATATACATATATATTCATATTCGGGTAATGACCTGTTATGGTTTGTATATGCTTTTCCCAGGGAATGACGCTATAGGAGATGTGGTCTTGTTGGAGTAGGTGTGTCACTGTGGGTGTGGGCTTAAGATCTTCACCCTAGTTGGCTGGAAGTCAGTTTTCTACTAGCAGCCTTCAGATGAAGATGTAGAACTCTCAGCTCCTCCTGCACCATGCCTTCCTGGATGCTGCCATGTTTCTGCCTTGATGACAATGGACTGAACCTCTGAGCCTGTAAGCCAACCCCAACTAAATGTTGTCTTTTATAAAACTTGCATTGGTCATAGTGTCTGTTCACAGCAGTAAAACCTTAACTAAGACATGACCATAACCACACACTCATACTCAGTACTTCATAATTTTAAATTTGAAAACTGCTTCTTTCAGCCAGGCGGTGGTGACGCATGCCTGTAATCCCAGCACTCTGGGAGGCAGAGGCAGGCGGATTTCTGAGTTCGAGGCCAGCCTGGTCTACAGAGTGAGTTCCGGGACAGCCAGGACCACACAGAGAAACCCTGTCTCGAAAAAACTAAATCCAAAAAGAAAAAAGAAAAAAAAAAAAAAAGAAAGAAAACTGCTTCTTTCGTTTGCAGAAATTTTGTTTGCAAATTTGGTGGCGTGGGCCTATCTGTCTGGTCTGTCTGTCTGCCTGTCTGATTGGGAGGAGGAGGGCTGAGAATCAAGCACTCTCTTGGCCATTCCCACTATTAAAAGGACAGGACAGGCTTTTATCAGATGCAAGGGGAAGCGGGGAAGCTAGTGATAGCTGTATGTAAGGCAGAAGCCATTTGAGTTATGACATTTTCCCAGTGGGAGCACCGTGTCTCAAGCTGAGCTAAGACAAGACAAGAGGGACCACGGTTTGGAGAACTGGGCTGTGGGTGGTGCTGAGGACAGAGAAAGGTTTGCAATAGGGAGTCTGGAGGACAGCGGATGCACGGTGATGGGGCAGCAATGGGTGTAAGGACAGCCTGCATGGGGGCCTGCTTCTCCACGGATGGCCAGGGCAGAGACCCAGCTCTTGTTTCCTGTAAGGATGGTCAGGGCGAGGTCCTGATCTTCTAAGATGGATGGGCAGTCCCAGGACTGTGCATTCTTTGGGCTGCCATGGGTCAGGCATACCTCTTTGGGCTTCACGGTGAGCGGACACACTTCCCTCGTCAGGTCCATGAGGCACAGGTCCAGTGAGCCATAGCCGTTGACACAGTAGGCGTCATAGCCGGAGCCAATCAGCATGGAGCAGAGCAGGGTGCTGAAGTCAAAGCAGTTGCCCTTCTGGCACTTGAGCACGGTGGTCGAGGAGTATAAGTGCGTGGGCTGAACACGGCACAGCCATCAGCTCCACAGACCCCCTGCCACTCGCCACTCAGACACCCACTTGTAGGGGAAGGGCCCCTGTGGCATCCAGAGCCTCTTGAGGACGCGCCACAAACGGACCCATGTAAGGAACTAGTGGGCTCTCCTTGTCCTCTGGCAGATTGCTGACACCCCCTTCCCCCCCCTCTCTCCATTCTCATTGAAAAGCTGACTGAACCTTTCAGAGGCCCAGAGATGGGGTTGAGCGCTATAGGCAGCTTGGTATCCTCCCAGCTCTTTGCTGTCCCTCCTGAAGTTAAAAAGGGAGACTGAGAAAGAATAGAGTAGGCGAGAGGCAGGCTTGCTATGGACCTTTGGGTCAGTGGGTCTCTGTCTGTCTGTCTGTTTGTCTGTCTGTCTCTTGCTCTCACTCTTTTCCCCCTCCAGGTGTCTCAGAAGGCTGGAGCCTGGCTGACCTTCTGGCACCCAGACTTGCCGTTTAAGCCCCTGGGTTTGCCCTGTGTGACCAGGGAGTGTCACTCACCGGCTTGAGGGGGTCAACCAGAGGGACCATGGTAAGGAAGTCAGACACAAACTGGGCGCAGCTGTCCCAGTTGTAGAGCTCAGGGTAGGGCATCAGCGTGGGCCTCAGGGTGGTGCTCACGAACTTCTGCAAGTGAGACATCGTGCCAGGCTCTCTGCAGAGCGGGGGCCTGGGAGGGCCCATGCCTGGCTGGTCCAGTCTCCTTTCTTGAATTCTCGAGGTGGGGAGGGGAGGGCGCTGAAGAGACCTGGTTCACGGACCTCAGGGTGGTGGAGCAGTCTCTTGCTGGGAAGGACTGGCAGTGGCCAGTGGAGGACGCAATGGCAGACAGGCACCCACCCATTCGCATCACTCCGTGGGGATAACACTAGCTTGCTCTGGATCGGGGCTGGAAGGACAGGGGGAAAAGTCTTTCCTTTCAAGCCCAGAGAGGACAAGTATGATGGCTATTCCTGATGGTCAACTCGACTACATCTGGAATTAACTACAGTCCAGAAGTGGGATCTAGATCTTGAGGCATAGTGGCCACTGAAAGCTTAGGCCCAGGCAAGGTAACCCCATGCCTTTAATCCCAGGAGACAGAGCCAAGCAGATCTGTGAGTTTACGGCCAGCCTGGGACAAAGCAAGTTCCAAGGCCAGGCATGGTGGCACACACCTTTAATCCGGGCCACGCCTTCTGCTGGAGGCCTACATAAGGACAATGAAGAGTTGGTTCTTCTTTGCCTGTTTGCACTTTCTTGCCAGTGCATCTGTTGGAACCCACTTCTTCAGGATCCCAGCTTCTACAGAAGCCCGAGACACCTGACCTCGTGGGACTGAGCAGCTACTAGGTTCTCGGGTTTCCCATTCACAGCTGCCCATTGTTGGGTTAGTTGGACTGCAGTCTGTAAGTCATTCCAATAAATTCCCTTACTATACAGAGATATTCCACAAGCTCTGTGACTCTAGAGAACCCTGACTAAGACACTAAGTGCATTGTCTAAGCTTGCTCAGTAAGAAAGGGCTAAAGGACAGATCTCCAACCAGAACGGGCCCTTTTCAGAGGCCTACAGAGGTTCTAGGCAGAGGTAGCTAGTGACCAGGGTGTCTCCAGGAGCAGGTACTGAGCCCTCAAGGGAAGGACGAAGTGGATCAGAGGAGGCCCTTCCCTCCACATGGTCCCCAGGTAGCTCCCCGAGCCTCAGTTTTCCCCATCTATGGCTGCCCTATAGGCACAGAAGATCTCCTAGAATGTGTTAGTAATCAACACTGAAAGCCACAGCTAGTTCAAGGGTATCCTGGGCTTCAGAGTTATCACCCTCACCTTAACTCAAGGCTAAAAAGGCCGGAGATGCAGCTCAGTGGCAGGGCGCTAGCCTACGATGTGTTAGGCCCTGGGCTCACCTACAGCTTCCAATTCAGACCCCAGGCCTGCTCTTCAACCCCCCCCCCAGTAGTCTGTATGTCCCTCTAGCCCCTGAAAGGCCAGAGCTGGTTCACAGGAGCCTCCGCAGGACAGCTGTGATTTGACCCAGAGACAGTGTAGAACTGGGTATGCCCGCCCCCATTCCCCCCACCCCACTACCCCACCACACCCTGCTCCTGCTCCGGCTCTGCCTTCCACGCCCCAGGCTTACAGGCACATTGCACTCATTTAGTGGGTGCAGGAAGAGAGGCACACGGTCCGGACACAGGTGGCTGTACTGGCGGGAGAAGTTGTCCGCCACCATCAGCAGGTGCTCCTCCTTCACTGAGTTGGAGGTGTAGGAAGGAGGCAGCTTGGTGACATCAATGGGGACCTGGCTTACGATCCTGTGTCCCAGCAGAGATAGCAATAATCCGAGTGAGGCCATGCCCACCCCACCCCCACCGCCCCCACCCCCCACCCCCCGCCGCCCGGGAACCCTCCCCAAGTGCCTGAGCTGTCTTTGACTTTGCCTTGTCTTCATTTGATCCTAACAACTACGTGGAGACCGCCATTGCTTATACTTTCATTCTTACACAAAGTAATGGAGGCCACAGAAGGTTGACGCCCCCTCCCCCCGCTCCCCCCCCCAGCTGGAGGAAGGGGGAGAAGCAGTGTGGGAGTAGAACCTCAAACTGAACGCGTCCCAGCCCAGATGCTAACCAGTCCTGCCTCCGTCCTTCCTACGCCTTGTCCTTTCTGCCCGTGCCAGCTGGGGTGGGAAGCCCCAGTCCGGACACTCACGTGTGGTCCGCTGGGGTCGGGATCTCAATGGCCATGAGCTTCCCCTCCAGGTCTCGAAGCTCGTCCTGGCTCAGGATGGCCTCTCTGCTCACTTCGGCTGGCCTTATCACTCTCTCCACCTTTTCAGCCCGCTCCGCCCTTTCAGCCGCTTCCTCGCGCTCAGCCTCCTCCTCCTCCTCCACTTTCTCTCTCAGGACCTCCATCCTGACGGCTAAAGAAGAGGATCTCTGCAGGGGAAAAAAAGTCTGCTCGAAATGGCCGTTGTCCGTCAGGAAGAAGTCACCGAGACCACCCGTGCATGCAGAGTGGCCCCAGGAACGCTTCCTCATAGAGGAGGAACAATGTCCCTTGGAAGCATCCCTTCTACCCGGGAGGGACAGACCTCCAGCCCAGCAGCAGGGTCTGGCTTTTAAAGCCCTTTGCTGCCTCTTAGGCACAGGGGAGGTAACCAAGGAGTGGGTAACGTACTTTTAAGATATTCACAGCTCACTAGACACCAAGCCCTGGGGCGACACACAAATGATATCCCTCATCTTTAAGAGACTGATGTAGTTAGTCCTATGAGGCCCATTCTACAGGTGAGAAGACCAAGGGTTAGAGAGCCTAAGAGAATCATCCAAGTTACAGCCCGCAGAGAGCAGATCTTTGAATGGAACCTTTGTAAGAGGGAGCTATGGAAAGGAAGCGGGTGGGGGATGGGGAGCAAGGGAAGAAAGATCAAGGTGTCAGAGGGCAGGCCAGCTCTAGCAGGGGTCAAGTTCACAGATTGGGCCATCAAAGTGGGCCAGGGTCCAGCCCTGCAACATACTCCCCACACAGGCTACCTCCTGAGCTACGGACTGACCCACACTGTCCTACCGGAGCCTCTTCTCAGCAGCAACCTTCTTCTCCACAAAACAAACCTTCCCGACAGCTTAGGGTTAGGAAACCCCAGGAAGGAATGTTTTGCTTCCCTGGTCCCTCCCTCCCTATCTCAAGCAGGTCCAGCCATTCCCAGATCCCAGTTCCCTCCTTACCCTCCAAGAACAGCCTTACTATCTGTTTCTTGTCTCTATGGTAACAGCGGAGGGCCGGCCCTGGGAGAGGAGGCTTCTGGGAAATGTAGTTTCCTGTGACTACTTAAGCTCCAGGTGTGCGGAATGGTAGAATAAGAGAATACAAGAGATGATCACGAAGCTTTTATGAATTTTTGTGAGCCAGTTGCAGCATTATTAAATGATTAAAAGCCTTCAGAGAAGTATTGTTCCAGATAGATGAGCGAGACAACATATAAAAGCGTTTATTTGGGCTCAAGGTAGAATCCGTGATCATCATGTCAGCAAACATGGCAGCAGGCTGCCTGGTATGGTGCCCGAGCAGTAGCTGAGTATTTACCTTCTGATCTACAGTCACCAGGTGGGGACTGTGGGGGTAGCTGAGAATTGCATGGAATTTGGAAAGCTCAAAGCCCAGCCACAGTGACACGCATCTTCCAATGAAGTCATGCTTCCTCTAGAGAAACCACGCCTCCTACTCCTTCTAATCAGTTCCACCAATGGGGGACCACCAAACATTCAAACATATGAGCCTATGGGAGTCACGTCCTTCAAACCATCACATGAAGTACTTATATTAAAAACAAAAGCTCATCACTTCCCAACTATCTGGCAACTTTCTGAAATGGAAACCTAAGGGTTCTTTGGAAAGTCAGTTGCGTTCGATGATGTTTTGCTGGGGCAAACATGAGAAGGAACATTTAGCTGAAGCAGACACAGGAGAAAGGATGTTCTGCTAAAGCGAGCACATGAAAGGACTCGTGATGAAGGAGTCATCACTAAGGACACGCATGTATTGGCCGGCCTTACATAGCATAGTTGAGCTGCATTTGTCGGGACTCTATAGAAACACACCAAAAAAATTCTGGTGGCGTGCTTCTTGATGTTTCCTCGGACTTGGGCTGATTGGCAGAGTGATGTCAGCTGAGACAGACTGGCGTGCTGAGGCGGGACCCGTGGAGGACCTGTGATGGTTGGAGAGCGTTCAGATAGGACCGGGCAGACTGATGGCGGCTGAGCTCGGCTGGCTTATCGAGCTGGCTGTGCAGTGCTTGTTAATCTCGCAGCTTTGCTGATCTTCGCTTCGCTGAGAAAGGCACAGATGGGAACTTCTCCTGGTGTTCTGCGGGTCCCGTCCCTCCTGCTGACTGGTGCTGAGGCTGAGGCCTGGCTGTTCCTGATAGGTCATATCATCACTGCTGCTCACCCGACTCTACTGAACTGGACTGCTGATATTTCCATGAAGTGTTTACAAGTGGATGGAGTTGCCAGAAGACAATGTCAGACTTCAGTTATTTTTTTACACCTTGTTTGAAAGCCGTGTCTCCTTTGTTGCTTGCTGTTGTTACCTAAGAAGGCTAGCTCAGGGGGCTGGAGAGATGGCTCAGTGGTTAAGAGCACTGACTGCTCTTCCAGAGGTCCTCAGTTCAAATCCCAGCAACCACATGGTGGCTCACAACCATCTGTAATGAGATCTGACACCCTCTTCTGGTGTGTCTAAAGACAGCTACAGTGTACTTACATATAATAATAAATAAACCTTTAAGCCGGGCGGTGGTGGCACACGCCTTTAATCCCAGCACTTGGGAGGCAGAGGCAGGCGGATTTCTGAGTTTGAGGCCAGCCTGGTCTACAGAGTGAGTTTCAGGACAGCCAGAACTATACAGAGAAACCCTGTCTCGAAAAACCATAATAATAATAATAATATAAAATAAAGAAAATAAATAAATAAACCTTAAAAAAAAAAAAAAGAAGGCTAGCTCGTCTCTGAGGCCTCCAGTCTCTACCATCCAGCTGTAAGGACACTGGGTTCATAGCTGTCTACTATTCCATCCAGTGTTAGGGTCTGGGGATTTGAACCCAGACCTTCATGTTTGTACCGCAGTCACTTTGACCCACTGAGCTACGCCCCACCTCTACCAGCCTGCATGCGTGTACTTTCAAAGTTCTGTTCATACGTCATTTCTTTTTTTCTCTTCTTTTTGGTTTTTGAGATGGGCTCTCTCTATGTCACCCTGGATGTCTGGATTTCACTAGAGATCAGACTGCCCCTAAACTCACATAGATCACCTGCCTTTGCCTCCTGAGTGCTAGTGTTAAAGGTGTGCACCCACCAGTTGGTTATCTGGTACCAAACAGTCAACACTGAAAATATACATACAAGTAACATTATACTGACTGAACAGGTTATATTTAGGACTATATATGTATACATATATGTATGCAATACAATTAGTGAAAATAGAGGCCATGGATTTTGTCTTAGTCAGGGTTTCTTTTCTTTTTTTTCTTTTTTGTTTTTTTTCGAGACAGGGTTTCTCTGTAGGCCAGGCTGGCCTCGAACTCAGAAATCCACCTGCCTCTGCCTCCCAAATGCTGGGATTACAGGCGTGCGCCACCACCGCCCAGCATGAGTAACACAGTAGCTGTCAGGTCCCATTACAGATGGTTGTGAGCTACCATGTGGGTGCTAGGATTTGAACTCAGGACCTCTGGAAAAGCAGTAGGTGCTCTTAACCTCTGAGCCATCTCTCCAGCCCCTTAGTCAGGGTTTCTATTCCTGCACAAACATCATGACTAAGAAGCAAGTTGGGGAGGAAAGGGTTTATTCAGTTTACACTTCTACATTGCTGTTCATCACCAAAGGAGGTCAGGACTGGAACTCAAGCAGGTCAGGAAGCAGGAGCTGATGCAGAGGCCATGGAGTGATGTTACTTACTGACTTGCTTCCCCTGGCTTGCTCAGTCTGCTCTCTTATAGAATCCAAGACTACCAGCCCAGGGATGGCACCACCCACAATGGGCCCTCCCTCCTGGATAACCAACCGAGAAAATGCCCCACAGCTGGATCTCATAGAGGCAATTCCCCAACTGAAGCACTTTTCTCTGTGATAATTCCAGCCTGTGTCAAGTTGACACAAAACCAGCCAGTACAAATCTGAAGGAGAGCAAGGAGGGGTCTATGGTGGGATGGTTTGGAGAGAGGGAAGGGAAGGCAATAATGTTGTAATTTTTATTACACTCTCAAAAAAATTTTTTTAAAGGTGTGTATCATCCATACCATGCCCAGCTCATTTCCTAAGTTTTCACTAAGTTGTATTTTTTTTTTTTTTTTTTTTTTGGTTTTTCGAGACAGGGTTTCTCTGTGTAGTCCTGGCTGTCCTGGAACTCACTCTGTAGACCAGGCTGGCCTCGAACTCAAAAATCTGCCTGCCTCTGCCTCCCAAGTGCTGGGATTATAGGCATGTGCCACCACGCCCGGCTCACTAAGTTGTATTGTTAAAATTCACCTTGTTGCTGTATGGAGTCACACTAATTATCTCTTTGTCCCTCTGTTGACAAACACCAGTGTAGGTGTTCCAGAATTCCCCAAGTGCCTTTGTAAGGGTGTGAAAATCAGTGAAGGAAAACTCCAGACTCAGATAGTATGCAAGGACAAAATGCGTTTATTCTGTGGAAACATCCAGCAGGCAGGGGTCAGCCATTCTCCAAAATGGCGACCCCAGACAAAGACACGCAGGCCTTCTTATAGGGAACCAGGGGAACCCTCTGGAAGGATTAGGTCATCTAAAATCTCATCGGTGGGTGCTGGGGTCGCAGGTGGTCAGTGGTCTGCATTCCTATGTCATGAACATTTTAACCATAGCATGAGAGGCTGCCCAGCACAGACGGCCCATCCTGAGGTAAGATAGTTCCCTTTTTGGTGGTCCGTCCCCCCACCCCCACCCCCGCGCTCCCCCCCCTCCGCTGTTCTTTGGGAGGGGGTTTTATGATCTTGTTCTGGATTTTATTGTCTGTTCCTAGAGCTGGTGTCTTAGGGCCTAGTTTCTGGGTTTATGGTCTGTTCTTGGAGACTTGCGGCCTTTTCTCTAAATCAGGCCTGGTCCTTAGATGGAGACAGATGGGGTCTATGTTGCCCCTTTTACCTTGACCTTTTGTGCCTGTCCTTTCTCTGGCATCTTGACCCCAGATAGGACCTGGCAGATCCTGAGGCAGGGTGCAGAGGAGGCTCCCTGAAACGCTGAGTGATGGGACAGTTCGCTAAACAGGTTAAAACTTGTTTTGTAAGCAGCTAAATTCCTTAAACGGGTGTTTAAACTCCAGATCTTCCCCCATCCCCTCGGACATGGGCGGAGCATCCCATGCTGAGTGTAATCTCTTCCTTGCCTGAGGTGGCAAAGGACTTCACCTGTGTGTGTCCAGATTTCTCTATAGGGAGGTCAGGAGACAACCTGAGGGTGTTGGACCTCACTTATCGCCTAGTTTGTAGCAGGGCCTCCTTGTCTGCTTTCTGCATTGTGCCCTGTAAACTAGGCTAGCTGACCCAGGAGCTCCTTCCTGGGTGTGGTTCTGTCTTGCATTTGGGTGTGGAAGATATGGGGATCCTGAGTTCAAGGCCATCGTGAGCAAAGTGAACCCTCATCTCAAACAAAACAAAACAAATAATAATATAAAGAAAACTGTTAATTTAGGGAGCTGGAAAGAGGATTCATCAGTTAAGAGCTCGTACTGCTCATGGGTTCACAGGGACCTGTTAACTCCAGTTCCTGAGGATCTAGTGCCTCTTCTGACCCTCATGCCTGCATGGAATACAGACACACTTGGACACATACAGATAAAGTCAGTACATACTTTTAAGATGTGTTAGTTTAAATGCGCAAAGATAAGGAGATTGGAGAAAAGATGGCGGAGGTCAATTGTCCATCAGGGTAAAAGATTCATCAGCACATCAGATAGCGCACAGCTGGTTTCTGAAGGGAGTTCAGTCCCCCAGACAAAGAGGGCCCCTTCTCAGGGGTTTCTGAGGGAGCCTGATCCCATAACTAAATATTATTCACAGTGCACACGGGTAGCCAGGTTACCTCTGGTTCCTAGGCTGCGAGGGGGTGGGGTGAGGTGGGGGTGGGGGGTGGGGGTGGGGGTGGGGGTGAGGATTTGGTCCTTTCTTTTCGTTTTCATATATCTAACACATTCATTTATTGAGGGGTATAGGCACATGTGTGAGGTCAGAGGTCAGCCTGTGGAGTCAGTTCTGTCCTTCCCTCATGTGGGTGGCCTGGGGATCTCAAGCACAAGTCTTTACCCTCAAAGCCACTTCGTCTGCCCTTTCTGCCTGCAGGTTGCTTGTAACTTCTCTATAGCCGAACCTCATGGGGGGGGGGGCTACAAAGAGCATGGCTGGATAGCTGAGATGAAATTTCGATTGCTTTGGATTAATATGCTAATTTGGGAAGGATTTCAATGTTAAAATATTTAATGAGAGCATATAGCAAACATATCCTCTTTCTCATGTGTTTTTGTCTGTTTGTTTTTATACATTTATAAGTTTTATAAGTACACTGTAGCTGTCTTCAGACATGCTAGAAGAGGGCATCAGATCTCATTACAGATGGCTGTGAGCCACCATGTGGTCGCAGGGATTTGAACTCAGGACCTCTGGAAGAGCAGTTAATGCTCTTAACCGCTGAGCCATCTCTCCAGTCCTGTTTGTTTGTTTTTGGGATGGGGTTTCTCTGTGTAACAGCCCAGGGTGACTTTGAACTCACAGAGATCCAACCGCTTGCCTCTGCCTCCTGAGTGTTGGGATTAAAGGCATGAGCCTCAGGTGCAGCAGCAGCCACGCCAACGCCAACGCCGCTGCCGCCATCACCACTACCACCTGTCCTGTAATAAACTTAAAAAGCTTGCTATGAAGTACATAGGCAGCACAGAACAAGGAGTAAGAACCGGAGGTAGTAGGGATCCTTCCACCATGACCTCCAGCAGGGCAGGGCAAGCCAAGCTCTGCCTTAGTCGCCCTCATTGATGACCGGGATCAGGCTCTGGGCAGCGCTGACAGTCTCAGCCCCAGGAGACCACTCTGCCATGGTCCCAGGGCAGCAGTAGAACTCTTGCTTTCCAGGTCACCAGGGGCTGCAGAGTCAGAGACAGGCTGCCATATCCCACCTCGGGACTCTGGTTCTTCTAAACAGATGTTCCCTCCTGGGCAACTACTGTTGCCAGGCAACGACAGAAGAGTTCTGCCTATCAGTCCCTGCTGGGTATGCTTAGGATGCTCTTGGATTCAGCCTAGGAGCTCTGCTGTGCACTTGGAGCTGCTTTTGAGGGGACGCTAGAACATGAGATGTCCCAACCCCACAGCTCCTCCCTGGTGTTGGAGAAGAGTCACCGCCCCCTCTACATCAGGCCACACTTCCTAATCCTTCCAACAGTTCATTGACTAGAAACTAAGACATTTAAATATATGAGCCTATGGGGCTAGTTCTCATTAAATTCCCAGAGCAGCCCAAGCTGACCTGGAGCTTGCCCTCCTCCTGCCTCCAAGTCTCCCTCAGATCTGCCCACTGTCTTGTCATTGGTTCTGCATGCTCTCGAGGGTTGGATTATAGGCATGTACTCTCCTGAATCCAGAATCCTGGATTCCTGGTCCTGAGTGGAGCTGGCATCCTAGAACGGCCACTCTGGCTTCAGCCCAGCCTGTGGAGGGCTTTGAGTAGACAAGGCTGCTGTCTCTCTCTAACCTCATGTCCACACCTCAGCACCCTTGGCCAGTCATTCTAAGACTGGCAATTTATTTTTTTCCACATTCCTTAATCCTCTCAGGACAAGGCAGGGACTCTGCAATACCTATTTTAGGCCCTGAGAGGCGAGACTACATGCCCAGTGCCACACAGCTCCCGAGTAGCAGAGATTCAAATTCAGGCCTGTCAGAGTCTGGAGCAGTTGTTTCTCACATGACTTCAGCATCAGCTCTGAGGCATGAGAAACATCCGTGTCGATAAGGCCCAAAGGCCCCAAGCCTGTCCACCAAAACAGGCTGTGGCTCAACAGACACTGGGTCCAAACCACAGGATCCTCTTCCAGAGCACAGAGGCAGTCTCGTTGCCTTCCTTCCTGTTGTGAGCCAGAAGTCAGGAAATACAGCGGTTCCTGGGGCTACCAGCACAGCCTGTTGGGCAGGAAGGGGCTGGCAGCCCACAGCCACATCTACTGGCTAGCTGGGGGTGGTGGCAGTGGGTAGCAAGGGAGGCAGGAAGCTAAGAAGAGAGAAAGAACCAGGGAGAAAGATAAGGAGAGCTCTGCAAGACAAGGCAAGTGAACACACACACACACACACACACACACACACATGTGTATATATGAGTTTGGTTGGTCTACAGGAAGGATTGGTCTAGGTAACCCAACAATGACTATCTCACTCTAGAATCTGGGAATTCCCAGATGCTTTAGCAGTCCCAATCCATGGATGAAAGCCTGGGAGATTCCTGGAGAGCTCCTGGCCTTCAGTCTACATTGGATTCCCAAAGGCATTGTTTCTCCTATCAGCCGAGGAATGCCACCGCAGCGGGAGAGATGGCCTTGCCATCCAGAGTGAAGGCCAGCAGGCAAAAAGCAAAGATTCTTTCTGTCTTGTCCTTTTATCTGGGATGCCACCAGAAGGCTCCACTCGCTTAGAGCGGGTCTTCCCGTTTCCAAAGATCGGTCCTAGAAAATCTCTGACAGGATTATTTTGTTTGATTCTAGATGCGATCAAGTTGACAGTGAAGATCTGGAGAGATGTCTCAGTGGTTAAGCACTTGCTGATCTTCCAGAGGGTCTGAGTTCAAATTCCCAGCACCCACATAGCAGCTCACAACTGTCTGATGCCATCTTCCCGTATGCAGAGTACACACAGACAAAAGTACCCATATACATAAATAAAATTAAAAAAAAAAAAAGTTGAGCTGGGTGGTGGTGGTGCACACCTGTAATCCCAGCACTTGGGAGACAGAGGCAGGCGGATTTCTGAGTTCGAGGCCAGCCTGGTCTACAGAGTGAGTTCCAGGACAGCCAGGACTACACAGAGAAACCCTGTCTTGAAAAAACCAAAAAACAAAACAAAACAAAAACAAAAACAAAAAGTTAGCCCCCACATTTGTTTTTTGTTTGTTTGTTTTTAAGACAAAGTCTCACTATGTACCCTAAACTAGCCTTGAAGTTGTGATGATCAACACCTTTGCCTCTTGAGTGCTGGGATTACAGGTACAACCCACCATATCTAGCTCTCTTTATTGTTACTGCTAGGTTTTTTTTTTTCTTCTCATTGAGGCTGGAGAAAGAGGGGAACTGAGGGGTCATGGGTGGGAAAGGAGCCCCTCACTTCGGAGTCTGATGGAAGACCCTCGACAGCGGAGTGTCCAGCATTCCAGAACACTGGCTGCGAGGGCTGGCCACACTGCATAGCTATTCTTTTCGGAGGCACATTTCAAATAAGAACACGGCAGACAACTGTGCTTCGAGCCCGAGCCTATATGGTGGCTTTCCTTTCCCAACGGGAAACCAACAGCGTTCTAGGAACCCCGTTTACAGTAACAGACACAACTTAACTCCCTTGCGCAGCCCCGAGACCCATGGCTTCATCTGATCAGATATTAGACCTTCGTAGCATCTCCGGAGAAAATGTATGATCTCTTTGATCCAAAAGGAGGAAGAAAAGAAAAGAAAGTTCCTTAGCAACTGCTTAAGTTATAACTCCAAAAGTCACACACAAATCACACAAATAGCCATGGCGACTGCTAGGTCATTGGAACCGGAGCCTCTCTTGAGGAGCCATGTCTTCCGGTGTGTTCTACCATTTCCGGTCTTCTAGCCTACATGCTTAAATCTACATTTAGATCTCTCTTTCCCTCCCTCCCTTCCTCCCTCCCTTTCTTCCCTCCCTCCCTCCTTTTCTCCCTCCCTCTCCCTCTCTCTACCTTCTTCCTCCCTCCCTTTCCTCTTCCGGCCCTCTCCCCCTCCCACTTCCCCCCCCCCATTCCAATGGAAGGCTTTCTCAGCTGGCTCTGCTGAAATTCCTTTCTTCCACAAAGTTGGGGATAGGGAAACAGACTGCAGGTAGCAGTGCCGGCCGGCCTGTGTCTCCTGCAAGGCAGCTGGAAATCCATAAGAAAATCATAAGAGGGCGGGAGGTTTCGGTCGCGCCACCCATAGCAACAGGCTTCACGGAAATCCTGCCTGAGGCATCCCCTTCTCTGGGAGTCCTGTCAGGTTAATGCAAACAGATACATCCACTTGCTCAGCCAACAGTTAGTTTATTTAAATGTGTGACCATTATTGGCTTGCCATGGCCAGGCCTGATGGTCAGGCTGGGTTGAGATGGTTGGTAAGGCTGTCCAGGTCCCTGCTCATAAGAGTGAGTACGGACATCGTGGGAAGAGCTGCCTCCCCCCCCCCCCGCCCCCCTTTTTCCCCTTGGCCATTTATAGATGGAGCAGGCATGCCTCTGGTTCAGGACCTCTACATCTGCCCTCACAGTGACAGCAGATCAGAACTGCACCACACACCTGGCAGCCAAGTGGGACAAAGGGTGGTGGACGTTGCTGGACGCTCCCTCGCTCAGTGGCATTCTCTGCACGTGTCCTGGGCACCGAGAAGGACCTCCACCCTCAATGGCAGTAAGCAATGAGGATTAGCCGGACTGGGCAGCAAAGATGGTGGTAGAGTAGTTAAGAGGATCATAGCCCTAAACAAACCTGTCCTCCATGCCCTTAGCACAGACAGAACAATGGCCTCCTGAGAGTCCCTCCAGGGGACAGGTCACCTCCCGAGTGTTCCTCGGAGGAGTGACAGGGAAGGTGGGGGGAAGCCTGGAGTTTCTTTAAGGGGTTTCACCAACTCTACCCTCTCTGATTCAGGATCCTGGTGAGATTAGAGGTGGTCTAAGGCTGAAAACAGCTGCTTAGCTATAGAGATCTGTCGCCATAGCAACAGGGGTAAAGATAACACTGTTGGTAGGGGCTCCAAGGCTTATAGAGACTTTTGAGTCCTGAAGATCTTCATGTGTGGCTTTTTGGACCCATGAACACATCTGAATGGGAGCTTTTAGAATTTTTTTTTAAAGATTTATTTATTTTATATATGTAAGTACACTGTAGCTGTCTTCAGATACACCAGAAGAGGGCATCAGAACCCATTCCCTATGGTTGTGAGCCACCATGTGGTTGCTGGGAATTGAACTCAGGACCTCTGGAAGAGCAGTCAGTGCTCTTAACCGCTGAGCCATCTCTCCAGCCCTAGAATATTTTTTAAATTTCTTTTTATATGTATGAGTGTTTTTGCCTGCCATGTCTATATGTGGCGCCTTCATGCCAGAGGAGAGTGTCAGATCTTGGAACTAGAGTGACTGTCAGCTGAGAGATGCAATGTAGGTGCTGGGAACTGAACCAGTGTTCTCTTCGAGTCATGTGTCCAGCCTCCTGAGTGGGAACTAAGAGGCCACATGGCCCATCCTCTCCCTCCTTAGACACCCTGTACTGAGAAGGCAAAGGAACCCAGAAGGAAATAGGCAGCTGTTCGAGGTCACACAAAGCAGCCAGAGGTGAGAGCACACTGCAGCCCCCTGTAGACTACTCCTGGGACATGCTGTGGGGCTGGTCTAGGCGGGCGGTGCCGGAGGAGGAGGCAGTGGTGCTCTGGGTTGGGAAGTAGAGGATGATGAACCAGCAGAAGATGTAGAGTCCTGTGGTGACGAGAGAGGGTTTCAGTGAGCCCGGAACAGGCAGGGACACAGAAGGGACTCCACTATAAATGTTCACGCGCTTAATGGAAAAAGTCAGGCAAAAAACGAAAGCTAATCCTGAAAGAGAGTCAAGGAAAAACCTTAGAGACTACAAACACTGGCCTTGAGATAAACTGCCCACATATCATCACTAAAAAGGAAGAAGAAAACAAAAGTATTCTCAGATGTATAAAACCATTACTCTCCCCGCCCCGCCCTTTTATAAAGGATTACCAGAGGATGCGGGGCAGCAATCTGGCTTTAGCAGAGTGTAGAAAGCCAGAGTTAGAGCAGAATTCACCGAGAAATGCAAGCTGTGTTTAAAGGGGATTTATAATGAAGACGATACACAGTAATAACGATGTCGAGGACTTAAAGGTACCAAGGGCTCGGCTGTGCGTGGGAGAATGATAAGACTGAATAACATAGTCTCATCAGAGTGAGATATGCAGGCTTAAATATTAAATACTAATGTGGCCCACGCAAGAAGAATGATCTCACCTCTAAGTTCAAGATGCCCATCTTCCCAATTCTAAACCTCTGGGGTTTTCCAAATGGGTACTCGTGATTATGTTTCTGGAAATCATATTAGATGATCCCAAGTGTGTGCCTGCGTGTGTATGTGTGCATGTGCGTGTGTGTGTGTGTGTGTGTGTGTGTGTGTTGTTTTTCAGATTTTTTTTTTTGAGACGGGGTTTCTCTGTGTAATCCTGGCTGTCCTGGAACTCACTCTGTAGACCAGGCTGGCCTCGAACTCAGAAATCTGCCTGCCTCTGCCTCCCAAGTGCTGGGATTGCAGGCATGCACCACCACGCCCGGCTCAGATTTTTTTTTTTTTTTTTAATGTATGAATGTTTTGCCTGCATGTGTGTCTGTGCACCTGGCAGCTGCAAAGCCAGAAGAGGGCGCTGGAGTCACTGAATCCGGAATTACACGCGGTTGGGAACCTTCCAGGATCTCTGTGAGAGCTCCCGGTGCTCTTAACCACCTCCCCAGCCTATTGCTTGTTACTTTTTAAAATTAACATAGAAAGTAGTAATTTTACTGTAGCATTTTCTTTTCTTAAAGAAAATTGTCTTTATCTTGTGTATGAGGTTTTGCCTCCATGTAAGTATACTGCATGGGCACCTTGTGCCGGGGGAGCCAGAGGAGCCTGAGGAAAGAGGGGCAGAGGGAGGCACTGGAACTGGAGTGACAGATGCTCAGAAGTTGCCATGTGAGTGCTGGGATCCAAATCTGGGTCCCCTACAAGAGGAGCCGGTGCTCTCCCTCTCCACCCCGTGTCCCAGTCGTACCCCTCCCCTCCCTGTAGTCCCTGATCCACTTCCTCTGTAGTGGCTCTTCCATTACCTTCTCCCATCCTCTCTCTCTCTCTCTCAGCCGACTTTGCCTCTCTATGGTCCCTTCCTAGTGTAATGACCTTTGCCCACACTCCACATAATACATGTATAAACCTGAAAGCTAGGTCCTTCACCTGAGAGTATCCGTGGTGTTTGGTTTCCACTGCAATCCATGCAGTGTCTGTAACAGAGCGGAGGCTGCTTTTGCTAAGAACCTGGGCCAGCAGATGCCAACGTGTAACTAAAAACAGGGTTAAAGTTTAGCATGGCTCCCTTTCACTGCCTTAAACCAGGTCAGACTGGCTTCAACTCTGCACACAGACATGCTAACATTTAAGGAGTGTTTGTCTAAAAATAGTGATGGCCGCCCCCCCTTCCCCGAGGCTGATGTGAAGAGTAGATTATTAACCAGCAGCTTTTGCAAGACCCTGTCCCCGAGCACAGGAAGAGGTGCTGACGGTCTCCAGTCACATACTACATGGGAAGACCTAACACGCCCCACCCTGCCTCTCTGACTTGTCCTTTTCTCAGTCTTCGTCTCCTCTAGCCTCCTTGGATTCTAGGAGTAGCAGGTCTAAGAAATGAGCATCTTTTGACAAACATTGAAACTACCCCAAGGCGGGGGCCACTTTCTTATTGCAGATAGATCCCTATATAATTGTTTTACGATAATGACTAACAAGGTCCTGGCTGTGGATACTGCTTCCCTGGCTTTTATGCCCTCCTTGTATAACCCCAAGACTGGCATTACCCTGGAATCAGGACAGAGGATGCTGTTTCTCCTGGTCCTACAGGATAGCTATTCTCAATATCCCCTCTTTCTATTTCACTGCTATGACCCTGCCTTCCTAGTTAGAACTAGATAGAACTAGTCATCTGACTCAGAGCACAGAGTCAGCAGGTATGTTAGGCAGCCATTTTGGAAAGCAGAGAGAAGAAGAAGTTGTCATAGAGGCTAGACAGGAGACAATACTCAGCTCCAAAACAATAGGTGGGGACATCTGCTTTGATTTGTGTGGCTCTTTCTGATCCTGTCCCCAAGACACCAACTACCCTTGCTGCCCTGGATCCCACAAGAATCTTGCTTGGGTATCTAAAATTAGCACCTTGACTTGAGCCAGCTTCTATGGAATCCTGTGATCTGTAGAGCACCCGCCCCAATTCCCAGTGCCCTTCGGTGCCAGTGAGACAGCCTGTGGCCTCTCTGGAGCCTCACCTTGCAGAGAGTTTAAGAGAGTGAAGATGTAGACGGTGGACAAGCCGAGGGGGGTGAGAACAGCCAGCCCCCAGGTCATGCCCACCAGGCTCGAGAGGCCCAGCACAGTGAGGACCGACTTCCAGGTCTGCCCCTGTCCTTTGCCCGCTGTGACACTGGACAGAGTGAAGATCTTCCAGGCCACCAAAGCCAGCACCACAGCACCAAAGAGGAAGGTAACAAGGAAGTAGCCATGGACAGTAGCATAGAGGGCAGGCTCTTTCTGGAACCAGCACCTGCAGGAGGTAGATAGCCACCGGGGCTGGGGAGGAAACGCCTGACCATTGAGCCCCAGGATACTTCCCTGGATGATCCTCTGTGACCAAAAAGATGGCCCCCATTACTGTTGGCTTTCCTGGGCTTCCTCCTTTATTCCCCCTTTCTGACTCAGACTTCCATTTACCCCACCCCCACCCCGTACCACAGACCAGCTGGATCTGACTATCCACCCAGCCTTGACACTGCTGGTCTCTCCCTAAGACCTCTTCCTCTCCTTCCCTCCAGTGAAACCAAAGGCCTCCATACCCTCTGCTCCCCTCAGCCCCACTCACAGCTCCAGCGACGTGCGGTTCTCCTGGTCGCGGATGGTGTAAACACCATAACTGTTGCTACTTCCAGCACCAATGACAACAAGAATGGGCAGGCCTGTGGGCAAGGGGGAGGGGGCGAGGTGGCATTGCCAGTGTCCCAGTGATGGAGATCGCCTTCTGTCCCTCCACCTATCCATCATTCGAGCTTTGGGCTTCTGTAGGCTCTTTTCCGTCAACCCTCCAGCCTCCCTCTACCCCTCCAGTCTCCCTCTACCTCTCCAGCCTGTCTGTGCCTACCCCATCCCAGCAGGCTCAGCTTCAGGAAATAGTGTCCAAAGTAGGTATTGAAGACCCTGATGACCAGCAGGTAGAGGTGGAAGGCCTCCAGGCCCATCCAGGTGAAGACGCAGAGCAGGAAGTAGTGGAATATGGCGGCCCGGACCCAGCAGGAGGCTGGGGGCCCCTGGGAGCTGCTCCCCACATTGATCAAGAAGGTAAGATTCAGGAGAAACAGGCTGATGCTCAAAGCCATGTGGATCTTAGGGGCATCTTCAGACTTGAACCTCTGCAGAGAGATCCTGGGAGAGAAGAGCTGGTGAGCAGCCCTAAGGAGCCACAGTCTACACGAGGTGCCCAGGCTGGTCTCTCTTCCTGCCTTGGCTCTGTGCCACCAACAGCGGCCACCACCCTCATGGCCACCCCTGCCTGACCATTCAGGTTCCACCTTTGCTAGGGTCAGTGTGCAAGCTCTCAGGTTCTAATCCCCAAGACCCCTCATGGCTCTCTGGGCTCTGTGGTTGCTCGATGGGTCCTGCTAGCCTCACTATTTGACAGATTCCTTAGCTAAACTGTGTAACTTGTGGTGCTGAGGAATTGACGCTGAGGGTGAGGCTGGGGCTGCAGACTGTGTTCTCTACCAGTACTTGGTGGGGGTGGGAGCGAGGAGGTGTGACATGGGTGTAGTTCACAGGGACTGAAGCAGGGCTTCTTAGCAACGGAGGCACAAAGGCACAGGAGAAGGACAGACAGCAGGGATCCCTGGACTGGGAAATGGAAAGCCCAAAGAATGTTCCAGGTGGGTTCCAATAAGCCTGGGCCCAGGGGGTAGGGGCAGGCAAGGCTGAGCCCGCCGCTGCTGCTGCTTCTTCTTCTTCTTCTTCTTCTTCTTCTTCTTCTTCTTCTTCTTCTTCTTCTTCTTCTTCTTCTTCTTCTTCTCCTCCTCCTCCTTCTCCTCCTCCTCCTTCTCCTTCTCCTCCTTCTCCTCCTCCTCCTCCTCCTCCTCCTCCTCCTTCTCCTCCTCCTTCTCCTTCTCCTTCTTCTTTAATGATTTATTTATTTATTTATTGCATGTAAGTACACCATAGCTGTTTTCAAACACTCCAGAAAAGGGTGTCAGATCTCATTACGGATGGTTGTGAGCCACCATGTGGTTGCTGGGATTTGAACTCAGGACCTTCCGAAGAGTAGTCAGTGCTCTTAACCGCTGAGCCATCTCTCCAGCCCCCACTGGCTCCTTCAAGTCAGCAGGTCTCAGGGTTTCTTGGCCAGACCCTGGCTCAGGACAGCCAATTGACAGTGCTATCTGTTCCTGTGTCTGTCCTGTGCCTGTTCCTTGTTGGAGAAGCTCATGTATCCCTGAAGAGGCATCCTTCCCCACACTTAGCCACAAGTAACTGTGGAGATGGTGGCTAGTCCCTTGTCACTTAAATCCACGAGTAGCCAAATGGCTTGGCCAGCCTGTGTGTTCTACCCTGTAACCATAGTGGCCCAATCAGTCATTGGCCTGTGATCGAAGTTAGACCCTAAGACAACTGAGTATTCAGTAGCTAAACACACACACACCTAGAACACCTAGCATCCTAGGAGTGTGACCCCTAGAGTCCTGTGCCCACAGGGACCACACACTTGACTAATTGTCAGCCATCTGTTGCAACCAGGACTACTCTGAACACTGGGCCTTGTAGTTTTATTTAGACAGGGCCTTGCAAACCATATCCCCACTCCTGCATGGATGTGGGTACATACATTCACGGATATATGTACACACATACATATACACATACAAATGTTCATGTACACATACATATGCATGTATATGCCCATGCATGCACATGTGCACACACACTATACACACATGTACATACACACTTACACATAATCTATACATTAGCATGTGCATGCATATGCTACATGCACATGTGTACACATACATGCACATGCCACACACACAGACATGTATATGCCCATGCATGCATATGTGCGCACACGCACTCTACACATGTGCACATACACATATACATGTGCACACACATACATACACACACACGATATTTAAAGCAGTGGAGCTAAAGGGGTCTCGAGCCTACTTAGCTGTTCTCCACCACTGCCAGCTCCCTGTCCTTGATGATACTCTACAGTTACATGCGACATGACACTTGGGGAAGTTCAGGAAGGAACCACAGACTGTCTGTGCTATTTTTGCAATATCCAGTTAGTCTATAATTATTTTGAAATGTTTGTTCTTAAAAACTTCAATTCTGAGCTGGGCAGTGGTGGCGCACGCCTGTAATCCCAACACTTGGGAGGCAGAGGCAGGCAGATTTCTGAGTTCGAGGCCAGCCTGGTCTACAGAGTGATTTCCAGGACAGCCAGGGCTACACAGAGAAACCCTGTCTCGAAAAACCAAAAAAAAAAAAAAAAAAAAAAAAAAAAAAAAAAAAAGAAAAGAAAAGAAAAGAAAAAAAAAGAAAAAGAAAAAAAAACTCTGAAGCTTCATTTTTGCTTGAATATCTAAGGAGCTGGGACCCGAGCCCGAAGTGCTCCAGGCACCAGGGTGAAATTGGCATCCTGGCAAGAGAGAGAGCAAGCTGTGAAAGGAGAGACCAATCCCGGGGCTTCAGCTGGAGCCCTCAGTTCTTCCCCTGTCTGCAGGCCACATGCTGTGAGTTTTCTAGTTCTGCAAACCGCTCATGCCCTGCGTTGGCCAATCTGAGTTGAATTTCTGCCTCTTTCAACTTCAACCCCACTTCCTGCCTTCTCAGTGAGCTGACAAAAGACCAGAGATGACAATGGGAGGCCACAGAACAAAGACACCTGAACCTCCCTGAGGGCAGGAGGAAAGAGAGGTGTCTTCACTTACCTGAAGGCAACATAGAGAACCATGGTGAAGGCCAGGAAGATCATGGAGACCGCACTGCCTGCCTGGGAGATGCGAGTGAGAGTCTGTGCCGTGGCCAGGTCCAAGATCGGCCTCTGTAGATGATCCCGAGCTCTGGTCACATCACTGCGAGGCCACACATCTCCCAAACCCCAGGCAGCCCAGGGACAGAGGCTGGACCACTGCGATCAGGATGGCATGGGCTATTACCAGTAGCAAGGCAAAGAAGGTCAAGTGATCGCAGCGGCAGACAGTTCTCCCATCCCCGAGCTCTGTGGAGCAGCCACGGGAATCCCAGTCTCCTGTGGGAGAGGAGGAGGGAAGGGAGAGCCTGTCTCTGCCCTCACCCTCTGCCCCGTGGAAGTCTGTAGCTTCCTCTCTTCTCATTCTAGAAAGGTCTTCCAAACCTACCTTTAGCCATATCCCAGAATACACAGGTGAGGGTCATATTCTGAAACCAGAGAGAGTGAGTCAGAAGAGGAGGAAGACAGGAAAGGGGGAAAGAAGAGAAGACAGGCACTACCAGGGGTCTGCCTGTGCCCTAAGAGGAAGCTCTCTGCAGCCTACATGGGGAGATCGACTGCATCAGTTGATGCTCCCTGGACCATTGTGCACATGGGGTACACAACATATATGGCACAAGAGGGTTTGCCTGTGTGCGCATGCATGCCTGCCTTCAGGATCATGGTCTGGTGAGGGTGGAAAGCATGTGCACAGATGGGTTCTCCAGGTCCCCACACACTTATGAACATGGGGGTGGGAGGGTGTAGGGGGCACACGTGTTCACATGTACAGGGCAGACAGACGTCTTTGGGCATAACTGCACATGATCCTGATGGTTTCTTCCGCATGCATTTAGAAGGGTAAAGGGCACAAGGTCCCATGCATGGCTTCTCAGAGCTCATGCGCTGTGTGCCCCCACAGTAACTGTCAGGCCCCAGGCAGAAGACTCACAGGTGATTGACGCTGGTGGGAGAAGGTGATCTCTACAGGTTCCGACAGCCCGGTGGCATGCATCTGGCCCACGCTCAGGCCCACCATGCGGTTGTTCAACACGCTACTGCCCTTGTCCTCAAGGAGCTTGGGGCCCTGGGAGGAGATCGGCAGAAGGCTAGCTATGGGATGGGCTGACCTCACCTGCCCTATCAAGGGGTCTTGGCAACTCTAGGACATGCCCTTGCCTGGGACATCAGGGGATCAGGGACCCAGGGACCATAGGCACCCTTCTTCCTGCTGCTTTCTATAACACACTTGGGTGGGGCCAGGCAGGACTGGATTCTAGACTCTATAGTACCTTGCTGAAAAGCCACCTTTGAGGGGGCTGGTGAGATGGCTCAGCGGTTAAGAGCACTGACTGTTCTTGCAAAGGTCCTGAGTTCAAATCCCAGCAACCACATGGTGGCTCGCAACCATCTGTAATGAGATCTGACGCCTCTTCTGGTGTGTCTGAAGACAGCTACAGTGCACTTACATATAATAATAAATGAATATTTGCCTAGCAGTGGTGGTGCACGCCTTTAATCCCAGCACTCGGGAGGCAGAGGCAGGCAGATTTCTGAGTTCGAGGCCCACCTCATCTACAGAGTGAGTTCCAGGACAGGGCTACACAAAGAAACCCTGTCTTGAAAAAAAAAAAAAAAGCCACCTTTGAACTGGAAGAGCTTGAGGCTAAGATCAGCCAAGATATGGGATAAATACCAGTGAATGCCTCTGGATGGGGACGGAAGGGTGTTTCTAGATCCAAGGGTGAATCTTACATGGATGGATGTAACACACATCTACATGCACTGGCAAAGGACAATATGTCTACCCATGTAAACACAATCACATCTGAGCACACCCGATTAAATGCACTCAGGAGTATAGAAGGGCATGTGTGTTTATGCATGTGCAAGGACACACAAGCATACACAAGCACACCTGGACATCATACACAGTCAGCACGTGCTGATGTCAGGGTACCAGAATAGTCTTCAGGCCACACACTAGAAATGGTTCTTGGGGGGTAGGAATGGTTCTTGGGGGGCTGGAGAGATGGCTCAGTGGTTAAGAGCACTGCTCTTCCAAAGGTCCTGAGTTAAAATCCCAGCAACCACATGGTGGCTCACAACCATCCGTAATGAGATCTGATGCCCTCTTCTGGTGTGTCTGAAGACAGCTACAGTGTACTTACATATAACAATAAATAAATCTTTAAAAAAAAGAAAAGAAAAGAAAAAAGAAATGGTTCTTGGATGACCTGGCTGCCTTAGAGACAATCTCAGGGACCCCAAGCATGTAACACTGCAGCTTCCTGGGCCCCAGGATGGCCCCCAGCAGGCCTCTTACCTTAAAGACATTCCCTGCACCAATGTCTAGAACAGTTATGGCCAACCGGACTGCAGACCTGTTGCCAGGCAGGGCTCCAAACAGGCTCTTGGGGAGTCGGACTCCATCAGCAGGCTGGTCCTCACCCTGCATCACCTGCCTCGGGATCTGTAAGCATGGATCCAGCAGCTCTCACCTTCCCCTCAGGATTCCAGCCCCAAGTCAGATGCCACTACCACTCCAGTTGGGCGGGAGACTGTGACTGTAGCACGCCAAGGGGAGGGGCAGCATCTGAGAACCTTTTAGCTGGGGGCGGGTCACAGAGCACCTGGTTCAGTCCAGGCTCTGTTCCTCATGGGCTGGGCCCTTGGGCAGGCATTAACAGTGGAGCCCCAGTTTCCCCATCACAGAGATCAGTGGAGCAAGTCTATGTTGGTACAGACACGCTCTGCTTTTACGTGTGTGTGTGTGTGTGTGTGTGTGTGTGTGTGGTGAGAGGTGTCCTGGAAAGAAGTAAGAGGAGAGCAGTGTGGGGGACTCATGCTCACTTTGACTGTGAAGCCCCTCCTGCCCATCAGTGAAGCGGTTAGAATGTTAGAACAAACCTCCGCAGAAATCACCAGGCATTGTCTAGACTCTGGCCTCCTGGGTACCCTAGAGCTTCAGCCTGCGTGCACTAGCTCCCTGCTTCAGAAGGATCCATGTTCATGGGAACAGGGGACCAAGAGTTGGGGCTAAAGCCCCAGTTTCATGTTCCAGGTCCAGATCTTGTCAAAAAGGATGCATGGGGGATGCCTTGGCCCAGTGAGGATCCTACCCAGAGGGCCCAGCATCCTAAGAGGCTGATAAGCATCCCAGCAAGTTCCCTGGACCTCTGCCCTCAACTTCCTCTCTGCAAGGATGCTGGGGACCTGCTGAGCCCTCGCTAGACCAACAGTATCTTGGTATTAACTCATTTGTTCTTTCTGATAAGTTTATGGCTTGTTTTATTTTGTTGTTGTTTACATTTCTTTGTTTTGACAAAGAGGCTATCTATATAGCCTGTGCTGGCTTGGAGTTCACTAGCAATCCTCCTGCCTCTGCCTCCTGCGCACTGGGGGATAAATATGCGTCATCCTGCTTGACTTCAGATACTCTTGAAAGTGGGCAATACTCTCACCATTTAAAGGTGAGGATATTAGCCGGGCGGTGGTGGCGCATGCCTTTAATCCCAGCACTTGGGAGGCAGAGGCAGGCGGATTTCTGAGTTCGAGGCCAGCCTGGTCTACAGAGTGAGTTCCAGGCCAGCCAGGGCTGTACAGAGAAACCCTGTCTCGGAAAAAAAAATAAAGGTGAGAATACAGGATCAGCAAAGTAAATGCGCCCACAGGGGCAATGACTGGCAAGGGCAGAGATGGGGCATGAATCTGGGGTGGTGTCCATGTGGACTGCTCCTACTCCATCTCTCTGAGGCCAAGCACGCCCTTACTCTGACTTCAGATATGCGCTCTTGCAGAGAGGTTAATGGGCACTTTATGCTTGGAGGAGCCAGAGATTCATCTCCAGGTGAGCACCCCAAGGCTCTAGGAGAGAGGAGACTTCCTGAGGATATCAAGGGCAGGGGTCAGAGGACCAGTTCATGGAAATCCCAGCACCCTGGCTAATCCACCACCAGCTTCCTCTCACGCAGTTCATTCACCGACAGCTACGCTGACGAAGACTTAGGGGGGAGGGGATAAGCTTTGATGGGCACCAGCAGAGGTCTGAGCCAGCCAATAAGAAGCTCTTTACCTGGGAGGGCATCAGAGAGTACAGCAGGTCTTCCGAGACATCCGTGCTGACGTTCTGGACCAATGCCTTAACAAAAGGCATGTCCACAGCCTCCATGGAATTCTCCAGCAGGTAGGACTCATAGTTCAACCAGTATCTGCAAAGGGCAAGGGGTTGGGGGAGGAGGAGTTTGCAGGTGAGTCATCCACTCATCAGGCTCTTTGGGATGATAGCTAATCCAGAATACCAGGGACTCTGTGCTCTTAAAGTGAAGAAGAGGAGTGACCCTGGGAACTGACCCTGAAGGAGTCCAGATGAAAATTGGGTATCTGTAGTGGTTTGAATAGGTCTGGCCCTACAGACTCATGTGTTTGAATATGCTTGGCCCAGGGTGTGGCCCTATCTGGAGGTGTGGCCTTGGAGGAAGTGTGTCACTGTAGGTGTGGGTTTTGAGACCCTCCTCCTAACTGCCTAAAGAGAGTCTTCTTCTTTTTTTTTAAAAGATTTATTTATTTATGATATGTGAGTACACTGTAGCTGTCTTCAGACACTCCAGTTGGGGCATCAGATCTCATTATGGATGGTTGTGAGCCACCATGTGGTTGCTGGGATTTGAACTCAGGACCTTCAGAAGAACAGTCAGTGCTCTTAACCTCTGAGCCACTTCTCCAGCCCTAAAGAGAGTCTTCTTGTTGTCTTCGGAACAAGCTGTAGAACTCCCAGCTCTTCTACCATGCCTCCCTGGATGCTGCCATGTTTCCTGCCTTGATGATGGATAATAGACTGAACCCCAGAACCGGGAAGCCAGCCCCAATTAAATGTAGTCCTTATAAGAGTTGCCTTGGTCATGTCTGTTCACAGCAGTAAAACCCTAACTAAGACACTAAATAAACCCTTTCTTCCCCAAAGTTGCTTTGGGCTGTGGTGTTTATCTCAGCCACAGAAAGCAAACGAGAACACCACCTTTCAGCTACTGTGAGCAGGGCTGCTGTACAAATCCACGTATGAGCCTTCATGGAAGACTTAGTTTAAATTCCCTTGGCATATACCCATGAGTCGAGTTGCGAGGTCATATGGTCAATCTAGCTTCTGGATCAGCTGCTGAATGGTGTTCTATAGCAGCCACTGCAGTGTATGAAGTTCCACTGGCTCCATAGCCTTGCCAAAACAAGGGATTTGTTTTACATTTGTTGCTGTTGTTGTTTAAGATTTATTTATTTTATTGAATGTGAGTACACTGTAGCTGTCTTCAGAAGAGGGCATCGGATCCCACAGTGATTGTGAGCCACCATGCGGTTGCTGGAAATTGAACTTAGGACCTCTGAAAAAGCAGTCAGTGCTCTTAACCACTGAGCCATCTCTTCAGACCTTGTTGTTGTTGTTGAGACAGGGTTTCTTTGTGTAGCCCTGGCTGTCCTGGAACTCACTCTGTAGACCAGGCTGGCCTCAAACTCAGAGATCTGCCTGTTTCTGCCTCCTCAATGCTGGGATTAAAGGTGTGCAATAGCATGCCTGGCTTTGTTTTATTGTTTTTAACTGTATCTTATGGTTACAAAGAAGTGTCTTCTGGTGGCTTTGATTTGCATCTCTTTAGTGATCAGTGATGCTGAACATCTTCTCATGCACTTTTGGCTCTGTATATTTTATTTGAATAAAATCTCTTTGAACACATGTATTTAGTGATAATTATATAGTAGAAATTCAGTATTTAAAAACTGAGCCACAACAAAAAGAAAGAAAGAAAGAGAAAGGGAGTGGGGAAGAAAACTGGGCCATAGACCAGCAAGATGCCTCTGTGGACAAAGGCATATGTAAAGCAAGCCTCTTGACCCAAATTTGATTCCCAGAACCCACATAAAGGTGGAAAGGGAGAACTGACTGGATAAAGTTGTCCTCTGACCCTCACAAGTATGCAGTGACATGTATGGTCCTGCCCACATCATAAACACAATAATAAACATTTAAAAAAAATTTTAAAGATAGGTCTTGTTATGTAGCCTTGGTTGGACTGGAACCCACTATGTAGACCAGGCTAGTTCATATAGATACACTTGCCTTTGCCTCCCAAGCTCTGGGATTAAAGGCAGGTGCCACGATGTCTGGCATAAATAAACGGTTTGTTTGTTTGTGTTTGTTTATTTTTTTAAAGAAAGAAACCTAAGCCATGTCGGAACTGCCCAGGGACGGATGGTATTAGAGACAGACTATGGGCTTCTTCTGTAGGACTTCCGGCTACAAGGAAGGCAGTTGGAGTCGCTCTCCGTTGTGCTGAAATTTAGAAAGGTCCTTGTACTTGGGTCCCTCCCTAGTCCTGGTCCCTACCTGCTGGTTTCCCAGCACTGGGATCAGAGCCCTGTATCGTTTCTATTACCTTCATTTATTTGTTTAGTACATTGCATGTCATTGTTTGCCTCTGGAGTCAGAGTACAACTGCAGGGATAGGTTGTCACTCTTCTATGTGGGTTCTAGGAATCGAAGTCAGGTTGTGAAACGTGTGTCAAGAGCCTTTCCCCGCTGAGCCGTTCTTCCAGAACCCCCGACCTGTTTTTCATGTGGTCCTGGAGATCACAGGTCCTCATGTTCGCACACCATGTACTTCAGGGATCGACCCATTCCTCCCCCCCACCTCCCTTCACTATTCACCTTTCCAAGAAACTCTGATCAGATGATGGCTGAGACAGTGGTAGGAGGCAAGGAGCTAGAGGGAAAGTTCATAAAAATGGAGTAGTTATGGTGACAAAAGGTAATTCTCTCTCCGTCTCTCTGTCTCTATTCCTCTCACAATCTCTTCTCTCCTCTCCCTCTCTTCATCCCTCCCTCCTCCCTCTCTCTTCCCTCTTTAAATTTCCCTCCCTCTCCTCCCTCCTGTCTCTCCTCTCTTCCCTCTCCCTCTCTCTCCCTCCTGTGCCCTCCCCCCCAGCCTTTCAGCGGGAATTCAGACCTCAGTGCTAGCCACAGTCTCCCACCGAGGGTGGAGCTCTCACACCAAGGTGAAGTCTACTGTTCTTCCAGATCTGCAGTTTCCTGCACTAAGCTGGAGACCCATCTAGTAGTGGAGCCAGTGCCCACTGAGCGGTCAAACCGGTTCTCCTGAACAGACTCTCGAATTTTGGGGAAAGGGTCTTTCCCCCACCATTAAATTCTAAGTCAGCCATTAAAATTCAGGCCTTGATCAGCAATACTTGTCTTGGTCTCCATCTTTTCTTGTTTGTTCTTCCCATCCATCCCTGGCTCCCTCTCTAGGTCACCCATTCAAAGTAGCTGCAGCTACACCCTGCCTTTTCTCCCTCTCCTCTCCTGTCTCCCCTTCACCGTCTCCCTTCTTCCTCCTCCTTCTCTCCCTCTCTCTTCCCGTGTGTGTGTGTGTGTGTGTGTGTGTGTGTGTGTGTAAAACACAGGATCTCAGGAAACCTTGTGATCTTTCTCACCTTTGCAAACCGGCTCAATCCATGGTTCTAAGGAAGAGCCCCCAGCATGGCTCTCAGATATAGTAAATTCTTATTATTATTGTCTGTTGCTTGGGTGTCTCCCCTTTTTCTTCTGGGAGACAGGCCCAGGATGGCCTCAGGCTCACAGCTCCCCTTCTTCCATCTCCTGAGGCCAGGATTACAGATCCACCCCCACGAGGGAGCTGCCAATCATTCGGAGTGTGAGTGTGGTGCTCCCATTCAGAAGCGTCCACACCCCGCTCCTCCAGGCTTTGGATGGGTTCCATCCACATGTCTGCCTCATGCCAAGCTGCTCCTGATGACCACTCCCCAAGAGGACAGGTAGAAATAAGCTACTTGACTGACCCCTGACCCCCACACCATACGTGAACTGTGTAGGCACATTGAGATGACCACTGTAGGTCAGAAAGTGACCTCCTGAAAATTCTGACAAAGAAACCAGAAGAAGGACGGAGGGAGAGAGAGAAGGAATGAGGGATGGAGACAGAGAGACAGTGAGCACACACACACAAAGGTGTTGACGTTCATTGTTCATGACGAAATGCCAGCAGGAAGCTTAGGTGATGTCCCTCTCATAGAGAGGCCAGAAATACATGAGTCTCTGCTGACAGGAAGCAAATGGCGCCGATGACACTTTGGGACACAGTTGGACAATCTTTTATGGAACTCAGCATATAGTCAGTGATTATTCCAGCAATTCTGTTCCCGGGCATAGATCCCACCCCTCACCCACCCCCCACCAAATGGCAACATATGGATTCAAAGACTTGAATTAAAATGTTCATGGGAACAGTATTCAGACTAATCAAGATCTGGCACCAGTTCAAATGCCCGTCAGTTGGCACATGGACAACATAATGTAATGTGCTTTTATGGGGTAATGGAATTAAAATAAATACCATTAAAAATGGATGAGGATCGCGGTGCTAAAGGGAGGTCAATGCAAAAGAGCTCCCTTCACGCAAAATGACCAGAGACGATCCTGAGGAGGCCAACCAGCGCTGACCGAGGTGGAGCAGCAGCGGCAGCAGGGTATGCACAAGCAGAAGAGAGTGACTGCAGTGGCGGCCTCACACACCGTGTGACTGCTCTGACACCGAACTCTGCCTGTGAGGAGCACAGCATGAGGGGTTATCAGGTGCATCCATACCAGGACACACCAGGGCACCACACTCTGGTGGTGCACGCCTGTGACCCCCGGCACGTGGGAGGTGGAGGCGGAGGGCTTGGGGGTTCCGGATCATCCTTAGTTACACAGAGGATTTGAAGCCTTGGCTATATGAGACCCTGACACTCCCTGCCCCACCCACCAAAAAGAAAATTATGTATCCAAATTAAAAATCAAATGATAGGTAGCTTGCCAGAGTCCAGCTCTGCATAGATCAGGTGTGGTGGCCCATGCCTGTAATCCTGATATGTAGAATAGCAAGATGATCAGAAGAGCAAGGTTATCTTTCGTTATATAGTGAGTCTGAAGCCAACCTGGGCTGGAGACTCTATTAAGAAAGTGTGTGTGTGTGTGTGTGTGTGTGTGTGTGTGTGTGAAAGGGGGGGAGAAAAAGGGAGAGGGAGAGGGAGAACTGTAGCACAGGTTGAAAAGAAACATGAGGGCTAGGGCAATGGCTCAGTGGTTAAGAGCACTGACTGCTCTTCCAGACGTCCTGAGTTCAATTCCCAGCAACCACATGATAGCTCACAACCATCTGTAATGTGGATCCAATGCCCTCTTCTGGTATGTCTGAAGATAGTGGTAGTGTACTCACATACATGAAATAAATAAATATATCTTTAAAAAAAAAAGAAAAGAAAAGAAAAACTTTTTTGGCTCATGGTTTCGGAGGGCTCAGCCCAGGTCCCTCTTAACTGCTGAGCCTGCCTCTCCAGCTCCAACATTTGTACATTTAAATAAAATAACAACAATGATAGTTGGTATTATTATTTCTCAGCATATCTATTTTTTTTTTTTTTAGAACCATGGCTTTGAGCTTTTGCTTCTGAATGCATGGAGAAGCCAAGTCATACAAGGTAATTGTGGTTTGCTGTCAACAGCAGCTAGGACAGGGATGACCTTGAGGTGACATCCTGTGGAAAACCATGAACATGAGGTTCAGTGCCTGTAGCCTCTCTTCTCCCGAGGACATCTCTTCTTCCTAAGCTCTTTCTACTGAGAGTTTTAATTGCTGATGAATGAATAGAGGTCACTGCTGGTCACAAAACACATCTTACTGGTCACGGCAGGAATGGGCTGCAAGAGCACGCTAAGGGAAGGAAGCCATTCCCAAATACTGTTTGGCTTCCTGTGTGTCATCAGGGCAGACATGTCCAGGGGAAGAACATGGCTCAGTGCTGACAGTGGCCTGTGTGAGATGAGACTCTGCCTTCAGCCAGGCACAGGGGCTACAGAGCCACAGCAGGGTATCAGGGTCTTGGGGGATGTGCGTGAAGGAAGAGAAACAAACCTGAGACTCTATGGCCCTTAATAAACAGCAAGTTTTTCCTCTGTCTGCTCTTTTCTTGTCAGATCTTAGACCCGTGAGCAAGGAAGCAACGAAGATTTGAAGAAACCAGAGAAGAAGCATTCTTGTGGTCTTGGTGTGACAGACAAGCAATTATCTTTATTCTTTTCTTTTCTTTTCTTTTCTTTTCTTTTCTTTTCTTTTCTTTTCTTTTCTTTTTGTCTGTGACAGCGTCTGGTCTTATGTAGCTTAGGCTGGCCTCGTTCACCAAGTACCTGAGGACGGACTTGGTCTTTTTGATCATTCAGCATCCACCTCCTGAGTTTTGGGATTAAAGGTGCTCCAACAGCCATGCCCACCTAGTTTAGAATAGAAAACAGGACAGGACAGGACAGGACAGGACAGGACAGGACAGGACAGAGTAACCGACAACAGGGCTGGTGGGATGGCTCAGATAGCATGTGTCTGTCACAAGTCTCAGAACATATATAAGGTGGAAGGAGAGAACTGACTTCACACGTATGCTACGGCATGCTAGTCCCCCAACATCATGGATGCACACACACACACACACACACACACACACACACACACACCAATACTTAAAATAAATCTAAAGATCTTATCAATTACACTAAAATTAAGACCTTTAGCAGCAGTCAAAAGACAGCGCTGAAAAAATGAACAGGAAACCCTAAGAAAGGGAGAATATTCTCAGTGTATATATTTACAAGGACACATACAGAACAAACAAAGGATCCCCAAAATCACTATGGAAAATTCAAACAGCTTTGTAGACCAACCAGCAGACATAGAGATGTTAAGATATGAGAGGAATAAAGCCAGGTGCTTGCTGTCCGTCATCCCAATCACCGCGAGGTGCGCTGGGAACCCGGAAGGATGGCTAAAGGAGAAAGGCAGACAAGACCAAGAGTTGGCACGGCCACGGGGCCACTGGACTGTCACAATGTGCCTGTGGGGGTGACACTTGATCTGACTACTTCAGCCAGTTTCCGCTGGAGTTAATCCTGCGCCTATTCCTGCAAACCACTAGTTCCAAGCCTAGGAATACAAGTTCACTACAATACATGATCAAGAATGTTCAGAAGCATGAGCCACCCACATCACAAAATAAGTTAAGTTATAAGTCATGTAAGATGCTAAAAAGATCCAGATCCAGAGGAAGACAACAGCCATCTCTGGTTGATGGGTTAAGGAAATTCTCACTTCCTTTCTATAGTGAATTTCCAATGAATATGCATTACTTCTTGTGGTTGTTTGGTTTCTGAGACAGGCTCTCTCTGTGCAGCCCTGGCTGTCCTGGAACTCACTGTGTAGACCAGGCCTTGAACTCAGAATGCCGCCTGCTCTTCCTCACTGGCACTCACCTCCATGCCCCGCATCTGTTCCTTTTATAATCGAGAGAGTCATCAAACAAAGCACTAACATTTACTGAGCTCCTGCTGTCTGCTAATAACTCTCTCCGGCATTATTCGTATTTTCTCAGTCTTCAGTGAAGAAGCCTGAGAGATTGAAAGCGGGGGCTTGAGGAGGTGGCGTTGTGATGGGGTACAAGATGGGGTTCCCATGACACTCGGGTGCAGAATGATTTAGTCTCCACCATCATCCTGTAAATCCCATTTTACAGGTAGGTAAACTAGAAGCCACCTGAGCCCCTGGCAGTCTGGGTCAAGCCTATCACATCAAGTGCCTCCTCTGAGCCTTTCTCTACCAGCTCCAATCAATTTTGCCTCTTACCTGCTGTGTAACCACAGGCAAGTTATTCAACTGCATAGAGCCTCAGTTTTCTCATCTGAGAAATGAAATGGGTTGATAACAGGACCTAATCAGCTTTTTTTTTTTTTTAATGGTCTGAATGTAAAATGTCCACATGGTTTCTTGTGTTTCAGTATTTCAACGTCCTCTGGTGGTGGTGTTTTTGGAGATCATAGAGTCTTTAGACCTAGGTGGCATATGTTGAAGAATCTCCAAGCCTGCTTCCTTTCTGCTTCTGTTCTCCCTGACACGATGTGTATGAGCTCAGCATGCTGTGAGCCTCTGCTGTCTTGGACGGAGCCTCTCCATCCACCACGCCTTCCCCACCACAGGGGGCAGCACCCTCGCCTCCCTACAGCTGCCCTCACCATGCGTTCCTGTTTCAGCGGTAAGAGAAGTAGCGGAAGACAGTGTTGTTACCAAGATAGAGGGCGACCGAAGGGTTGGAGTCAGAGCTGACCGCACCCTTCAGTACCAACGCGCCTGCTCTCTCCAAGGTGCTGCTTATCCGAGCCGGGACTGCACACAGCCACCCTGGGCTTCACAGTGTCTAAGAAGCTGCCAGCCCGACGGTAGGCAGGGCTGGGGCATTTTCAAGCCCCGAAAGAATGAACTTCAATATAAGACACCGGCTTAATAGCCAGCCTTGAGCAAAGGTTTTCCATTCATCCCTTCAACAACCGTTTTCTGAGTTCTGGCTATAAGCTGGACACTTTTGTGGCATCCAAGGTGGGGGAGGGGTTCCCGTCCCTTTGCCTAGAGCCCAGAGAAGAGCGGAGAGGCAGAGCTGTTATGGCAACAATTCCAGCAGGGGCAGCACCGGGTAGTTTTGTCTCCCCTGCCCCGTCTAGCCAGCTCTTGGTCTCATGAAGCCTGCCTGAGCCGTCTTTCCAGAGCAGCTGCACAGTGCCTGCAGAATTCCACCCTGCTGGGTCACATCCCCACGTTGGTCTCCACCCCCAGCCGTCCCTGAAGTCCAAGCAATCAATCTAGAATGCACACCCTTCTTAACTTCAAATGCGCCATCTCCCTGCCTCCCATAATGGCGTAGTTAACTCGTTCCCTCACCCCCGACTCCGTGCCTGCATTTCCATTCGATACTCCCCGGTCTCATCTCGACATTGCCACCTCTGTCCCCTGCACCGCTGCTTGCTTACAGTTCAAAGCATTGTAGTCCTTTCCCAATACTACCAAGTTAAGCAGCCACATCACCCACCATTGGGTGGGTTCACTAGAGAACTGTTCTGTACCACCCAAAGCTTTACCCCAGGCTGCCCCCGCCCCCCACAAGGTCTCGGCAGATGTCCTTTTTTGTGCTAGGCTGCCCCCTTGTCCACACTTCTGACTGATCACCTCTGGGGTCATCACTGTGCACATCTGTTTGTCTCTCTGCTGCTCCCAAGCAGAGATTGGCTGATTCACCTCTGCATCCCCTATCCAGTGGTTCTCACCCTAACCTGCACCCCTTTGATACAGTTCCTCGTGTCCTGGTGAAACCTCCTCCCCACCCCCAACCATAAAATTACCTTCATTGTTACTTTATCACTGTAATTTTGCTGCTGTGATGATCATAATGTAAACATCTGTGTTTCCCGACTGTCTTAGGCCACCCCTGTAAAAGGATCCTTTGACCCTCAAAGGGATCAAGACCCACAAGTTGAGAACCACTGTCCAATTCAGTAGAGACTCTGATAGTCAGGATGGGAGCACTATTCTAGGGCTCCCATCTATGGCTTCCCAACAGGCCCCTCTTCCCGTTCCCCCCAGACTCCTCCCACCTCACCTCTGCAATTTCCCCACGTCACAGGGGCGGTCCTCTGATTGCCCGCACTCGGTGAAACACTTAGCAATGTAATTCAAGTCGAAGGCGTCATACTCGTGGTCTTCCTTGAGCCTGCAGACGTTCCTTGGCTCTTCAGTGGTCTTCGCATCTAAGGGAGGAAGTGGCGTGAGATGGGGCAGGTGGGAGAGGGGCAGTGGCCTAGGAGAGCTAGCTGGTCGGTCACTCGGCTAGCTGCTCTCAGGCAGACCCCGCCCTCCCCAGTCCAGGAGTTCCAGGGGAAAGCGGCATTTCCCACCTCACAGGGCTGGGGAAACATGGCGTGTGGTACTCTAGACAGAGGCTCTGCATGGTAGGGCGCAGTGTTTTATATATCAGTACTGTGGCTCTGTAGCCGCCTCCTCCACAGAGCCTGCCTGCTTTCCTGCAGTTGCTCCATCAGATCCTCCCAGGCCGGGCAGCTGCGGTCGGTTCTGTAACTCTCGTTAGCCTCCCATCTCTGCCTGGAGTGGGTAGGGGCTGCAGCAGGCTGAGGCTGGAGAGCAGCCAGCAGATGTTGGGAGCTGCTCCAGGACTAGAGACCAGTTCTGTGACTTCTGGGACAGAGCCCTGTGCTATGGAATGCAGAAGCTTCCTGTAGCTGTTGAGCCGTTTGTCTTCAGGCAAATTACTCAATCGCTCCGAGGCTTGGTCCTCGCCCTTTTAACTTTTAGGATGAAAAGAGATACTATACCTGAGCACACAGACCATCTGCCGCATTCTGGCGGGTGCAGCTTTTTCTTTTCTTTTCTTTTCTTTTCTTTTCTTTTCTTTTCTTTTCTTTTCTCTTCTCTTCTCTTCTCTTCTCTTCTCTTCTCTTCTCTTCTTTTTTCTTTTCTTTTCTTTTTTCACCTATGTAAGTCAAACTGGCCTCAAACCCACAGAGATCCTTCTGCCTCTATATCCCAAGTGCTGGGATTAAAGACATGTACCACCATACCTGAATATGGTGTGGCCTTTGTTTGGTTGTTTGGTTGGTTTTGGGTTTTTGTTTTTTGTTTGTTGGTTGGTTTTTTGTTTGTTGTTGTTGTTGTTTGTTTTGTTTTGTTTTGAGGCAGGGTTTGCTTTTTAAATTTCCTTTGCTGGTGTTTGATTTAAAAAATATCATTGACGGCTCAGAGGTTAGGAGCACTGACTGCTCTTCCTGAGTTCCTGAGTTCAATTCCCAGCAACCACAAGGTGGCTCACAACCATCTGTAATGGGATCTGATGCCCTCTTCTGGTGTGTCTAAGGACAGCTACAATGTACTCATATAAATAAAATCAATAAATCTTTAAAAAAAAACCACGGAAAAAATATCATGGACATTACCACTTTCAATTTAAAGGACGCTGGCTCGTTTTCAAATATTAGTACAGAAAATAAAATTCATGATGAAGGCATGGCCAGGGTAAGGGGTGACCAGGGAAGAGCGTGTTAGAGCATATTAATAAAAGTTGGGTCTATATGCTGTTCAGTTTTGCTTCGGCTTTCAAATAGTATGCGGAGCTTATAGGACACACTGAGGCCAGGTGCTGGGCTCGGGCTCGGTGGGTCTCAGGGCGACTGGCCTCATCTGCATTCACATGAAATCTAAGGGGAGTTGGAGAGGAGGAGGAAGGACTCCACAAAGGGGAGGTGGTCCAGGGTTAGGAAACCTGGTGTGTGTGTGTGTGTGTGTGTGTGTGTGTGTGTGTGTGTGTGTGTGTTGGCCTCAGGGTGGGTGAGAATACAGCTTTCCTCCATCTTGCTGTGAATCCCAGCAGGATACTTAAGGGAAGCTCTTGACACCCAACAGAGAAGTATGGAGAGCCGAGTACTTGTGGCTCCCTGCCCCCGCTTTGTCCTTATGGTATAGCCCAGGCTAGCCTCAAACTTAAGAACCTAGGAAGCACCGTACAACTCTGGCGTATTGTCTGAGGACTTTGAGAGCTTTGGTGTGAGTTCAGCAGTTGGGGTTGCAGCAGGTGGGGGCAGGCTGGAGGTCAGAGGTCAGAGTCCAGAGGTGACCCATCTGTTCCTATACCCTGACCCTTGTCCTTTCAGCCCCCTCCATGCACTCACCGCCAGCCTCTTTCCTGGTGCAGCTAATACCCGGGGATAGCCCATTCCTCGGCCTTCAGGCTCGGGGTGCCGAGAGCCTCCCTCAGGCAAGCGAGCCTCCCTCAGGCAAGCGGGCCTCCCTCAGGCAAGCGGGCCTCCCTCAGGCAAGCGGGCCTCCCATCACTTTTGTGCCTCTTTTGGGCACCATCTATGTTCCTTGGGTGTGCGAGCAGGGCCAGTAGGTTAAGGGACAAAGGGCGTGCAATGCCACTTGATATGTCTCTCGGGTGATTGACACATCGCCCAGTCACGAGCGTCCCTGCCGCCACTGCATCCACATCTCCATTCGGAGGGGCCTCGTTGGCCTGTCCAGCGTTGCCTGCTCTGTGCCAGGATGCCCCTGGCCATGAGAAAGACAGTCCTGTCACTTCCTGTCCACTTTTCTATCCAAGGTCTCCAATAGCCCAGGCTGGCCTCAAACAGGCTGACAGAACTCAAACTCCTGATCCTCTGCTCTACCTTCCCAGTGCAAGTCTATGTCACAATTCCTGGTCCACTTTCCCGTTTTTTTTTTTTTTTGTTTGTTTGTTTGTTTGTTTTGTTTTGTTTTGTTTTTAACTATTATCTATTCTTCTTTCTTTCTTTCTTTCTTTCTTTTTTTTTTTTACAATCCTGGTCCACTTTTGAGCCAGACACTCAAATCCATTCTTGACGGAACACCTCACCACTCGACACAGGCACCACTCAACAGTCAAGAAGGACACAGCCATTCCCAGAGGTGAGGGTGCTCGCAGGCTCAACTGGGGTAGAGGCAGGACCGGGAACCTCATGTTGGCGTATTAGGCTGAGCTGTATGTGACGGGAGTGGCCTGGGTCCCATCTGCTGATGACACTGGACAGTGCTGACAGGATGGGGAGCCTGTGGTGGATGGACTATGCAGAGAGAGCAGCCAACACCCTTCCAGGCTCAGTTTCCAGAACCCCTGATGCCTTCGCCTGGAGCCCAGAACTGAAGAGCTTGTTTGACCCACCATGTCCTAGAACCTGGATCCAGCCAGGACAGATGGACAGGACAGATGGACATTCTCTTTCTTGCCCATCTACAGCACACGAGGGGGTGCCAACAGGAGCCTGAGACCCAGCAAGACAGACAGGGATGACCCGGAGGGACAAGGCCAGAAGAGATGATGAGGTAGTCACCATGACTCCCCATTCCCTATCCTGGCTGAATCCCATGCTTCTCCTAGGCTTAGCAGGAGAGCTAGAGGAGCCCCATCCACTCACCTGAAATCAGCAGCAGGAAGAACAGGAGGCCCAGGCTCCTGGCTGTTGCCATCAGCGCTCAGGGGACCCCTACCGCTGTGTGGTCCCTCGGTCCCAAGCTCTGTCTGACTGGCCTTCTTCCTGTCCCGATATGCAGCCACTGTTTCCTGTGGCCTCTTCCTGACCAATGAATGGCGCCATCGAGGGGTTGTGTAAGGTGAATGTGAGGAAATGGGCGGAGCTCTGTATCTCATATGCTCCTGAGATCACCTGCAGAGGGAACTGCCAGTGGACACTGCAGTTGGAGCCCAACAGCCATGGGTGTCTCTGCCCAGCAAAACCCTGAGACTTGGAATCAGGCACACCTTCCCCCATCTCCCTAGCAAGGGTGTCTGAGACTCATTCCTGCCTCTGTTTGTGTGTTTGTATGTGTGTATATGATTCCTTTTCTTCCTGCCTGGACCAGCAGTGACCAAGCCAGTCCATACACAGGCTGATTATCAGTGTCTGGATTTGATGAGGTCTGTAACCAGCCAAGCACACCCATGGGGCCAGAGATGTGGAGAGACTATGAATAAGGTCAGATGCAAACCTAACCTGCATGGTCCCCTAGAGGAGATGGGAGGGGAGTTGATGCTGCGGGCTTTGAGCCTCTCCCACAAGGCAGAAAGGATAACAGAATAAGCTAGTAGGCTAGTATCAGGAATAGGAGGCTGGGCCCCGTGGAGGAAGCCCATCTGGGGTAGCTCATCAGCTTGACATGTCTGTTGTGGCCACTGCCCAGCTGATGACCTTGCAGGAGCTGTCTGATGCTTAGCCCCTCTCACAGGCATGGGAAGGTCTCGTGTCACGAGATGCGTGGAGTTGCTCTGCAGAGGGAGGTACTTAATCAGTTAACCAGCACTAGCATGTGTTATCAGTTCTGTGAAGTGGCAGTCACCCTCCCCAGGCTGGTCACTGCTGGCCCAGGCAGGAGGAAGGAGAATCGTATGTGCACATACTCACAAGCACACATGCACATGCTTGGGAAAGAGGTGGAGCCTATCAGTCTGCTGACTCCAAGTCATGGATAAGGTCAGGCCCTTGGTTGCCTCAGCTACTCAGATGAGTAGAGGAGGCTCACTACTGTCTCCTGTTACTGACACCCTGTTAGGTCAGAGCTAGCTCTTCCTCACTTTCTGGGGAGCTGTCCAGCTCTACCCATCATCTGTCTGTCTCCCCTTCCTTCCACATGGTCCCCTGCTGGGCCCTTTGGATCTGAGGGGGTGTGGGAAGGGAATACAGGTCACACTTGTTCTGTAGAAGGTGGGGGTGGGGAGGGATATGGCCTGGAGTCCCAGGTCAGAATCCAGAAGTTCCTGTGTCCCCGAGCTCCCTCTGACAGGAAGGTGGGAGCCACTGGGCCTGCCCCTCCCGGAGCCAGCCTCCCCCTAGACGCATGTGGCCTCCCTCCCAACCTCAGGCAAGAGCAAGGATGTCGTGAGACGGTGGTTCCTGACATGCTGGGACCACCCATGCTGGCTCCACGGGTCTCAAAGGTGCATGAGAAAAAAACAAAAGCTGGTGACCTGCAGGCAGAGGCATGGCGTCCAGTGTTCCTGGGAGGCCAGCAAGGGCCATTAGAGAGGGGGGAGAGCCAGGCCCTGCAGAGCTTCTAGAAAGACCCCCTGAGGCTAGGTACTGGCCTGGGATCCTCTGCAGGGCCCTGGACCCCCACACTGCAGGACTAACATGTCATGTCCCATCCTATCATCTGTCACCCCAGCTTATCCCAGTGTCTCGTAGTCAGCAAGGCCTCAGGCCTCTTGCCAGGCCAGCAGGCATCCCCCGACTGTATCCCAAACCAGAAAGGTGTCTTTAGAGACTCCCTCGCTTGCCTCAGTGGGGAGGTAAGTGTGTTTTCTACAGACCCTCGGCCTAGAAAGAATCACTCCAGTCAAAGAAGGCCCTTAGAGACATCGGGACCCCATCTCCATGTCTGAGCCACCCTCGAAACCAGAGGTTCAGGAAAGAAATTGGGGATAGGGCTTTCTGCCTGTGAGAGGAGAGGGGATGTCAGGCCAGGGTGCTCAGCAGAGGGGCTTGGGGAGGTCTGGTTCTTTCCTTAAGAAAAGAAACATAAGTCGGGCATGGTGGTCCATGCCTTTAATCCCAGCACTTGATAGCTGGGCAGTGGTGGCGCACAACTTTAATCCCAGTAATCCCAGCATTTGGGAGGCAGAGGCAGGCAGACTTCTAAATTCAAGGCCAGCCTGGTCTACAAAGTGAGTTCCAGGACAGCCAGGGCTACACAGAGAAACCTTGTCTCAAAAAAAAAAAAAAAAAATCCCAGCACTTAAAAGGCAGAGGTAGGTGGATCTTAGTGACTTAGAGGTCAGGCTGTTTTACACAGTGAGTTCCAGGACAGAGAAACCCTGTCTTAAAATAAAAAGCAACCAACCAAACACACAAGCAAAAGAACTCCAAAGCAGAAGCAGAGGCCACCAGAGCTGTAGAGGAAGGCTGGAGAGAGACACGGGACTTCCATGGGCCAAAGTCCAGACAGGTCTCAAGCCTGCCACATTCATGCCGTGCCATGGCACTCACTTTGTCCAGCCCAGAGTACCCCCACCTTCCCCTGGTGCAGTGTGGGGGTGAGGCTGGGAGCTGGGGTGGCGTGGCGGACCTGGGCAGACCTTGGAATAAAGAGGACTTACCTCCCCACTTCTCTTCATTTCTTGAGAGTCTCACTATACAGCCCAGGCTGGTCTTGAACTCTCAATCTCCTGCCTCAGCATCTCTGGGACTGCAGGTGCCACCACACCCTGCTTTTTATACCTCTTTGTACTTGAACCCAGATGGGGACAGTCACACATAGCCCAAGGGGGACAGACACCTGGGACACTAACCTGTGCCACATTAGCCGGGAGGAGGGACCTGAGGAGCAGGCTAGAAGCTAGGTTGGGAGAAAAACCAAGTCTTTTTTTGTTTGTTTTGGTTTTGGTTTTTCAAGACAGGGTTTCTCTGTGTAGTCCTGGCTGTTCTGAAACTCACTCTGTAGATCAGGCTGGCCTCGAACTCAGAAATCTGCCTGCCTCTGCCTCCCAAGCGCTGGGATTATAGGCGTGTGCCACCACGCCTGGCATTTTTTTTTTTTTTCTCAGCCCAGCTGGCCAAACTGGAGCCTGGATCACATGACTAGTTCAAATCTGAACGCAGCTCTTGTGAGTGCCCTCTTTGGTAATGGAAGGTTTTGGATATGCCAAAATTGTAAGATCAATGGCTTTGATGAACCAGTCTGGATTCCCCGCGAAAGACAACTGATGTGGATACCCAGGTCTCCCTGCATGCCAGCAATGTCCAGCCGCAGGCAATGGTCACCGCTGACGCGCCTCTGCCCAGCACCACCCCAGCAGACACCATCAGACCATGTCTCTTGTTTTCCCGAGAAAGGGTCCTCAGACCCCTCCTTTCCCACATTTCCCTCTTCGCCATTTCCCAATTATCCCCAAGACACCTGACTCAGCAATACTAGTAATAGAAGTTGGGAAAAAAAAATAAAGTAACTGAGACGGGCAACTCTCTAAACTGTGTTGCTTTGCCGTGGCATTAGATAACAGCTGATTTTTATTTCTCTTCTCAACAATCTCCTACAGTTTCCAAACTCTCTACAAAGAACTTTAATATCAAAAGACAAATGGACTGGTATTTAAAAAGAACATCCTCCCCACCCTGAAGACTGAGGTCAAGATGAAATGCTGCCTTCTGCAGGAAGTCCTCCTGGATTCGCAGCCCCGTGCCTAAAGCACCAGGACTTGATGAGAGCTTTCAGGGGTCACTCGCTGTACATTAGGAGGATAGATTTCACGATGGGCAGCCCAGGGTCTTGAGAGCCACCTGCAGGGACTTGAAGACCACTTCTCAGGAGAATATCAGGTTGACCAATGTCTTGTTCTTCAGAGTGCTGGGTTGAAAGGGGGGCTGTATCCCACAGTTCTTGCCAGAGGGAGGCTTCAGGAGAGGCGGAGGCCCCTCTGAGGTGTGAGCGTAGGTGAGGCAGCTTGGAGAGAGGCTCAGACAGGCTGGCCTGGTTCAGCCCAGGATCCTGCCCTGAGTCAGAGGCCAAAGCCCACACAACAGACAGGAGTTTATAGCCGGCACCAGGAAACTCCTGGGAACTACTACCCCAAATCACAGCATTGGTCCTGGACCCCAGGCTGCAGGTGGAGGGCTAGGGGACCACAGAGGAGGGGGCGGGGTGGGGAATGAAGAGGTGGGTTTGCAGACAGGCTGGGGAGATGCTCAGATCCTAGAGGGGCTCTGCCTCCAAACCTTCTCCCAGCCCACTTACCCCCAGTGCCACCCTCAGGATCTGCGATGGTGACCCCAGAGACAGAGCAGCAAGAGCCATGGTAGCTGTGTCTCAGGCCGGACGTGTCCGCTTCCTTCAAGGTCTAACCCCAGTTTGGGCCTGCAGGTCTCAACACCCAGCAGCGACAGCTGGGCCCAGAGGTGTCCAGAAAGACAAGGCCTCAGCTCCAGACTGAAACGGCTGTGAGGACAGCCCCACAGACAGAATGGCAGTGTGCTTCTGAGCCCTTTGGGGACCAGAGTAGTCCCCAAGGCAAGCTAGGTATCTACCTACCAGAGCAACAGCCCTAACCCTTTCAAGGACCAGGGCCTTCTCTAGGATGCCACTAACCAAGAAAGGCTGGGTGGGCACAGCACCAGCCACAGGCGATGTGAGCAGCCGCCATGCATGTGTCCCCCGAGGGGAGTGCGGCGGTGGCCTAGATGCGGCTGGAAGAGGTGCTGCCGGAGCTGATCGGGAGCTTGGCGATGTCTGAGTTGCTCTTCAGAGGGGAGGGGCCGCCTTGGGCCTGGAACCGCATGGACCAGTACCACAGGAAGATGAGGAAGCCTGTGGGCAGTGAGGAAAATGGGTTACCGGATGGCAAGACCCTGTCTGGCCCTTGTTTCCTTCTCAGAATCCTTCCGCTCCAGGGGTCCAGTCATATACGCAGGGCTCTGGAGTCACTCAGAATGACTCAGCACACTGTGACATATCAGGGGTTCAGTGTTGGCCTAGGTCCCCACATGCCTCACAGGGGACAAGATGAAATGCCTAACCACCAGATTTTAGAACAAATCTTCTCATCCCAGTCCACCCCACGGTGACTCCATCGTCTCTGATGTGACCACACGGGCCTTGTTCAGTCAGCATAACCAAATACGGAGGTGGATAGGCCTTTGTGTCTGCGTATGAGAGGCCCAGGGTAGAGGGGTGTGGACTCTGCTGGTCTCAAGCTGGGGGCTCCAGGATTGTACCTCCAAGCCCTCACTGACTGACTTTCAGCCACACACCTCCTCACCCTCCCAACACTTGTCCTAACCACAGGGCCTTTGCTTTCACCACCCCCGCCATCTGCGGCTCCACCAGAGCTCCCTGACCTGTGTCATAGGCAGGATGCCCTGGGAATCCTGTTAAGATCCAGAAGGGATCGGTGGGCCTGAGTGGATCAGTTTGCCTTTCCAAAAAGGTCCCGTGATTCTGTCACCGATCACCCAAGAGCACCGTCCACACCAGCCCGGGTGCTACACTTGTCATTACCAACTCTCCTACTCTTCCTTGGCGGCTGCAATCTTTCCTGACTACGCTGTCTCCATCACGAGAACTGAGCAGCCAGCCCAGGAGGCCACCCAGGGGCTTCCCATAGGGTCTACACATAAGTAAGTGTCCAACAGAGGCTTGTCCTGCATGTGGCCCGGATGTGCTCGTTTTGGAATGAGACAACTGAGGTCCAGAGAAGGCAGCATTTGGGGTCCCCGGGGCATCACTTCCTCCTGCTCCACCCATGGACAGCCTACCAGCTGGAGAGGCAAGGGCTACTGACTGGGGGCGGGGCCCTCACCACGCCTACCTTGGAAGGAAGTTATGATGCTGAAGAGGTAAAGAATGACGAGCTGGAAGGTTCCAGAAGCAAAGGAGAAGAAGACCAAGGCCCAGGGAAGGCCCAGGACCAGGCTGAGGCCCAGCAGAGTCAGCACGTGGGGCCACTTCTGGCTGTGTGGGCGAAGCCGCAGGATCTGTACCACCATGGTGGCCAGCATAGCCAGGTTGAACAGGAACACCAGACTGAAGAGGCCCAGGTTAGTGACATAGCTCACCAGGGAGTCCCGGATCCAGCACCTGGGCAAGAGTGGAAGGCTCGGCTCAGCTCAGGAGTGGGAGCCGCAGGACCCCGGAGGGTGCGGGGTGGGGTGTCGGGACCGCTCGTCACTTTATAAGCACCGCTGGCCTTCTGTCATCGTAAATATTAGTTTTTTTAAAATGTACTTATTATTATTTTAATTATGTGTATGTGTCTCTATGTGAATATGTACATGTGTCCCGTGCACATGGAGGCCACAGAGCTCAGAGGTATCTGATCTTTTGGAACTGGAGTGTTGAAGATGGTTGTGATTTAAGTACCGGGAACCAGACTCAGATCCTCTACAAGAACAGTATGCACTCCTAACCACTGAGACATCTTCGGCATCCAGTTGCCCAGTCAGATGAAGGAAGGTATTAAGAAACCATGTTCTTGACAGTCCAAGGTTGGGACAAACCCACCAGGCCTGGCACGGGGGGATGGGGGCATTTGGGGTTCTATCTCATCAACATAGAGCCAGTGGAAAGCATTCTTCCCTGGCCGGGAGCCCAAGCACCCTGGCTCTTCAGGCCTAGTTTCGGGATGTCTCCTGCCAGACGGTGCCACATATTAGCCGCAGCGTGCTTAAGAGTGAGTCCGCATGCTCTCTGCACTACAGGCCTCCATTTGCTTCAGAACCAAAGGATGCGAGAAGGAAGCCCGACGGGCTCAGAGAAAGGCCAGGCTCTGGGCCTGGGCACCCGACCGCTGAAGGTCCTTAGACCTGGGCCCTGACCACTGTGGGGCCCATTCCTCCAGCATCCTGGAGCCCATAGCCCCTCGGCCGACCTGGGCTGTCCCTGCCCGTCCCTCAAGACCCACACTCCTCTCCCTGCCACCACCACTCACATAGAGGGGTAGATGACACGGTCCGGAGTCCGGTGCACAGCTAGGATGATGGGGCCGTAGTTATTCACATCCACCAACGCCACCAGAGTGACCAGGAAGACAGGAAAACCTGTGGACAGCAAGGGGGACGCTCAGGCCCCACCCTCTGAGCCCATTTTCTCTGCCCCGTGGGCCTGGGGAGGTCCTCTCTGTTTCCATAGTGGGTAGGCACGCTTTCCACTGTACGCTGTCCCTTTCCTGGGTCTCCCAGGAGAAGAGGCCTGTGGTACGCCTGTTGAAGCATGGTCCAACGGGGAGACGAGGGGATGATGGAGCTGGTGGGGGAGGGCAGTGAGACAACTCTGGCAGAGAGGACATCCGCCTTGGCCCTCCCGACTCGCTTATAAGTAGAAATAGAAAGTTCATCGGGGGAGGGAGAGGCATGTAGCCAAGGCTGCCACAGTCAGCTCAGGCTTTGTAAATCCTGGGCAGAAGGTGAATGGGAGGGACACAGGAAGAGCGGCCAGTGGGGTGTGTGGTCAGGGGTACGGGAAAGTCAAATTCTGTGACTGTCCAAATGACTCATGCCATGAAATTCTGGGCCCCAGTCTGACCTGAGTAGCACAGGTCACAGATGAACTAAGTTGACACCAGCCAAGAAAAAAAAAATGCCATAGACTCTGTCATGGAGTTTACGGGGGGGGGGGGGATCTACAGGCAGAGTCGCTGCTAGAGTATGTGTCCCCAGTTCAGACAGAGGGACTGGCTGATTCCCTAACAGGGGAGGACAGAACCTGCTGTCTATGCTTGGCCTGAAGCCTAGTGGATAGTGGATGAGACAGTGGGTTCCGGGGTCCCCTCTCCCCCGCCACTTACCCCAGCCCACGATGCTCAGCTTGAGCAGATAGCTGGGCACATAGGTACCGAAGACCTCTACCACCAGTCGGTAGAGATTGTATCCCTCGAGGCCCATCCAGGAGAGGCAGGCAAGCAGGGAGAAGTGCAGGAACATGGCGGCGGTGCGGCAGGCTGCTTCAGAGCCTGTCAGTGCCACGGGCTCACTGAGCAGGAAGCTCACGTCCAGCAGGAAGACAGCCAGCAGCAGGTTCATGTGCACTTTGATGGTGTAGTCACGTGACTTCTTCCTACTGGAACAATGTGAGTACATGCTGGTGGGCTAGCGCAGCGGCCGGGGCGTGGCCCTGTCCTGTTCCCCTTCCCCCTCCTCCTCGTTTTTTTCTATTCTCTTCTTCCAGGAAGCCTTCCACATCTGTTCCATGACTGTCTACCCATGTGGTTCTGAGTAGCTGCTGACATCTGCCCAAGAGTGCAGTGCTGAACCATGGGGTTCTAAGGAGTTCCAGAATTTCAGCAGAAGACACTGCCCCACCATAACTATCCTTGACTTACTCTTCTGTACTGCCCTGGGCTAGTCCAATTCACCTCAGAACAATTCTCCTCTACACAGCGGGAGGTCTGGCAAAGTGTCTGGTGTAGGAAGTACTGCATTTCTTTTCTTTTTTTTCTTTCTTTTTCTTTTTTTTTCTTTTTTTCTTTTTTTTTTTTTTCTTTTTTTTTTTTGAGTCAGGGTTTCTCTGTGTAGCCCTGGCTGTCCTGGAACTCACTCTGTAGACCAGGCTGGCCTCGAACTCAGAAATCCACCTGCCTCTGCCTCCTGAGTGCTAGGATTACAGGCGTGCGCCACCTCCGCCCTGCTGGAACTACTGCATTTCTATTAGTCCCCATGCCCCTGCCCCTGTGCTCAGTGCTCTGCCTACCTCAGCCTCCACAAAGCCAACAACTGCCCTCCTCAGAAGCACCTGCCCAGCCTTGGGGGTGTGCACCTGCAGACGCACCCGGCCATGATGCACCCGCTTTCAGCCCACCTGTACCCAGCTCCACCCCTCCTCCTGCTTCGAGACAACTGAAGACCTGTTGGGTGTCTCCCACAGTCAAGAGTGTCTCTCCTCCACTCAGGCAGGCCCAGGTCCTAGCTGACTTTAACAGAGGCTATACCAAACACTAATAATTGGACAACCTCTGTCACTCCCTCACTGTGAGGTCTCAAGGTCTGCTGCCTTCTTTGGACAGCATGTGGCATGTGGACACCCCGTGAGAAGTCACCTAGTTCTGTTTCCATCGCCATCATTATCATTGTGTTATTACCCTGTGTGCCCTGCAGTTTGCATTTTGACCGTGCAGATCCTTAGTGCTAATGCTAGATTAGCTGATGTTACTATTGGGGTCCAACAGCCACAGAGTGTGGTGGCCAGCAGGGAGCCCACCCATAGCTTCCCAAGAATGCACGTCTTTTGGGTGAGGCAAGTGTGCATGGTAGGAGTCCTAGTCTATAGGAATGAAACGGATCCGCTCCGCTTCCTCAGGCCTACCTGGAGCAGAGGTAGGCAGCAATGGTGAAGACACAAGCCAGAGCAGAGATGACACAGCCCACGTAGGACAGGAGCGTGAGGTAGTGCTTGTGAATGGCTTCTACCTCCACGGATGACACCTGAATGGACACAGAGTGGCAATCTCAGCATGGTCCCCTCCCCCAACATGAATACCCTTTTGGAGGCCTCTGTGACTTCTTCTCATCCCAGGAAGTCTCTGACCCACACCACAAGAACCCTCGCCCAAGAGGCAGGCTCTGGTCAGGCCTGAGACCGCGCAAAGCCCCAGTGGAGGCAGCTTTAGCTGGGGACTGTCCAGCCCTAGTTGCCAGCACAAGCTCTGCTCAGAATCTGAGATCTCCTAGGACCACTGAAGCTACCTCAGCCCTGAGACCTAGGAGACGCTCGCCCCGTGTGCTCAGAAGAGCTGGCGTTGGGCAGTCTATGTATTTGCTGACTTAGCATATGTTCCCAAGGTGGGTTTATCAGGATGTAGCCACCTTGCGGGCCAAGGAGACTCCTTCTTTCTAGGATATTCAACACAATGCTACGCTCCCCAGGCTTCTCACACAAAGGGATTCTGGGAGCAGGGAGTCAGGTCAACAAAGCCTCTGATAGTTGAGGAACACAAGAGCCCCCATCTTAGTGGCTTCCGGCGGGGGTGCATAGGAACCAGTTTCCTGGCCCAGGCCTGTGGGTTGGCAGCAGGAATCTGCACGTTCCTCAGACGCCAACACGGTAGGGTACTTAACCTCAGCGTCCTTCGGAGTAAGGCGATGACCAGAGCCATCTTGGCAGGTTATTTGGGATTAAATGAGGAAGCCGGTTCCAAGTACACAACCCAGGACACGGGCTTGGCCTGTGGTGGGACGGCAGGGGCTTCTAGGGGAGACCCCTACCATCAGCACGGCAAAGTAGGTCAGATGGTTGCACAGGCAGGATGTCTGTGTGTCTCTGCTAACTGTCTCGCAGCCTGCACTGCTCCAGCTCCCAGCGCCGCTTGCTGAGGGGAAAGCACAGGACTCCGGTCAGCCCCAGTCCTCAAGACCCCACCCACCACGCCCTCCCCACAAGACTGGGTCACCGCTGCAAACGTTTGCTCCTCCAGCAGATCCTCGGCTTCCATCGCGCCTCCCCCTGAGCCCACGTTCTCCAGAAATCCACCCCTGGGGCTCCTCATCCCTCCTATCCCGACAACTCCACATCTTCCCCTAAAGACCCCGCCCTACTCACATGTCGGGTCTTCAACCCAGAACACGCACTGCAGACTCACGTTCCTCTGTGGGGACAAGAGGCACGAGCCGTCATAACTCAGCCTCTGTTCTTCCCACAGCCGACTGCCCACACCTTCTCTCTATAGCCCACTGTTCCCTCTGCTCGCCTTCCATGTTCCCTCCGTTGCCCACCCTCGGCATCCCCCCCCCATGGTCCACCTTTCATTCCTTCTACAGTCCACCCTTCCTAGTCTCCTCACTACCCACCTCGCAGTCCCCACCCCCATCCCCAATCCGGGACCTGGCTGTTGGGCGCCCTCATCAGGCAACCTTTTCCATAAAAGACAAGTGAGCTGGGAGAGACAGGAAGCAGACACGTGTCCCAGCAGGAGGGGACCCTTGGCTTGCTCCCACTTACTGGCTGCGGCTGGTGCTGGAAGGTGAGTACCACGGGGTCGGAGAGGTTGGTGACTTTGGTGTTCTGCACGACAATACCCAAGACCTTCTCACCCAGGACCTGGCTAGAATTCTTGTCCTAGATAGATGGGGGTGGGGGAGGACAGGTTGGAGGTTTAAGGCTGAGAAGGCCTCACCCACTGTTTCTAGACTACTGTCGCTCCTAATGTTTTGCTCCGAGGGCCCTGTTCATCATTCACACTGGAGTGAGAACAGCACTGTTCACACCTCTCCCAGGAGGTTTGTGCATTGGAGTGGGCTTTCTGCCTTTATAGGAGAGGCTTTGGCTCCTGGAGGAGGAGATTAGCCACTGCCTCTCCACCCTATATATGCATATATATATATATGTATGTATATATACATATACATATATATATACATACTTACATACCCATATGTATGTGTATATATATATATGTATATATATCCATATGCACATATATGTGTGTGTGTCTGTGCGCACGTGTGCGTGTGCGTGTGTGTGTGCGTGTGCATGCGTGTGCATGTGCATGTGCGTGTGCGTGTGTGTGTGTGTCTCAGTTACCCCAGGAGCAGGTGAGAGGAGACTCCATACCTGGAACAAAGCTTGGCTGCTGAAGTCTACGACCAGGAGCCTCTTGGCGGCATCCCGGCGACGCCCTCTGGTCTGCTGGAATACGGCCCGGGGAAGCAACACCGAGTACGCCTGGACCTCACTCCACATCTCCTACACATCGAGGACCCCTCAGTTCCTGGCCCAGCAAATGTCCCAGATTCCCCCATACACCAAACAACCGCCTTCTAAACACTGGGCTCTGGGCCACCCCACAAGCGGCCAGGCAGTCAAGTGGCAGGAGCTGAGGCTAAGAGGCCTTCAGTGGGGGGTCTTACAAACTGGGTCTTCAGACACCAGCTCTCCCTGTGGGTTGTGGATTGTCCCTGGACCCAGAGAAACCCAAGGGGTGCCCCTATGCTGTATGGACTGCTCCAGCCTGCCCTTCTGGCCCACCCCACCATGGGGCACCGACCTTCTGCTGGGAGTGGATTTGCAGATCCTCTAGCCCGGCTGTGGGTGGCAGCTTCCACACTGTAGCATTGACCCGGTCCTCCTCAAAGGATAGTGTGTCTCCCAGGAAGTTCACAGAGGTCAGCTTTGACTCCAGGTTCTGTAACTGCCTGGTGGGGGAAGAACATGGCGGGTGACAGAGGGAAGGGGGGGAGGGGTGGTCTAGATACACAGGGTAGATAGGAACAGAGAGGAGCGGGGCCTGAGGACAAAGGACACAGGCAGCTGGGTATGGACATACAAGGGAGTGGCATCGAGGGACAGTGCTTCGGGATTCAGTTCATGTCCATGTCCCACTTATGCCTCCCTCTCGGGGATTCAGCGCCAGACTCCAGGATGGAGTTTCTTGTAGGGAAGAGGCTGGGCATTGCATTGGTATCTGTCTTTACTGACAAGTAGCAGGATCCAGTGAGGGAGGTCCAGCCTCAGAGAAGATTTCCTAGTTCCTTCTAGCCCAGGCTAGACCTTCCATCATCCCCTAGGAAGGTAATCCAGACTTACTGGCTGATGTAAGCCGCGGAGGGCCGCCTGGGGGCCTTTCGAGGATGCTGCAGGTACCTGCTGAGCTGCTGCAGTTCCTTCTTGAGATCACACATGTCCACAGATGCATTGTGGGAGGCCTTGTGCGGGGCATCTGGGGAGGCAACAGACTGCCTGAGGTTGCCGCCTAGACCCAGGGCCTGCATACAGCCTTATGCAACCCTCATATGGCACTCCACAGAAGAGGGGACCAAGGGCGCAAGGGGCAGGGGGGGGCACAGGTCATGGAAACACGAAGCCAGCTAAGTGGCTGGCTGTGCCCGCTGGCCCGGGCACAGAAGGCTCTGAGGGACCAGACCCAGGCAGATCTCCTTGGGAACTATGTGGGTTGTTTGTGCCAGCTTTGGGGACCTCCCAATCTCTAGCTTCTCGCTCTACCTGAGCCCCTGGGAACTTGGGTGTCTCTAGAAGGAGTCCCTGGTGAGAAAGCATCCCTTTCCTGACCCACAAGGCCAGGCCTCCCCGACAGCCTCCCTGCTTTCCCGACCTTTTATCCTCTTAGTTCTCCCAGCCCCTGCTAGTCAGTGACTAGGTTCACATCCTGGATCTCCAATCTGCTAGTTGTGTAGTTCTCTGTACCTCAGTTTCCCCGCTGTTGACATTAGGGTATATGGAAATGCCTACAGTTCACCCTGCTTCTACCTGTGCTTTTTTAAAAAATGATTTAATTAATTAATTTGCGTGTGTATGTGTGTGTATAAACATGCCTTGTGTACACACTGGGTTCCTGCAGACACTGGAGGAGGGGGGTGGGGGGGAGGCCGAGGACCCTGGAACTGAGTTACAGATGTTCAGGGCCTACCCATTGTAGTTGCTGGGAACTGAACACCATGTGCACCTGAGGAGGCTGACCTGCTGTTCTGTAAGAACAGCAGATGTTCTTAACCACTGAACCATCCAGCCCCTGTGCTTTGAACAGAAGCTGGGCCTTCTGGATGGAGTGTGACTCTAGTGTTACATTCCCAGGTCAAGCTGTGCTCCCCTACCCCCCTCCCGCTGCGTCCTGACCTTTGTGTGTGACCCCCGGTGTGCACTGCACCTCAGGACCTACAAGTAATCATCTCTTTCCCCCCATCCCTTGTTCTCCGTGATAGTTAGTACTGATCATTCACCTGACAGGAACCATGTCTGTGAGGGATTATCTAGTTTAGGTTAGCGGAGGTGGGAGGATCCGCCCTACAAGCAGGCAGCACCGTCCCCCAGGCTTAGGCCCTGGGCTATGTAAACAGGAGGGAAGCTTGCTGAGCTGTTTTCAGAGCTGGTCTGTTTTCAGACTACAGATGCAGAGGACCAGCTGCTCCAAGCACCTGCCACCAGGACGTCCTCACCGTAATGGAGTGAGTGTACCCTAGAACTGGGAGCCCAAAGAAACCTTTCTCCCTTAAGTTGCTTTTGCCAGAGTGTTTTGTTTTGTTTGGTTTTGGTTTTGGTTTTTTCGAGACAGGGTTTCTCTGTATAACCCGGGCTGTCCTGGAATTCACTCTGTAGACCAGGCTGGCCTCGAACTCAGAAATCTGCCTGCCTCTGCCTCCCAGAGTGCTGGGATGAGAGGCGTGCGCCACCACCGCCCGGTTAGAGTGTTTTATCATAGAGAGGAAACGTACCTAAGGTGCTTTCCTATCGGCTGGAGTGATGCTATGTTCATCACAAAGATCTTAGACCATAACAGGGACAAGGCAAACGGCCCAATCCTCCCCTCCCCAGCCACCTTTCATGGCTCCCTCCTGCTAGAGAATACCAAGGTTCGGTGACCACAGCTGCCGTCCAAACCCAGGTCCTCCTCAAGGGCTTTCACGTCTTCTGTGACCCCCCCCCAAGCCCCCCTTATGTGTCCCTCCAGCCTTACTGTGGAAGGAGAAGACGAAACTCGCCGCCCCAGGCAGGCTGGTGTTCTGAGGGATCTGCCAGGAGCTGACAGAGGTGGCGATCAGCGGGGCTCCCTGCTTCACGCTCTGCTCCTGCTTCTGGAAGCAGAGGAGCCTGGAGGCGTGGCTGCTGAGCAAGTAGTCGTTCTTCCCATAGCGCAGGTGGAGCCGCCCAGTGTGGCGGCTCCAGTAGAGGCAGAAGTGATAGAGCCCTCTAGGCTCTGGGAATAAGCGGGGGATGTTTGGGTCTGCCGGGAAGGGGGCACGAATCGTGAGGGTCTCCTCTGTGTTCCACACAAAGATGTGAGGCTCTGAAGACTGATCGTAATGGAGGTTGCTCTGCTGTGTCTGGTTCCGCTGGCCACAGAAGCGGAAGTCTTCGCGGGGGCTGCTGCCCTGTGCACCTGAGGAGGCAGAGGCTATACATGGGACCAGCCGTAGGCAAGGACCTGGGACTCACACACTGTCCAAGGCTCCGTTTCAAGGGTCTACAACAATGTATCTATCTGCCTACAACAGCGTATAACACTGTATCTATCTTGCTAGAAACTTACTGGTTTCAAAATACGAAGGGGGAAAAAATAAAAGCGAAGATAAAGAATTTGTTTCAAAGTCAAAAGCCAAAGTTTACTGGAAATTATTTAAGTAATGAGACCGTGGTTGTGTTAGACTGTGGCACCCGTGTGCACTGTCCGAGAACACTCTGTAAAGGAGAGCGTCCCAAGCTGCACCTAAGAAGGAAGAGATGCCTGTTTCCCGCCAGGGCGCCCTCGGGGCTGCTTTGCAGACCCAACCCTTACCCAGAAAGTCCGCCCACAGACACGGAGGCATTAGACAAAGTCACAACAACCCCAGGGCCCCAAGAAAGCCTACCTTGCACCAGAAAGAGCAGACTCAGTAGGAAGTAGCGCATCTGCCGCAGCCCCTGGACAGCCATCATACTCCTACCTGGAAGAGAGCGAGAACATTATGACTGGGGCGGGGACCTGGACAGGGGGTGGAGGGAGGAGCCAGCCCTACAGCGGGAGGCCTGTGTATGGATGGGAGTGAGCTAAAGGTCACACAGAAATGGGCAGGCCTCTCCGGAACAGCAAGAGGCTATAAATAGGCACAGTCACCCCTCTGCCTTCTTACTGCTCTGCCACATGGTCTAAGTGGCTCACAGAGGGGCCCAGAGGCCATAGAGTGGCCCTGTCTAGATCCACCTGAAGCCACCATCCTGCTTCTATCAGGCCTAGAGGACATGCCTGGGCGGTCTGGGTTTTTCCTGGGAACCCTGTGTCACAGTCCCTGAGGCTTCTGGGACCAGTCATAACTACACTTGATACCCCCACCCCTTACCCCATTGCCTGGATCTTTTATCCACACCCCACCATCCGACATAGTCCCTCCTCATACAGCCTGGCCACATTCTGAAACAGAGCCTACCTAGTGTAGGGGCGGAAGCAGGAAAGCCGCAGGGTAAACTCTTAGTTCTAAAAATGTGGGCGAGAAGGACGTTTCCTGTCATGACCACCAGGGGGAGCCAGCCACCAGGACCTGAGCCGCTGGTGGCAGGGAGGTGTGACTTAGTTTCTGTATGTGCTCCCGCCCTGAGGGTCAGCTCCAACCTCCCCACGCTGACTCCATAGGCCACTGGTAGCTTCTTCACCCTACCCCTACATGAACTACACCAACACTGGAGATGGCCTGTTGTCGGCCCTCCCAGCTGGCCCAGTGACCAAGTGGGTGCTGACGTACTCAGTCAGACTACCATCCCTCAGCCTGTAGGGAACTGTGTCAGACCACAGTGACAGACACTCAGCTTCCACTGTGAGGCAAAGGGAAGTCTGGAAACCTGGGGCACAAAGGAAGTCTGAGTTTTGGGAGGAGAAACTAAGAGGGCTTCCTAGAAGAGGCAGATGTTAAAGAGGGTTAGGGTTAGGGTAGGCACTGGGTGACCCAAGCAAGATCTTGCTGTCTTCTTTCTAGAACAGTCTCATTCTGGTCAACCTGGCACCTTCAAGTGAGAGCCAGTCCCACACACCCAAACATGAGGAACACTGAAACGTGAGGAACAGAACTTCGATCTCTGAGGTCACAGTCCTCATCTGGTGCTGGAGCATCACACAGAGAACAGGAAAGTTGTGTGTGTGTGTGTGGGGGGAATGCTTCCTCCATGGGGGCCTGAGGTTTCCCTGCATCTCCTCAAACTGCCAGCAGAAGGCCAGCCTCTAGGGACAGACCAGAGCCTCTCCTCCCTTCTCTCCGCTGTCCCTGTCACCGTCCGTTCAGCCTTCAGCCGAATCTCTCATCTTCCAGACAGACATCACTTCAGCGTGAAGCTCACAGGCCACGTGAGCCTTCCATCCCATCTCCATGTTGTGACGTTTAGATTTGAAGCCCAGAGGTAGCCAACAACGTCACGTGGTCACACAGCTCACTGGGACTCTTGCCCTCTCAAGGTGAGCCACCTCTGTCAGCGCAGCATCCAGGACAGGACAGAGCCATTTCTCTGGCACTGATCCTCCCCAAACGGCCCTTGAGAACAAAAGAGGCAGGGAAGGGAGCAGGCTCCCCCTCGTGGGAGGTAGGGACACTGGGAGGCTGGATCACCATGGCAACCCATGGAAGAGATCAAGCACAAACAAGGGGTGGACCACGCCCCCCCACTTCCCACCTTTGTGGAGCCGCTCTAAGAGGAGAAGCACCCCTGTTGGCATTCTTGGGGTTGGAGGAGGAGGAGGAGGAGGAGGAGGAGGAGGAGGGAGAATAGGAGGAGGAGGAGGTTGGCTGCTTGGATTTCTTAGTAGAGTGGACTCCAGAGCCAGATCACCTGGATTCAAATCCCTGCCTCTATTTTCCTAGCTGTGTGTCCTTAAGTTAGCTACACCATATTTGGGCTTCATTTCCCTCTCTTGTAAAGAGGATTACAAATCAAACCTACCTCAGCTGTCACTGTAAGAATTACGTCTACTTGCTCCCCAAAAGGGGCCTTGAGTGGGGGTTCGTGCAGGGTTCCGCTGACATTAGATTGTCTCTGGGCACCCTCCGTCCACTGCACTCCTGTCCCCCCCCCCCAACTCCCTATCCCGTGCTCCCCTCCTCGGCCCTCTGTCCACTGCAGGTGGCCAGCTTGACCTTCGGAGCACTTGAGGGGAAATTCCTAGAACATGAGCCTCCCTTCCGGACAGAGTATCGGGAAGGCTGTGACCCCACCCAGAGAACTTCCCTCCTCCTAGCTGGCCCTGACTGTCACAGGCTGCCAGGAGCTGGACAAGGCAGACAACTGGGGGAGGGGGGGAGGCCCTCTTCAGACAGCTAAAGGATGGCTACACAGATCAGGAAGGGTACTGTCCTATTTATCCATTCCGCACACCCCCGCCCGGGCCCCTCCCAGGCCTATTGACATATATGCACCTGCCACCCAGCCTTATACCCCAAAGGGTAAGGGCAGTGCCAGAGGATGGGACCCCAGTGCCTCCTGTAGGCTTCCCAAGATCTAGTTACCCTAGCCCCTGCAACCAGCAGCAGAGGCCCACCTCCTGGGGACCACCTTTGGCCTGTGCAGGTAAAGAACAGCAAAGCAGACCAGGCTCAGCCACCAAATGTCGCCTGCCACAGCACTGCCAGAGCCAGAGGTTTACTGAGACTGGTTAGCAGTCCCACCCCAAGAGTAAACAGCAACATGTGGAGAGTAAGTACTGTTCTGGGTTTACCATTTTACAGATGCAGAAACTGAGGCCACGAAAGGGCCACCTCCCCCAAGAGCACACAAGGCTGCTGCCAAGCCCTCTCCTCCAAACTTCCCGAGGAATACACCCCTCGGGCTTAGGGTCCCCCCAGAAAAGAGAAAACCAGGAGCTGTGGAGGTCACAGGCACACAGTAGGCAAGTCCAGTCCAGAGAGAAGTTGCTGGACTGATAACCCCTTTCAGAGTGGCTGTTGTTCTTGACCTCAGCTTCCCGTAAACATGCTTAGAACAGAACACGCTGAGCCGGCCGGACACAATGGACAACGTCACAGGGTCCCCAGAGGTTCCCCAAGACAGGGGGGCTGAGGCTGTGTGAACCCCCACCATTCCTAGCATGACTGGTTGCTGGGGGGAAAGGCCTGGCATGGTGGGCAGCCCCAATATTAGAGCTCACTTTCCCTCCGGAGGCCTGAGTCACTTCCCTGCCATCCTATGTGGACCCGCGTCACCTAGACGCCGCCAGCCCCTGGAAAACCCATTTCCTCCTAGATGGAGGTGGAAGTTGAACAGGAACTAAGAGAGTTCTAGATTAACCCGTCCTGGGCTGCCACCTCATGTGTCGAGTGGGACCCCTTTACACCCACTAGGGTTGTCCCAAGGGTGTCCGTCATAGGCCTTAGGCCTTGCTAGGATGTGTTCTTGGGTTCTGAATGACAGATTTCCACTGTGAGCTTCTGCTCAAAGCCCAAGGCTCCAGGAGTATCGGACTTCCTCCCATCCATACACGGCCCTGTGTGCCTTCCTGCCAAGGGCTGGCCTCATCAGAGGTGCCCCAAACTGGCAGTGCACTGGGACACACCCCAGGAAAGATACTTTGAAGGACACGGCCTTGGTCCTTGCACTACAGCTCAGGTGGGGCCCAGAGTCTGGCTGTGGCAGTATCCGGTGAATGACAGGCCACACGTGGGGGCCAGGGGTACCCAGCAGCCTAGCAAGGGTCTGCTGCACTTACTCAGCTGTGAGAAAAACAAAATCTGGTCAGAGACAAGGGCAAGCTTGCCTCTCCTGATTCCTGTCCCTTCCCCTCGACATGACATATGGTCCCCCAGGTTTTGGCAGGGGGCTGGTCTTCTGAGGGACCTCCCACAGGACAGCCAGAGAGGGAGATAAAACCAGATAAAAGAAGGAGAGAGCCAACTAGTTTCCAGGTCTGAGTCTCCTGTGACGACCCGGGGCCTGTCTGTGGAGGCGGAGGAGGCCTCGGCTTACCATTGGCTACTTTCTAACACAGGGCTGTAGAATGTGTTCCTTGGGAGCTGTGGAGACCCAGGGAGAGGATGGGAGATGAGAAGGAGCCCTCACAGTATGAGCATGCAGAGCTGCGAGTGTGTGTGCCCCCCCCCCAGCCCATGCGCGTGCGCTTGCAGTGTGCACTGGGTGAGGAGGAAGGGGAGGACGGTTGGCGTGGACTCCAATCTCTGCGGAGGAGGCGGCTCAGACACACATCCAAGGCCGGAGTGGGAGTGGGGCACAGGGCTGAGGCTCCTCCCCCAACACCTTCCAGGCTTGGCTCATCAGTACAACTCCCCACTTACAAACACCACGTATCCACGCGTTCAAAGGCGACGGTTGCCAGACCCAGGGGACCTGCGCTGCCCACCCCCCTGCCCCCCCCATCCCGGCCCTGCCTTCTGCATCTTCCCCGACGCCACAGTTGGGTGACTGACACCCGAGCGAGCTGACCCCTTCAGAACCTAGCCCTCACTGAGAAGGGGCGCTGGGGTCACAGGGCAGCACCGTGACTTCAGGCTTCAGGAATCTGTCTAGACTGCATGATAATAAAAATCAAGTTGGCACCTGCCCTGGAGGCTGGCAGGTTCCCAGGCCTTACCCACTAGGGCAAGGCTCGCTTTCTGTGGTGCTTGTTTGTTTGTTTTTGTTTGTTTCGCACTTAGAGCAGGCTGGCCTTGAACTCGCAGCAATCCCCCTGCCTCAGCCCCTCTGGCACCAGGATTACAGATGAGCTACCATATCCGGCATGGCTGCCATATAGACCCATATAGGATCATATAAGACCATAGAAGTCCAGATAGATCCAGAGAGGACCAACTAGACCTAGCCTTGCTATATAGGACGTCTCAGCTAACACAGGCCTCACCTTCTGGTGATTTCCTGCCAACATCCATGAGCTGCAAGACCCTCTGCCAGCCCTGCCAGCACCATGGGGAAACTGAGGGAGGGGAACTGTAGGCATTGAGTGCCAGCCCAGGCACAAAATACTCTAAGGTCTCAGCAGCTGACCATTCTGTAGCTCCTTGTACCTACAGTTGGGCATACACGTGGGGGGAGGGGGGAGGGGAGGGACTAGGAAGGCTAAGGAGCATCACCAGGCAGGAATGAGCTAGCCTTGGTTACTTCCTTAACTGCCGTTACCCACAGGCCCTTCCTGTGGTGCTAATAATGAAACATTTCCACGGTCCTGGGCTCGGGCCTCTGCCTCCTTCACAGCACCATGGTGACCAGTAGACAGCAGATCCGAGTACGGGGCTCAGCAGGAGTCTATCCAGAACAATGGAAGGGACTCTGGAATCCAGGTCCCCTCCAGCAAGCGCTGGGTGCCAGCAGCAGCAGCCGCCTTGCCACAGAGCAGCCCAGGGTCCCAACTCTGTAGCCCACTCACCTCCCACTAATTCCAAAACAATGTTTACCCAAAGGCAGGCAACGTTAGAGGCAAAGGGCTTACATCACGGCCAAAGCAAAGGAGCCAGCCATGACATGACTCAAACCAAATCCGCCTGACCTCAAAGCGATGGTTTCAGCCCTGTGGTTAGTGTCCCTTCCCTCCCTCAGGCTCCCTGGCCTTACAGAGGGGGGACTTGCCACCTGTCCTCTCATTAGAGAGACCTTTGGACCCTACTTTCTCTTGGGCCTTAGCACAACAAAGATGCTGGTAAGTCCCACAAGTAGAAACAGCACAAAATTTACTGAGGCCATTCCCCAAACCAATGGGGCAGGCCCATGTCAGCATGGACACCTGCCATTCCTGTGAAAAACAAGTCCTCGGATACCTTTACACAGACTGTGGCCGATCAGCACGTCTCCATGTAAGTGCACACATGTGCACACACATATACTGTCTCCTGTCCCTTGTTTTCTTTTCTGAGCTGTCCCCAAGGCCATTAGCTAGCACGAGACGAGCCACTGAAGCCATTTAGGTTGCAGTGTTCCCCAGGGCCCCTCATCGCCATCTCTGACACTTCCAGGCGACAGGTCCCCCGTGAGCTTGGGGTGCGATCCGGCTGATCCTGCCTCCCTTCCCCTGCAGCAGCAGCAGCGTGGGGGAAATGCCAGTGTCTACCTGACCTGAAGCAATCTGGTCCACAACAGCAAGCCAGTGCCCTACCCAGCTAGACTTAAGCTCCCATCTCCAGCAACTGAGACGCTGGAGGAGGTGAGGAACACGACAGTCCGGGGACAGAGATGCTCAGAGCCCGGAGGAATCTTGGGGCCAACTGGAGAGTCTGAGAAACTGCGGGAGAGGGGGTGGGGTAACGCCTCGAGGACTCACACCTCTCACACCATAAGTAGCGCAGTAGGGACTGAGGCTTGGTGCCAGCCCTGGTCGCTTCTTGTCCCTGAGTGTTCTGAGCCAGGTCAAAGCCAAGTGTCCAGTACACAGTCACACAGTTGCATTCAATGCGTCACTGTGGACAGCCTTCTGAATTGGTACACAGAGCCAGGTGGCAGCAGACCCAGAGAGGCCATCTAAACCCGGAATCTTGAGCTGACCGGCCTCTCTGTGGGCCTCAGTTTTCTACTTTGTCAACGGGCAACTATGACCCCTGTCCTCTGCAATGGGAGACTATGGTCACTGTCCTTGGCCAATTTAGGGTACATACATTAGGGAAAGATCTACCTTTGAGCTTGCAGTGAGGGACAAAGAGGACACGCAGCCCTAGCCAGACTTTGTTCCCTTTCAGACCACAGCAGTCTCCATGTCCCCTCGAAGTTCCCCTTTTCCCATCTGCTTTCTTGAGTTGCCCAAGGCCACCCGCTGGCTTTCTGGGGGGCTGCACTGGGCTGCCCCGGACCGGGGAGAATGCCCATCTGTGGACTGCAGGATCTTTTTGTTCCCAAGGCCAGCTACCGAGCCTCCCTTCTCTCCTCCTCGCTCCTGGCCCAGAGGCTGCCAGCTCAGGGACACAAAGCCAAGCAGCTCCCAACTCTGGCTGAATCCAAGGCCCCTGCGGGGGGAGATACGGGAGGCCCTAGCCAGAGCCTCCTCCCCGGGCACACAAAGGTTCTCTCGGCTCCTCTGTGACAAGCAGGTGCCTGCCCCTTCAGCAAGACACCTACACTTATAAAAGACGGCTTCAGCAATACAATAAAATACTTCAGAAAGGCAGGGCAGGACTTAAAGCTTTTTTGAGCAATTAATACATTTATGTGCTTGTGTTTTGAGGTAGTGTCTCTCTATGTAGCCCAGCCTGGCAATGAGCTTCTAATCCTCCTGCTTCAGCCTCCCAAGTGTTCAGATTACAGGCCTGAGCTACCATTAACACATTTAATCTTCTTTAAAAACCCATGAGAAAAAAACCCATGACCCACTGAACAGACGAATCTGAAGCCCGCAGGTCACACAGTGAAGAGCTGGGAATCCAGGCTAGCTCCGGAAGAGGCCCGCTCTCGGATGGAAAGCTTACCTGCTAAGTGAGAGCCTCTCTTTAGAAGTCACAGCAAAATGGGCTCCGTGGGTTAAGGAGACGGCCATCTGCACCAGACCCCAGTCCAAGGGTCTGCCTGAACTTACCCAGGTGACAGTGGGTCTCAGCTCCTCCCTGGCTCTTCCCAAGGCTGTGGTGTTTCCAGCTCTCCTGGTCCAGTTATCTCCCCAACACACACACACACACACACACACGCACACACACACCCTTCTCTGAGACCTGTGCCGTGAGACTACAGCTACAGGCTACACCCGGGACTCAAGAAGGTTCAGCTAGAGAGGGAGGGGGGTGTGACCACCCCTAACCACTTCCTGATAACTCTCCAGGCTGCTTGTGTCCCCTTAGAGGGCCAGCTATGATGCCCCCAGGGTCCCGGACAACCCACCACCATTAGCTACATGTCAGTGTCAGAGGAGGGGGGCAGGAAGGAGGGAGGGTTACGGGGGAGAGTGAAGACAGGAGGCTGTGGGGGAAGGAAAGGAGATGGTGGTAAGGGGGAGAAGTGAGGAAAAAGGAGCTGAAAAGGAGCAGGGGAGAGCATCTACCTGGCTTTCTCCTCCAGGCAAAAGTGACTGGACAAGCCTGTTTGCAGCAGCAGCAGACTACTGGAGTAAGGGACACTTTCCCCTAGTACAGGGGGCTGAAGGTCGCATGAGAGCCTGCCCCCCAACCCCCGCCCCCGTCACCACCCCCTTACTAGCGCTTCAAACAAAGGGGGCAGGCGGGAAGCCGGGCTGAGAAGACGGGCCTCCAGCGCCAAGGGGGAGGAAGGGGCGCAGGTGACAGCAGCCCCTGGCAACCGTTGCCCTGGCAACCGTTGGCAGCTGCATGGACTGCGTCACTGCCTGGCTTACAGCGCGGGCTCGCGGGCTCTCTAACTTGTCTGTACCCGAGCAAGCAAGCGTGAGAGCTTTCGTCCTGAGGCTGCCCAGACTACGGCAGGGAGAGGCAGGGACAAGCGGGGTTTACATGCAAGAGGACAGGTCCTACAGCATAAGGTATCTGTCTCAAGGGGACCCCAAAGCCCCAGAGTACCCGAGTTCTCTGAAGAAGCAGAATGGTAGTTTTTTTTTTTTTCATGAAATCATCCAATTAGTCGCACTGACTTTTTTCCTTTGAGGGAAGATCTTACAATGTAGTCCAGACAAGTATGCTCTCTGTGTCTTCCTAAAGGACCAGCTATGTGTGATGCGTCTTTCCTAGGGTCCCCAACAACCCACCACCGTTAGCTATATGTCAGTGTCAGGGGAAAGGGAAGGACACAGGGTTAGGGAAAGAGAACTGGCTATCTTCCTGCCTCCGCCTCAAGTACCAAGATCACAGATGCGTACGACCGCTTCTAACCCGCAGAATGACTTTAACACCAAGTGGTTTTAGAACTGGATGGGACGGAGACCCTCTGTCAAATGAATAGCTGTGACTGGCTGCCTGCCTCCCCGTGGCCTGGGCCACAGACCAGGTGGCACACCCTCTAATCCCTGCTGTTGGCTGCAATAAACAGAGTGTGTGCCGTTCTTCCCCGAAACACGCCAGGAGTCTGTCTCCTCCCGGAAGACTTTCCAGGTTGCCACAGCTCACTCATAATCCCCTTCACCAGCCAGCCCAGGCCTGAGGCTCCTCCTTCTTATCTTAGCCTCCCAGGCTATGGCGGGAGTCTCTGGGCCCCCTTTTACCTGCCCAGGAAGAAGGCAGGACAGAGTCAAGGCTTCTGTAGCCTTGCACCCAGCACGGGACATTTTAGAAGCTCATTTCTACCACCCTGTGTGGTGAGCCTGGTTGAGCCCATGCTGAGACAGGACTCTAGAGTCTGCGGAGGGGATGTGATTGCTCAAGGCTGTCTAGCTGGAACGGGCAGGGTATGAAACTCAAACACAGATTTTTGAGACTCCCATCTCAGCCTGTCTGGTCCCCTCCCCAACACAATGCACATCCAAGCTTGATTTGATTTCTAGAAAGGGAAAGGTATTCATCACGTGGGGTCACCCCTGAGCCCCAAATTGGAGTGAGAACGGAGAGGTTATCTAAAGGCCTCCAGCTCGGTCAGCACAGACAAGGACGGAGTCTGAGGCACAGGGTCCCAGCCAAACCCTTCCCCAGAGCACCACTGACTCCAGTGGATCCCACGCCTCAGGTAAAAGGGCTGGTTTGGGCCCTGGGAAAAGCAGCTGGGCTTGGAGCCCCCCAGTGCCTCCAGCCCGTGGACCCGGGCCAGCAGGCTGCCTCGGTCAGCAGGCCACTATTGTCTCATTGCCAGAGCCTCGGACCATTCAGGCGCTATTTTGGGCCTGGAGGAAGAGGAAAAGAAAGCAAAGAAAGGAGCTGCTGTCCTGGGCAGGGGGTGGGGGTGGGGGTGGGGTGGAGACACCTTCCCCTGACTCCAGAGAGAGCCCCAAGGCCCACTGGCTGGGAAGGTAGCCATATTGGATCAAAGGACCCTGAGACCTCAAAGAAGCTGGCGGGGTGCTGAGGTTCTGAGAACCCAGAAAGAGGGCACCCAGACCCTTGGCACACACTGGCTATTCACTCACTGTAGTAAGAAACCAGGGCCTGGCCACACATTCCCATCTGCAGCCCCTGACATCTTACCCATCTTCACCCATGAGAAACCCTAACAGAAACCACAGCCTGGGATAGAACCAACTCTATTCTCACTGGGCTTCTCTCCGATGCCTCTGAGCAGAGGGGAAGAGGGGATCAGAAATGTGTCAGATATCCAAGGCTCACAGAACAATACAGATGTCAACACAAGCCAGTGACCCTGGTCCCACCCTGCCCTCTGCACATCCACCAAGTCCAATTGCACCTCAGGGCCTTTGCACATGCTTCCCCACCCCCACCCCCACCCCGCAACCCCCCTCACCATTGTGGAAACTTTCTAAGACTCCCACTCCAACTGGCCTTCTTGGGCCTTCATTCAAATGTCCCCTCTCCTGAAACCCTATCTGTGACTCCCCAATTCAAAGTGACTTCTGTGTCTCTAGTGACCTGTTTGATTTTGAGGGCCCTAGGTCACTTCTGAAGTGGCCTTGCAATTAGCTAGTTTACTGTTCTTCAATGGCATTTGCTGTCTTTTTTTTTTCTTTTTTAAAGCTATTACTGCTATATGTATGCACGTGCTTGTTTCTGTGTGTGTCTGTGCATATGAGCACTGGCGCTATAGAAGCCAGAGGTAGAAGATCTCTATGTCTGGAGTCAAAGGTAGACTAGAGCAAGCTCCCCGACGTGGGTGCTGGGAACCAAAGTTCCCTGCTAGAGCAATGTTGGCTCTTGGCCACTGAGCTGTCTCTCTAACCCTGTCTGTCTGTCTGTCTGTCTGTCTTAGCACCTCTGACACCCCTGCTGGTACACTGTGGGGACCGCAGCAGCTGCCCAGTACAGCTAGTTGAACATATGAGCAAATGAAAAAGAAAAAAAAAAATGAATCTCAAAGCCAGGCCACAGGCTTTGTCTCCCCAACAGCTGAGTCCTGATACTGTAGATTCAGGCTAAGGACATCTGCTCAAGAACAGGGCACTGGGCTGTCCCTAGCCTCTGACTAGGTTAGGAGAGCAGGCACCTCTGCTGGGTGTTGGGATTCCCCCAGGCCACGCACAGCCTGAGAGCAGAGAGAAACTCCAGGCTCCACGGCAGCCTAATGACAGCTCTGAGAAGCCCTGAAGCTCCCAGGTTTTCCTACTCCCACCCCACCCCAGGGTGAGAGGCGCCCACTCCAAAGGCTTCTGGATTGCGTGGTATCTGAAATCCCATCAGCACCTGGATTTCTCTTCAGTCACCAGTCTGAACCCCTCGAGGGCCTGCTCCTACAGTGTGGGATTAAAGGAGCCCAGGAAGAAGGTCACTTAGGAAGTTAGGTCACAGTAGTATTCTGTATGTAGTGCTGGCTTCCTACAGGCAACCTGAGGTGGATCAGGAAGAAGTGGTGGGGGCTGGGGGGTTAGGAAGCCCAGGTAGGTGCCTCTGAAGACTAGGATTAGGCACACAGAGTTAGGTCCCAGCAGGGACCACACACCCATGAGCCCCATGACGTGCACCCGCCTCCACACCTCCACACCTCCACACCTCCACTGTTGCCTATGAGGAAGGACTTCCTTTGATTTGCCTAGGGCTATGGAGCCAGTAAAACTGGATCCCAATCCAGTCTGATTCCATTATCTCTGTCTCTACTGGGTTCTTGCAATCCCCACCCTTGCACCAGCAGGGTCAAAGCACAGAGTGCTAGCGGCCAGGGTCATTCAGCAGAGGTGATGGAGACTCAAAGAGGTTTTACTGCAACCCCAAGGCCTCACAGCTGAGGGGGCCATGCCAGACCAACCCTCTCCACGCATGCGCCTTGTGAATACCACCGTCTTCACAGATCACGTTTACTGCAGCTTTGAACTCTGGTTCCCTCAGTAGGGGGACAGAGATGGGATACCTGCCTGTGTTGAAACTCACAGCAGGGTCACCAGGGAGACGTGCCCACGCATGTGTCTTCCCTAATCACAGCTGGGGAAACCTGGCTCATCCAGTGCCAGGTTCGGAGACCAGACCCGACCAGCAGGGATCCCAAGAGGGTGGGGCGAGCTTCTCTACTAGCTGGGATAAGTACAGCTCGTGGGAGTCTGGCGAGAAGGTCCCTTCCTGCCCTGCCCACTGCCCACAAATCCAGCAAGGTGATATCATAGCCAGTGTTGGGGAGGAGGAACGGCAGCGTGAACACCCCGCCCAGATTCAGGGCTATAGGAAGGTCGAGAGAGCCCAGACCCTGCAGATGGGTGTGTATCTTTTCCTGAACAAAACAACCTCACTCCCTCCCAGCTCCTCACCCCTAGAGATGTAGTGAGACACACCAATGGGGGAGCTCAGTGCAGAGACCATCAAGGCAGTAGGGGGGCATTATGTCACTCACAGACACCGCCTGATGCACCAGAACTACCCACGTGCTGCGTAACACTTGATAACACGAAAGCACCTGGCCATCAGTGCCATCCCTCCAGGGATGGAAAAGCTCACGGCTGGAAAGAGCTATGAAGAAGAGTGCCATGGTCCCCCAGGTGCCTTCTAGATCATCTCTGACCAACTTGAATACTTGCAAGGATGGAACCACCTCCAGTGGGAACAGCCATTTTGACAACACAGGAACAAGTCTGATCACAGGCAAGTGACCAGAGTCCGGGTCCCTGCCGCCATGGACTGTCCAAGAACCTTCAACCTGGCTCATAATCTCTGAGACAAGGATTAAACGTTTCAGCCTCGGAGGACCAAAGACGGAATGAGGGCTTTGAGCAGTGGAGTGGAGGCTACGGAGCCAGGCTATTGGCCAAACCTAAGTCATTTGGCACATGCCCAGATGATGATACAACAGACGGGAATCAGGCCCAGGCTCAGCCATGATTCAGCTGTCCTGACCAACCTCTGAGGTCCACCTCTCACATATGCCACATTGAAACAGGTGGGTCTGGACACCTGTCACCTACCACAAGGTCAGAAACCCAGGCTTCCAGAAATAAAACTATACTCCGAGAACTGGACTCAGCTGGCAATGGCCACCCAATCCTGACCCTAGGGACCAAGGGAACCCAGTACAAAAGAAGAGTGATCATGGAGCACTACTTAGGCCGCCAGCCTGGCTGGAACCCAGACATCGTCTCTGAATCCAGGATGGCGGCCAAGTAGTAGGCAATGCTTAAGAGTCACCTTCCCTTGCTCTCTATGCCTTTTGCAAACATGTCTTCCACCTCTTTGCCCTGCACTTGAAATTCTAAAGAGAAGCCTCAGCTCAATGACTATAATACTAACTGTGAAGTCATCTCTCTCGAAGGCTGCAGAGCCCAGGAAACCTGGTGGCCCTAAGATAGTGTCACAGCGGGCTGCATTCCCGCTACTACTGAGCGTCTGCGAGTCATGAACACAAGCCGTAAACCACTGAGAGATTGCTCTTGCAGACAAGTAACATCTGTCTGGCCACACGAGTTCTAGAAGGTCAAGGTCAACAGTGACCTTCTCCCAGGAAAAGGAGAATCAGATATGATAGATGGTGTGGTCTGTCTGTCTACTATCATGCTGTCATCTTCCCCAGATAAGAATGTCTGTGCACCCAAGGACCCCAGATGGAACTCCTAGGAAGACAGTCCCAAAGGAGGTGTGGCTCTTGAATCAAACTGATTGGCTTTAGAGTGATACCCAGCAGGCAAGCATCTGGCAGTAGGGTCCCAGGTCTTAGGAAGCAGGATCAAGTCCCAGACAGACAATCCCAGAGCAGTAACTAGGACCGGGTCAGTGGAATATCTGAGGGCGTGGGCTATCTATGGATCGAAGCCTTCCTGACGACATGACGTCTTGACAAGGGGCAGACTGTTTCTCTGGGATAAACTCGTTGCCACTCCCCCAAAGAAGGTTCCAGAATGGTACCCCCTAGCCGCACAGCACTTATGGAACTGGGAAGGAAGCACTTAATGTGTCATGGCTCTTGAGATGCCATTGTTACTCCTGCTTTAAAACTAAAGGAAACCAGGGGGCAGGGTTAACACACCGGTCCAAGTTCACACAGCTGAAGGCGCTCAGATGGAACCAGGCAGACAGACACAGAGCCCACACTCCTACCCACCCATCTGACCTAAGCCAGGGCACTGCCACAGTGGGAGACAGAGAAGGTCTGGGCCAGATTAGGATGAAGCCGGCTTCTCCTGAGCCTTAGCAATACGTGGCTATTCCCTCACTCCCCACAGCGCCTCTTGGAGAGTCAAGTATCTTCATCCTCACCTTACTGCAAATGAGACTCAGAGCAAGGAAGTTACGTGCCAGACGGGGCAGCTCCTGATCGTAATCTCAGCACTTGGCAGGCTGAGGTGAGGAGCACACGAGCTTGAGGCCAGCCTGGGCTACATTGTAATACCCTGTGTGAAAAAGAAAAAGCAAGTGAGGAGAATAGGAGCTTGAGGCCAGCCTGGGCTACATTGTAATACCCTGTGGGAAAAAGAAAAAGCAAAGAGCGGAGTGGAAGAGGAGGGGGGGAAAAGAGGAAAGAGGACAGGAAAGGAAGGACAGGACAGCGGGTGTGTGTGGGGGGTGGTGGGGGGGTGGAGTACAGCACCTCTTGCTCAAGGTTACCCTTCCGGAATCTGAACTTAGCTGAGATTCAAACACCCCCAAGTAGCTCAGCAGGGCTTACTGAGGACTCCCAAAGGCACAGCGTGCTGACTGTACATTTGTAGCCCATTTGCCCCTTGGTCTAGCAACCAGTCTCACAAGAGATGGATCTGGAAGCCGGGTAGTGGTGGCATTCACCTTTAATCCCAGCATTGGGAGAGAGAGGCAGGCGGATTTCTGAGTTCGAGGCCAGCCTGGTCTACAGAGTGAGTTCCAGGACAGCCAGGGCTACACAGAGAAACCCTGTCTCGAAAAAACAAAACAAAATAAAAAAAAGAAGAGGGGGAAGAAATGTGTGCAAAATACATGTACAATATACATATGTGAGAATCCCATAATGAGCCTCTTGTTTGAGCAATGAATATATGCTAATCGCATATTTAAAAAAAAAAAACAAAAAACAAGAGACGGGTCTGGTTCTTTCCACTCACAGGCAGAAAAGCTGTGATCTTTGGCAGTGTAGCGTGAGTCTCTGGTGCTCACCCACTTTTTCTCACAGGAATTGGGAATCCAGGCAGATATTGCTGGGAGGAGGGGGGCAGAGGCCTGGGGGACAGAAGGGTAGAATGAAGAGGACAGTTTTCCATCTCATCATTCTGGAGTCAAAGTGGCCCTGAAATGGGGAGGGCAGGCCGAAGCTATTAGCCACAGAACCACGGACCCATCAGGGGACTCGAGAGGCAGTCCCTCATTCCCAGCCCATCTCCCATTAGCACCGAGAGGACTGCCTGCTGATGTCGAATGCCCCCGCCAGCTTCTCAGCGCTAAGCTCTTATCTCTGCCTGCTTGGAACTGCAGTCCACACATCACCAAAGGCAGTGCCAGCCCAGGAGCCTGGTGCCCAGTCACGCTGGCCTTGCTGCCGACACAGATCGGACGAGTCGGGGCAAGCTGACTCGCTCCAGTGTCCAGCTCCCCCACAGGCCTTGGAGATAAGAAGTGACGACTCCGACTTCGGTATGCCCGTCCATCCAAGGGGAGCCAGAGAGGCGAATGCTAACTCCCCACGATTCAAGTGCTGTTCTGAGTGTGTTCGTGTTAACTCCGCGATGCTCTGAGCAGCCCCCTGAAGAAGTGGTTACAGATGAGGAAACAGAGGCACAAGCACAAGCCCACACATCCAGAAAAGGGTATAGCCAAGTTCTCTTTGAGCAAGTCTACCTTAATCCCATCAAACACAAGGGCTTGCCAGTGGCAAGGCACGGGCACATGCTTAAGACCCAGACAAGAACCTCCTTGCCCCCCAAGAGAGGCAGCAAACAGCAGTGAGACGTGGAGCCCCAAAGATTTGGATCCCTCACTTACCAGGGAAGCCTCCTCAGCCCCACTCCTGGTCTCTAAAGTAAGCTCTGAGCCCAGCATGGAACGTTCAGGATTGTTCTAATCCACGCTGGGCTTCCAGGAAACCTGGTGAGTTCGGAGCTCATGGGGCCCCAGCCGGGGTATCTCAGACCACCTCACGCCAGGCAGGCCAGTGATTAGCAGCAGGCTACCCATAGTCCCTTTCCTCAGCAGCTCAGGCCTTCCCTCAGAATCTACAGGCTCCCCAGGGCTCCCCGCCCCCCCAACTCCAGATGGGGCTGGAGGTCCAGAGCCTGGAGCAGGAACAAGCTCTCAGTCGAGCAAGGGATGCTTTGCCAGTGCTCCACCCACTGCATCTGAGAGGCCCTTTGTGCCAGCCCTGCCCCACCCCCTACTTGCCATCTGCCAGGTCCCTGGAGGCTGGTCACCCTCGGCTGCCGGGTGCACTCACATGATGCCCCCGTCTGATGTGAGTCAGAAAGTAGGGCCACCCTGAGGACCTCCACCCCGAGGGGGAGGGTGCAGCACCGAGGTTTGGGTCCTGTGTTCTCACCCATCCCCCAACATCCCCACCAGCACCTCTAAACACCCTTATCGGGGTCCTGCCCCTTCCCCTACTGACTAGAAGCTCATCCTACATCCTGAGGCCCAGTGAGGGCTCAGCGTCCACTGGACGGGAGATCATCCACAGCGGCCCCCTTCATGACTGTCCTGCCCATGTCTCTTCCTTGTCTATGCAGAATCCTGATACGCAGGCCATCCCCACAGAACCTGCCATAACTCTACCTGTTCTCCTTATTCCCCTTCCTGTACTTGACCTATCAGTTCCACTTCTTCTCCCTTAGCCAGGAAGGCAGCCCCGAGCCTGAGGCTCAACAGAGCAGCCAGGGCCTGAGAAGCGGCCAGGTCGGACCCACAGCGGTCATCCTCTGCCATGCCCACCCTGCTGCCCGGTCCTCTCACCATCGCGTCCCGCTGCACAGGAGACTGAGACCCTCTGATGTGGCACCAAGTATGCCAAAGTGGCCCATGTCAGGCTGCAGCTCCGTGGCTGGCCTCATGCTTCTGAGCTTTCATTGTTTCCCCCCAAGTTCTCCCCACGTTATATTCCCCGCCACAGGCATTCCGCCCATCTATGCCCGGACACCGCCCCTCCCTCTTCCCTTCTGCCCAGTTTAGGGCCAGACTCACCCCTTCTTTCCCACAACCCCAGAGTTCCTGCCATCTCCCCCCACTCTACAATCAGACCTCCTCAGCAGCCTGTCCCTAACCGGATGGCGATGCCACACACAAGCTGATTAGGACAACCTCCTAAACCCAAGATCACACGAGGAGCCGGAATCCCCCTGCCCCGGACTCTAGGAGCCAGGCCCTCAGCCCCCAGGAGAACGGTGGCTAGGGTCACTCCCCCCCCCACGCCAATGTAACAACTCAGGCTGGAGTGACTTTGACCAAGGTGGGATGTATCTCAAGTTCCTGGGGCTCTAAGAGCAAAAGGAGATAAGAGTCTGACTCCCAAAAGTTAGTGTAGACTCTGAACAGGGCAGGGAAGACCACACAGGGACTGGCCTGCACTCTGGGGACCCCTCGGCAGCCTGCAGCTCCCAATGACCAGAGCTTGCCCTTTCCGGTCTCTGCATCCTGGGGGGCTGCAGGGAGGGAGCCGTCTACTTACTCTGGAATAGGCAGGACATCAGGGAGCAGCACACAGTAGGCACTTAATGCTTAAAGTGAGCACCCCCCCCCCGGCCTTCTGAAGGAGGCATACAATTTCCTCACCCATGTCACTCATCATCGCATGCCACAGTGGCCCAGGCGGAAAGGGGGGGAAGGGGCTCTGCCTCTACTCACCCCACCCCCCTCAGTAAAATGAGCCCCTTAGCAGCCCTAACGGTCACCACACAGATGGCTGTGGAGAGTGGGGAAGACAGGAACCCTGCCCCCATTTCCCACAGCAGGGGAAGGGGACTGAGGTCCTATCAGGCCCAAGCAGCTGGGGGGCCCTGAGGTCCTGTGGTTAGCGGGTAAGGGGCTCTTGACACCTCAGCCTCCTTCCTAGGACTCTCAACGCAGGTGCCTCCTGTTCAGACCGAGGTTGCACTGTGCCTTTGGTCCCTGGTTACTGTCCTGGTTCTCTAGGGGCCCCTGTCCTGTCCCTAAGGGAATCTACAGAGGAGGCCCACCGTCAGGGGCACCATGCTAAGTCTACCACAGTGCCCTCTTCCGGAGCCTGCCTCTCCGTCTCTGGACTTGCTGTGTGACCTCAGACAAGCTGCCTGCCCGCTCAGGGTCTCCCTACTCCCACAGGGCTTCTTTGTAGCCCAGGCTAGCCTTGAACCTGAGGGCCACCTACCTCTACCTCCCCAAATACTAGGATTCCAGGTGAATGCCACAAACAGCCAGTCTATCAAAAGGCACAGAGCGTTGCGGCCACACTGCTGGGCCCAAGACGGTACCACACCAGTGGAAGCTCGGTTTCCCAAATACCCAACAATCAACGGTTCCAAAAGTGCTGGTCCTTCTGATCCCACCCTCTCTCCAGGCAGCTCTGAGTTTACTAAAGCCCCCCAGCCCCACCCCCAAGATCCCTTTGCATTCTACACTCTCCTTAGCAGCCCCATGCCCCCCCCCCATCTTCCCACCCACTGGCTGCCCTCAGTCCGGTACCTGGTGCCAGGCGGCGGGTTCTGGAGGGGGCCAGGCAGCTGGACCACCTTTCAGGATTCACCTCCAACGCTGAATCTCGCAGTCTGGGTCTCTGTACCAGAGTGTGAGCGAGGGGCTAGCAAGTGCACTGGCTGGGGGTGGGGGGTGGGGTGGGGTGGGGGAGGCTCCCACCAGCCAGCAGCCCCTTTCCTATAGTAGAGACCGGGCTGGCGGCAGCCTGTGTGGAGCCGGAGAACCCGGAGAGAACCGGGGGGAGGGCCGGGACTCCCTCCTGCCCTAGCTCAGCTCCTCCCTTCGGGCTGGAGAGGAGATGACTGGCTTACTGTGAGTCATGGCTTTCTCAGCGAGAGGCAGGAGGAGGCAGGGCTGCCTGACGGAGGTGAGGCGGGACCCTGGGGGATGCCCGTGACTCAGGCCTGGCAAGTGGGGACCTGGGTCTCTCCTCTCATCATCCCGGCACCCGGGTGCCAGCTCCAAAACCGGGTCTGAGCTGGGATGAGTGTGTCTCCTCACATACACACCCCCATTATTAAGTCCCTGGGGGATGCTCCCCCGAAGTTCTTTCAAAGAAACCAGTTTGCCATGGCAACAGGCTACTCAGATGCTGCTGCCTCTTCCTCCAGGCCCAGCCAACAACTACCCCTTCCTGAAGGGCAGCCTAACCTCTGTAGCAGCAGGCAAAGCCAGCGCCGACTGGCAGAGCTGAGCGGAAGGTACTACAAGAGGAAGGGGGTGTCAGGCCGCCTGGCTGGAGGCCATCCGAGGCGGACTGCTGACCCATGTCTTTGAGTGTCTTCCCAGCAGGGAGCCAGACCATTCTTCCTCGTACCTCAACCTTTCAAAGCTCACATCCTGGACCCCGAGACCCCTGGGGACTTCTGGAAATAGCCTTTTTTTTTTTTTTTTTAGTCTGTCAGCTGAGCCAAACCGGGAACTGAGGCCCAGGTAAAAGGCCCTTCCAAAACCTCAGAAGAAGCAATTTGGAAATGGTCCCACCCCATCATGCCCACTCTGACTGCTGTCTGTTTGCTGTTTGGGCTGTGGTTCACTGGTCCTCCACAGTGGGGGGTACAGGTGGGGGGGAGGTGCGGGGTGGTGGTGGTGGCGGACGGCGGCGGCGGCGGGGAGTATTTTGGATAAGCATAGCCCTCCAGAGTGAAGGCTCCAGTCTTTGCTCTCCCACACTCCCTGCCGTGTGAGCAAAATGAAGCACCCTGAGGATTTCACAACCTAATGAGGGCAAGTGGCAACAATAACAATAATGGCGGTAACAGAATAACAGCAATCATTCCAGAAGCATCCCAGGCTTCCCTCCTCCTCCCTGCTTCCCAGCACCTGCCCAGACAATTAATGAGTGTCAAGGAATTCTCCAGGAATGTGGTAACCAAGAAGGAAGAGGGCAAGGCAGAGAGAGAGAGAGAGAGAGAGAGAGAGAGAGAGAGAGAGAGAGAGAGAGAGAGACACGCTCAGGGAAGGTAGTTAACTTCTTCAAGGTCTCACAGCTGGGGAAGCAGAGGGGGCAGGGAGGTGTGCAGTGGCCCACTGCACAGCACCACCACGACGTGAGATGATCAGAGACAACCATCGACTTATCCGAGGCTGCACCGCTGAGAGCAGCTGGCTCTCTGGCTCTCAGCAAACATCCAGCAGCTACCGGCCCTTAACCTCATCATCTCCACCACGTCTCCACCATCTAGAAGAGACCCGGGTTCAGAGAAAGCAAGGGGCTCTCAGCCACCCCCTTCAAAGGTTGGAAAATGGAGAAGACAGGAAGTTGAAGAAGTGGAAATCAGCCGGGCGGTGGTGGCGCACGCCTGTAATCCCAGCACTCTGGGAGGCTGAGGCAGGTGGATTTCTGAGTTCGAGGCCAGCCTGGTCTACAGAGCCAGGGCTATACAGAGAAACCAAAAAGCCAAAAAGCCAAAAAGCCAAAAAGCCAAAAAAGCCAAAAAGCCAAAAAGCCAAGAAAAAAAAAAAAAAAAAAAAAAAAGCGGAAACCCTCAGAAGAGCCTTCCAGGGACACAGCAGGGGTAGAGAGCTACTTTTGAAGGAAGTGGGGCCAGATAGTGGAAGATTTTGAATGAATGGAACTGGAAGGCTAATCCAAGGCGCGGGGGCGTCTGGGAAGGCGTTTGAGAACGGGAAAGACCCCTGTGCTTGGTGCTCAAGTTATGAAAATCTGCCAGAAACCTCAGACTTCAGATGTGCCCCAGATCCATCCCATAAGAACCTAAAATTTAATAGGATTCCCAGGTGGTTATCGTGTTTGGTAAAGCTTAAGTAGGCCCGTCTCTCCTCTAAGGACTTGAACTGGGTGGGTGTGGTGTGAGAAGTGTGGACTGGTGGCTGGGTTCAGGCCGGGGGTGGGGGTAGGGGATGGGGGCTTGAAGACGGAGACAGAGAAAAAGCTGGGGTGAAGACTCTCATCTGAAAGACCAGAAACGAGACTTAGGAAAGTCAAACAGGGTATCTAACAGGGGGGTATCAAAAGCACCCCGACATGCATAATCAGGGATAGGGTGCGGATCTGGGAGGCCAGAAAAGGCTGTCCTAATGCACGGTCAGATGCAGTCAGATGCGAGTGGATCTGATGCGTTAGGGAACCACACGTCCTCTCTGGTTCCCATGGCTACTGGAAGCACAGTGCCAGAGGCCAGCCAGAAAACAGCAGCTCCACGGGGAGGATTGTGGGATTACAGGCAGGTGGCAGAGCCAGCGTGGGGTGGGGAGCACAGGAAGCTGATGGGTGCCCCTTCTCTATAAGACATGGAAGAGAGACGATACTGATGCTGCTTCCCGGCCAACTGGCTGCAGCAGACTCTGCGAGCTGGTGGCTTGGGCAAGCATCTCTCCCCAGCCACCCCCTTCTCTGTCAGCCGAAGACAAAAACCAGCGCCTGCTCCCTGGGCACTAAGGAGAGACCTTCTGGGACACATGGACCCCCGGGATATGGAGAAGAAACAGTGCTGCTTGCTACGGCTGCTGCCTGAGGCAAGTCCCGGGCACAGAGGACGGAGTGTGTGGCTGGTGAAACTTCAAGGGACCTTCGGGCCTCAGTCTTTCTAATCGGCCTGATAGAACAGGTTGCACAAGCCAGCCTTGTCAACAGCAACGAGCTGTGCCCAGCCTTGCCAAGGGGCCTAGAAACCTAATGCCTGATCAGAGGTGGGTTTTTAACTGTCCGGAAAGAGTTCAAGTACTTCTCTTGCAAGCTGAGAGTCCTTGTATATTTTAGAGCCCGACGATACCCAGCACTGATGCTAGCAAGAGCACCAATCTCCAGCTTGCGAACATCCAGTGTCTCTTCTACACAACAGGAATGCCTGTACCATTTTTCAGAGATGGAAACTGAGGCACAAAAAGGGGACCCTCCCCCCAAGCCACCCCACAATCCAGTAGCCTGTACCTCAGAAGACGAGCTAGGGCTGTGCTCCCAGCCACCCACCCTGCTCCCTTCATTCCCGTGGGAAAGCCTCCTGCCCACAAGCGTGGGGGAAGCCACAGCCCCATGATAATGCCACCTCCCGTCACACCGCCCCAGGGTCCAGCAAGAATGGGGGTGTCCATGTGACTCAGCCACACTTACAAAGGAGGCTGTGTGCCAGGGCCCAGGACGGCCTTCCCCACTGGGGGACATCCCTTCCCCTAGCCGGGAAGGAGTAGGAAAATATGGCTGGTCCAAGAAGAGGGGAAATAGGGGCCTCTCTCAGCCATTAAAGTGGCCTTAAATCATCGGGATTCAAGCCTGGGATTGGGGTTCAAGGACAATATACCAGACAAAGTGGAATAAAGGTCCAGGACAGCATGTGAGCTGTCTTGTTTGCCTATTTTCTGAGACTTTATTTGGAGTTCATTCTAGGTTCTTGGGGATAAAGCCAAGCAGGTAGGCCGCCCACATTTACCTGCCTCCGATTTCCAAAGCCCTAGGGTTGTGGTCTGAGGAGGGTCACACCTCCCAGATGCTAGCAGGAGTTCTTGAATGCCCTCCTGGCCACAGCACCGTCCCTCTTCACCCCTTGCTCCAAATGGTAGCGGTACCCTTGTCCTATGCCACGCAAGCAGCTGGTGTTTCCTCCTACAGCCCTGCCAGGGGCCTCTGTTTACCCTAGGACAGGGAAGGAGACCCCCAGCCCAGGGTCATGGCTGCAACTAGGGTCTGACCTTCAGGACGGTTCCGTCCCCCAGGTCTCTCTTTCTGGTCCCAATGATGTTTGATCGCATGCCAACAAGACGCGGCCTTGGTCCCTGGCATGGGCACACAGCCTTTCTCCCTGTGCTTACCTCATTCCTGCCTGCAGGGAAGAGGCCAATCCAGTGTCCTATCCCCAAGCCAAGTTCATGCTGGCTACCTCCAAGGCCAACCCCCACGACTGCCCTCAGAGGTGGGCACGCCTGGGTGAACTGGATAAGAACCTCCTGTTCGCGTTGTGGCATGACGGAATGTCTGACCCTCAGCTTAGCTCCCCGACGCCAAGAGCCCTCCAGCAGGAGGGCTGGATCCAGCCAGATCTTACTCAGAGACTCAAACTGGCCATGCCCCTGCCTCTCAGCATTCTGAAGCCCCTGAGCCCAGGGCAAAGACAAGCACCTTGAACAAGCTCTCTTCACCAATCCTGTCACAGGTCTGGTGCGTGTCCTTCAGGATCCAGAGGCCTGGGGTCCTCCTGTGAGACCCTACCCAGCTCTGAACAGAGGTTCCTTCTGCAGCCCAGGTGATCAGGGATTGTCATGAGTAGGTCTTCCTGCTCTGTCCCTTCAGGGTGTGACTCTCTGACCTGCGCTCTGCTCAGAAGCAGCCTGGCTCAGGGGAGCCACTGACCAAGGCCCCAAACCATTCTCCTCGACGCTCTGGTTCCTCCCGGTATTGTCCCAAAAATAACTGCTGTGGGAGTCTAGCATCAAGTTGCCGGGCTTTGATCTTTCCGCACCCTCCTGACCACTGGGTTTGCTCTTGAGCGTGTGTTGAAGCACATACATGTGCATGTTTGTGTGCCCGTGTGTGGAGGCTGGAAGTCAGCTCCCGTGTGTCTTCCTCCATCACTCCCCATCTTATGTGTTAAATGTTTTAGGAATTAGGTGTGTGTGTGTGTGTGTGTGTGTGTGTGTGTGCATGCACATGCAGGTAACAGTGCCACTACATGCATGTGGAGGTCAAAAGGTAACACTCACAGAAGTTGGTTCAGTCCTTGCCTCATGTGGGACCTGGAGAGCTACCTCAGGACATCAGACTTGAAGGAAAGCTCTTTAGCCTAAACGCCTTGCTGGCCCTTCGCATTACTTTTGGAGACGGAGTCTCTTACAGACCCTGAAGCTCTGATTGAGCTAGACTTGCTGGACAGCAAGCCTGGAGACCCTCCTGTCTCAGGCCTCTCTGGGGTACAGGCACAAACCACCAAGCTCTGCTCTTTACTGCGGGTGCTGCGGAAACCAAACTCGGGCCTCCCCGCTTCCCCAGCAAGTGTTTGCCAACTGAGTTTCGGCCCTAGCCCCATGAGTCTGCTCCTAAAATGTCTCCAGTGTGCAGGAACAGAGGGACTTCGAGCCTCCACAGAAGCCACCCTGCCTCAGCTAGAGAGACGCGGACCTGGTCTGAGGTGACCAGCATTCCCCTAAACGGCCATGTCAGCTGCTGCCAACTGTCCCACACTTGTGCCCAGTCTATGCCGCCCGTCCCCGGGTCCTGTCGGTGAGTGGCAGCTGCTCAGATGCCAGCAGTGGTCCAGCTGTCTCTCATCAGGCAGAGAGGCATTATCTCATCTGTGCCAAGCAAGGCGGGCAGGGGAAGCCCAGAGAGGTTTAGTCACAAGACAGTAGAGCCCTGTTCAAAGGATGGGTGAGAAGACGTGCTCCACCTGAGGAGATCACTATGCCAGGCCACTCGCTGCCAGTCTCCAGGACCGGAATCTTGGCTGCGCCCTCATGGGCACCCACATCCCCATCTTGTTACATACACAGCACAGATGTGTTTGTGAGATGTTGGCTTGGAGAGACTCACTTGGGAATTCACAAGGACACCCGCAATCCCAGTAAGCTGCCACCACCTCCTCCCCTTTTCCCTCCCCCTTTCTTTCGAGACAGCATCTCTCCAAGTAGCCCAGGCTGGCCTAGAATTCAAAATGGATCTGCCTCAGCTACCCCAGCGTGGAGATTACACCCCTCCCACCTCCAGCGCTTCTCATTTGAAACAATGAAGAGCTGGAATCCTAAGTACTTTGTGGAAATCCCACAGCGCATAGGGCCCCCTAGCCCCAGGAGACCCCCTCCCCAACACCTCCTGTCTTCTGCAGGCTTCTCTGCCCAGCAGCCAGGGAACCCCCACCCCGCGGGTCTCCCATTAAGCGCTGGGGTGCAGGTGGCGCAGGCGGCATAATGGAGTGATAACATGCTCATTAGCAGGGGCCCACCGCGCAGCCCACACGCCCCGGGGAGCCAGACTGGCAGAGGCACAGCAGCGGCGCCAGCCGCCCACCTTTGTCTGGTTGGGTGGGGGCCGTGAGCTCGGGCTGGGGGCTGGGCACTGGGGCTTTAGAAGCAGTATTTGATTTGACATCTGGGGCCCGGTCTACCTCCATCATGGTACAGCCAGGGACGTGGGTCCAGTTGGAAAGAATGCCAGGGTCCCACCAGAGGCCATGGCAAACCTGAACTTTTCCCTATCCGGGGGCATCTTTGGGACCACCATGGCGGGGGGGAGGGGGAGCAGCTGGTGGGAGGGGTGCACCTTCGACTAGACTCTTGTAGATGGGGTGACAAACCTGGGCTGACAGGCAAGGGGGCCTGTGGCTGGCAGCAGCATTAAGACATACGTGAGCTCTGCCCTTTTGCCAGGCTTACCAGGAAAGGCTGCCTGCCTCTTCCTCCTCAAAAGTCAAACAACCAGTTTGCTGCTGCCGCTAAACCAGTTCCCCCCGCGGATCTCAGGAGGAAACTGCTTGGGGAGCATTAGGGACGTAGGGGAAAATGGGGTTCACGCAGCCAGTCCTCATTCACACGCCAGGGTCCAAGCTTCGCTCTGCCCCTCGTGACAGTGGTGCCCTTCTGAGCGAAGAGGGACACAACTCACAGCCGGCCAGCGTGTCCCGTGTCCCCTCCTGAGCATGCTCGGCCCACGCTCTGAGCAGCAAGGAGTATCCTAGGAACGGCTAGAACCTCTAACTCAGTCATTCCCTGGGAGACAAGATCCTGCACATTCACGAGAACCCCCAAGCACAGGGCTGAACCTGACACCAAGGTCAAGAGGGCCGGGCCAGGCTAAGGCCATGCCATACCCGTTTACCTCTCTTTCCTCCGCTTCCCCCGCTGAACAGCAGCGCCTTACCTCCAAGCCTAGGCAGGCCCTTGTTAACAGGCTTTGCTGCTGCTGCCTCCTCCTCCTCCTTCCAGATGCCCAGCACCTAGTCTGAGCCTGTCTAGGCAGCCGGGAACTCAAATCCAGGTGAGGCTCCGCCTACCGGTCTAGCTTCCGGTGCCAAGTGCCCTCTAACACGCCTAGGTTTCCTGGCGAAGCTCGACAGGGTCCCCGGTCTCCATAGACTTTTGGCATCTCTACCCTGGACAGGAAGAGCTGCCCCGTGGGAGGCTGGGATCCCCGCTGTCTCTGAGCTTCAGAGACCCTTTCAGGCTGTGGGCGGCATGCTGCCACGCCCACACACACACCTGCAAACTGCCAGCCCTTTGTGGCTTCTCCAGGCCCTTCTGAGCCATATCCTGTCTGCAGCGCAATGCAGACGAGCCACAGGCTGGATGCAGGAGAGCTCCGGGGCTGTGGGTGGGGTTCTCAAAATGTCCCGCTGGACTAAGGTGGAATCAGAGTGGGCAGAGGGCGAGGGGACAGGAACTGGAGCTATTTTGGCTTGGGACGGGTGGTGGCAGCTGCCCCAGGTATCTTGGGAGGGTGCCAAGAGGAGAAGTCCAGGCAAGCTCCACCCTGCAATGGAGAGAGAGAGGCCCTGGGCATGCGCTTCCCACAGACCCGGCCACCCACCTCTTTTTCAACATTCTTGCAATCGGGCACCAGTATCGGGGGCGGGGAATGTGTGTGGGTCTTTCTGGTGCACACCCAGCTCCCAACATAGACCTGCTGGCTGAGACATACTTCCCTCAGGAAGCCAAACCGAGCCAACCCTCTGAACAGGGGTTATGAAGCACTGTTGTGGGCCAGGCCCACGGGGTTGTCAACTCCGTGGGATTTACCTCAGAACTCCCCCACCCCACCCCCCGCCACCACCATAAGTCCATTGTGTTTCTTTTTTTTCTTCTTCTTCTTTTTTCTTTTTTTCCTTTTTTCTTTTTGGTTTTTCGAAACAGGGTTTCTCTGTGTAGTCCTGGCTGTCCTGGAACTCACTCTGTAGACCAGGCTGGCCTCCAACTCAGAAATCCGCCTGCCTCTGCCTCCCAAGTGCTGGGATTACAGGCATGCAACACCACGCCCGGCTCATTGTGTTTCTTGAGCCTCAGGCCAAAGCCCCTGATTCTCATGTCTGTGAACCCCAGCAGTTACCAGAGCAGAGCCAGAGTAGAGTCTGGCCTAGAGGAAAGATGCATGTCTAGTGAGCAGATAAGAAAAAAAGACGGTGGGCTAGAGAGATAGCTCCGCGGTTAAGAGCACTGGCTGCTCTTCCAGAGGTCCTGAGTTCAATTCCCAGCAACCACATGGTGGCTCACAAGCATTTGTAATGGGATCCGATGCCCTTTTCTGGTATGTCTGAAGACAGCTACAGTGTACCCATATAAACAAACAAACAAATCTTTAAAAAAAAAAAATGGAAAGAAGATGACTTGATAGGTGGATGGACAGCGGGACCAGAGGATGGATCCTGTCACGTGTTTGTGGAGAGCCTACCGTGATCCAGGCACTGCGCGGGGCATAGAGGAGACACCCCTGAGCCATACACTCAAATCCCTGCCTGCTCGGAGCTGCAGGAATACAGATCATACATTAATAAGCAATAAATATGAAATCTATCCCGAGCTATAGTATGAATAATTGGGGGGAATATGGTGAGGGAGTTGATAAAGGAGCAGCGCTGGATTCTCAATGAGACATGATGCTTGAGTGTAAGGAGGTAGCCTTTGGGGTACCTAGAGCAGAGCGTCCTAGAGGATGAAAGAGGCGGTGCAAAGGCCCTGGGGTTGGTGGTCCTGACTTAAGGGGTGAGGAGGAGATTGCTCACTGCTGTGCAGCTGAATGAAGGGACAGAGGCAGAGACGAGGTCACAGAGGAGGAGGACATCAGCAGGGAGCACCAGTCCCCTGACTGTTGTCTGCTGGCAACTGCTCTGCACAGTCCCCGTGGGACTCTCAGTCCTCCCATAGCCCCTTCCACAGGCGAACAACGGGCCACAGCGTGGACGAGCACACTTGCTGTGCCCAGCACAAGTTGGCTCTCTAGAGCTGAGCAGATGGGGGTGGGGAGGAGCTAACGAAGATGAATGTCAAAGAGAAGGCCCACAGGAAAAGCTTGACTACAGTTTCCCATGGCCCCACAGTCGCCGTCTGCCCTGATAAGGACACAGGGGAGTCCCAGTGATTTCCTGTGTGCCCACCAGTGACTCCCTAACTGGTGACCCACACTTCCCATCCTCCCCTGTGTCACCAGGGGCCCCCGGCATGTGATATAACTACCAGTCTGTCACCTAATAGCAAGGACTGGTGCTAGAATCCCAGTCTTGAGCCCACTTTTGCTGGGTTACCTTGGAAAGGTTGCTTAACCTCTCTGTGCCTCAGGTCATTTATCAAATGGGGACACCCCCATTCTTTTGCCCTGCTTGGCCTCCCAAAATAGCAAGAGTTGGAAAGTTTGGTGTGCCCTGGCAGTGTGGGCACTGTGGAGCACTTGGGAGTTTGGCATAGTCTCCGGGTGACCCAGACCATCCCCTAGGATAGTGGGTTAAGGAAATGAAATGTAACAAGAACCAGTCTAAGTCTCAGACCTGCCAGATGGATTGTAACCACCGTGATCCAGACGGTCAGCCCGCAGCCAAATGCAAACTGTGGGTCTCACTGACTCCTCCCACATCCTGGAGGGAGCAGCTACCTGCCTGGCCCTGAGGGGCAGGGGCCACCCCAGCAAGTCCAGAGTCAGGCCCTGGAACAGGCTGGAAGTCACACCCAGGCAGCTGAACTCCAGAATCAGGCCTATAACCACCCCTCACTGACAACAGAGGAAGGAATACAGATCCCTTCCCTTCCTGGGTACCAGGCGAGAAGGTGAGAGTCCCCAGGTCACATTCCCTCTCAGAGCTGGTGGAGCCCACAGATCAGGGGTGAGCTCCCCGGCTCTGTGGAAAGCCGTGCTTGAGCTTATCTTGGACCTTGGGAAGGTGTTGGCTTCACCCACGGAGACAGGCGTGAACTCAGGCAGGGCTTCTGACTTGGGCCATTTTTTCGCTAAGTTCCTCTATTTATCCACTGAGCTAATATTTGCCTAGTAAGTACTAGGTGCCCGGGCCTCTCTGGTTCAGAAAACAAACACCCTGTGGGGCGGGCAGTAGAAATGAGGTGGGGGTGGGGTGCGGTAGGGGGTGGGGGTGGGGATACTGGATCAGACCGCCGAAGCCCAGCCCCACCTGCTGTTCAATCACCTCCCTCAGCCTCAGGGTGTGTGCAAGGCAGGTGTTAAGGGCACCTATCCAGGGCGTGAGGACTCCCTGGGAAAACACTCAATCCCTCTCAATGGCTGACACAAGTTTAAATGCCCCATAAGTGCTCCTCGTCCCCAATGCAGAGAAGGAAATCCTCCCTGTGTTCAGTGCTGTTCCTGCTACTAAATGGAGGTGGCCCCACTGCTTCCAGCGACAAGGATTGTCTCCCTACGGCCACCCCTGGCAGAAGTCACTCTTCACGGCAGCATGGGTGTGCGAGCCCACGCCTCTAGAGCCCAGCCCTGGCAGCATGCCGGGTTGCCTGACCGTGCTCTGCAGAAAAGATGGGCAGCTGTTGGCACTGCCCAGTCCTTGGTGAGTTCATGGTAAGCCAGGTGTGATGACAGTCATCCCAGCAAGAGTCTCGGGGAAGAGGGTGGTGGGTTCAAGGCCAACCCTGGCTGTGCAGACCCTGACTCAGCTACGTCCTCCGTGAGCTCATTCGCAGTGGCTTTGTGCCCTTTGGTTGAGGTCAAGTCTGGCATCTAGGTTCCTCCGTACAGAGTGATCCACCTGTGCCCAATCTAGAGCCAGGAACCCCCCTCCCCCCATCTCGGGCGGTCTGAGCGTTTGCCACCCAGTAGCATTTCAGTGTTTCCCAGCTGGAGTCTTTCTCTGACCCGAAGTCAGTAGGGGACAATGAGAGGTCTCTCCTGATGTGTCTTCCAGTGAGTCACGTGTAGAGATGGAGTGGGGGGGGGAGGGTGCTGCTGGAAGACACACCCATGCCAGCAGCCAGCAGATCCAAGGGTAATATCTGTCCTCGTTTCACCGGCAGGAGAGATGCCACCGTGAATCGACATGATCAGTCGGTCGGGCCACATCCTCAGTGTTCCGTGACACAGCTCTTCTGCAGGTCGGCCCTGTGTCTTGAGGTGACTGAGTCACATTTGCAGCCCTCACCCTCACCTCAGCCTGGAATTGGCATTCACCATGAGCCCAACTAGACAGACACAGGAAACTGGGGGAAACCAAATGTCACATCTGGGCCCCCCAGCAGAAAAGCAGAGAAGGGGTTAGCCCCAAAGAAGGGCTCCACCCACACAGGGGACCGACCCACTTCCCATCCTTCCTCTGCCAGGGAAACTCCACCTGTCCTCTCCCCCTTAACCGCCCCGCGTAGGAAGTTAGCTCTTTCCCTGGCACCCCCTGAAGTCCCACATCCTTTTACCTGTTAGAACATTCAGCACCTCGGAGCCCCTGTGTGTTCAGGTCCCATCCGAACACCGAGTCTCAGGCTGCATTAGGATTGTATCCAGGATTGGGGAGCAGGAGGCTGAGGCCCAGCTGTGACTGCAGTGCCAAGAAGAGCCAGCGCCAGCATCTGAACGGAGGACGGTTCAGGCTTATTGTCATCATGAAACTTCTTATCTGATGCGTTTCATTTGCTCATTCAACATTTTCCAAGTGTCAAGCTGGTCTCTGCACGACCAAGACAACACAGTATGTCTGTTTTTAGGGTACTCCTGCCTTGATGAAGATGAGAAAGAGATTTCAAAATTGGAGGAGTGATGTGGTAGCCCAGAACTATGAAGACAAATATTTACACATAACCAAAGAGTGAGGAAGAGAATACAGAATCCAGAACCCACATTAGCTAGGAAATCCGGGAAGCCTTCTCGCAGGAGGTAAGGAAACAGCAGCCCCCAGAAGAGTGGACTCAGGGCACAGACAGGATGGGGGGGCCCCAAGGGTAGGGAGACTGACAGCTGGTCAGTATGGGAACTGGGAGAGGACACCTCCCTCCCAGGGAGAGACGGTGACTCTAGTCACCCAGGGAAGCTGGAAGTCAGGCAGCCTTGGCCCTGTCTGTCCTGAGCAGGCCAGAACTGGCCACTCGGCCTGAGTTGTTTCTGCTGCCCGATCCAGGAATGTCGAAGATGGCCTCCATCCACCAGAAGCCAAGAAGAAATGTTCTTGGTGCCCTCAGAAGGAACCAGCCCTGTTGACACCCCAACCCTTGACCAGAACCAACAACACATTTGTGTGCTTTTTTTAAAGATTTATTTTATATATATATGAGTACATTGTAGCTGTCTTCAGACACACCAGAAGAGGGCATCAGATCCCATTACAGAGGGTTGTGGGCCACCGTGTGGTTGCTGGGAATTGAACTCAGGACCTCTGGAAGAGCAGTCAGTGTTCTTAACCATTGAGCCATCTCTCCAGCCCAAGGCTCAGTGTTGCCATGGTACTCAGTAGTAAATATCACCAACCTCAAGGTCTAGGGGGTCTGCCAGGGTTTTATAACAAAGTTCCAAAGGCCGAGTGGCTTAGTGAACACAAATGTCTTGTTGGCTCTGGAATCCAGAAGGTAAGGATCACGGTGTCCACAGGGCTGGTTCCTTCTGAGGGCCCCAAGAACCTTTCTTCCCATCTTCTGGTGGATGGAGGCCATCTTTGACATTCCTGGAGCAGGTAGCATCGCTGGGCCTCTGCTTCCACGGTCCCTGCACGACTGTCTTGGGCTCACTCTCCCTATTTTATAAGGCTTGGCCGTAAGAGCCTCCAGCCACTGTGATCTCGGGAAGAGCCTGTCCTCACACCTGTCAAGCCTTTGTGAGCTCAAAGGCTTGATATGTCTCGATTCTCATGACAGAGGAAGACGGGATCTGAGCAAGGGTGAGAGATTCTAGTCAGACATAATAGAAAGTGCCACATTGTGGGGCATGGTAACATACCTTTAATTCTAGCACTCTGGAGGCAGAGGCAGGAGGATCTCCGTAAATTCCAGGCCAGCTGAGTGAGGAGAGCCTTTCTCAGAATGCAAAGAAAAAAGAAGTTCCTCACTCTGAGTTTTACTACTTTGTAATTTTGTTTGTGTAATGAGCTCCTCCCCTTCGTCCCCTCCTCCCCCTCCTCTTCCCTCTTCTCTCTCTTCCTCCTCCTCTCACTCTTCCTCTTCTTCCTCCCTTTCCGTTTTCCCCTCCTCCCTCTTCCTTTTCTTTCTCTTCCTCTTCCTTTTTTTGTTTGTTTGGTTTTTTTGTTTTGTTTTGTTTTTTTGTTTTTTGAGACTGGGTTTCTCTGCGTAGCCCTACCTGTCCTGGAACTCACTCTGTAGACCAGGCTGGCCTCAAACTCAGAAATCCACCTGCCTCTGCCTCCCAAGTGCTGGGCTTAAAGGTGTGCGCCACCACCGCCGCCAGGCCTCTCTTCATCCCTCCTCCTTTCCCTCCTCCCCTTTCCCTCCTCCCCTTTCCCTCCTCCCTTTTCTTCCTCTTCTCCCTCCTCTTCCTCGTCTCCTTCTCTCCCTCCTCCTTCTCCCCCTCTTTAGCCATCTTTCTATTTTCTTGTGATCAGGACTTTCTGTCTGTAGCCTGGTTCCAAACTTCTGGCCTTAAGCAATCCTCCTGCCTTGGTCCTACCAAGTAGTTGGGACCACATGCACATGCCTAACTTTAATTTGAGGTGTGTGGGGAGGGATGGAGGGAGGGAGAGGAGAGGAGAGGAGAGGAGAGGAGAGGAGAGGAGAGGAGAGGAGAGGAGAGGACAGAATCCAGCACATGCTAGGCAATCCCCCACCACCGAACGCCCTCCAGTTCCTGTCCATTCGCAGTCATTACGAACAGCCGAGCCACGGGCGATGCAAACATCTCCCAAGCTTCTCTGTGAGCCGGCACAAGCAGGGAAACACCTGTCGCTGCCGTCTTCCCCTCAGTCCTGTCCTAGGTCTCCAGGTGGCTTCCCGTGAGCTCAGATAAGAGAAGGGTCACAATATGAGTCTTCTACATCTCCTCCGAGGGACTCCCGAGGCCTGCTCCTCATCTCGGGGAAGACGCTGAGGGAGGGATGCCCTGGTGACAAGTGGCCATGACAGAGCCGTCAGGCTGACAAGCAGAGAGCTAGAACCAGTCTCTGTGCCCAGTGCCGGGAGCAACTCACGCCGGCTTTCCGTCTGAGGGAACGACCTCGCTCGTTCTGTCCAGGACTGTCCTTACCTAGAAAGCTCTGTATTCTAAGAAACTGCTTGGTCCCAGGCAAACGGGGACATTCGGTCACAAGAACATCTGTATAGCCACAACAGCAACATGCTTACTGTAGTGGTTAGCTTTGGTAGAAATAGAGACCACAAAGGCTGTGTCTTTGCTTGTCTTGAGAGTCTTTCTCCCCCCCAAGGCAGGGCTGGCACCCAGGGACCCTGGAAAGCTTCTCTATGGCAAGAATTAGAATTAGAGTAACTAAGCCAAGCCTAAGGATGGTAGGGGTGTGGAGCAAGGAGAGACATTCCGAGGAGCAGGAAGGGGCAAGCTCTGGAACTGGGTTCAAGTGACCGTAAGGAGGTGACCGCCCCTGAGCCCTCACCCTGCCTGTCTTTCCCACCACGCAGTGCCCCAGTTATCACAAGCTCTCAGGATGTCAGCGCAACCAGGATGCACCGCCATGGGCTAGGACTGTGGGTGTTGCTTCAAAACCACGTTAGAATTATTTCCATTGTGGCTGCGCAAATGTTGTTTGTTCAAAACAAAACTCATGAGTACATAGGTGGTCTAGAGCCCGAAACCAGATGTGGGGATGCATCGAGGGCTGAGCCCAGTTCCCAAGCATGCCATTCCTTAAAATAGGTGACTCAGAAGGAAAGTCGGGTCTCCCCAAGGCTATGCCAACCCGGGCCATAACTAAATCCCCAGAAGGCAGCCCCAGGGGCTGGAGAATGGTAAGGCTTGCTGTTCTGCTTCTATATCAAAGAGGGCACTGTGTTTACAGGGCTCAGACTTACCTCCACAGCCTGTGGGGGCTGTTCTCACCACAGCAGTTAGCACCCTGGTGCTGCTCCAACCACAGAGGAGAGAAATGACAGCTTATACAGACCCGGCAGCCACAGACTTCCCATGTCACGTGGGGGTGCAGACCTGAGTTCATAGCACATCTGGTCCAGTTGGGAGACGCAGTAGACATTCACGGTCCCCACCTTGAGCTCCGAGGAAGCAGACTCTGATAATACCCTGCCAAAGATAAAGTCCGAAGATGAGGCTTGGAGAACTGTTGTCACCTGCTCTATTTAGAAAAGGACAGAATTCAGGTCGGAGACCAGACCCAAGCCTACCTGTTTATCCACGAGAGGACATCCTTCCTCCCAGGCACAGAAGCACCTGGCTGGGCCTGGGGTGTCCTGTGAGGCAGGAGGTGTGCTGAGATCTTCCTGGGAGGGTGCGGTTGGTCCTTTGTTTCTCTGGCCTCAATTTCTTTGTCTCTTGGATGTTGGCAGCTGTACTGGGGCAAGAATTACAAACTGAGATGTTCTTGGACCAGGTAACAGAACTGGCCCAGTGCAGGGAGGTGGAGCTGGCAGGGGCAGGCGGGGGAGAGCATGAACACGACAGCCCTGTGCCTTGACAGCAGAGCGCCGCTCAGAGGATGCTCACTGCAGTAAATATGGGGCCACGTAGTCCGGTCCTCACTTTTTGCCAGAGAAGTTAGAAATGTGATTTTTTTTTTGTCTGAAAAACCCAGTTATTAAAAATTTGGCAACGGTTGAAGGATGGGAAGCCATTGGAAGTCAAATGGAGCCCGTCTAAAGCCAGGACCCAGCCCTGGCTCCGACTGGAACCTTCTAGAGTCAGTGTCGAGGCTGGCCGCTTCCCAGCGCCATCGCCACGGTGAGGAGCAGAACCCCTGTTTTACAGCTGGATCCACACTTCTTTCGCTAGGTCACCTTGCAGTCAAGGGTGGCCAGGTGACTGAGCCTGGACAATAGGTAGCCCCTGGGAGTTGAGCCTGCACTCCTGAGGACCCCTCATTCCTGAACAGCAGAAGCCGGGCAGTGAGAGCGACCAGGGTTAAATGTATTTGTGACCCCTGACAGCCTGGGTTTGGTCCCTGGGACCCACATGGTGGAAGGAGAGAGAGCCGTCTCCGTAGGTTGAGCTCTGACCTCCATGTGCACATTGTATGTGTGGCCAAACACACATATACAATATATACATACATACATAATAAATATTTTAACAAGTTTTTAAAGCAAGACGCATGGTTTTCTGTCTTCTCCAACTTGCCCATCTGAATAAGAACACGTGCTGTTGGCCATACGCCCAGATGAAGGTGTATCTTGGGGTAGAGAGCAAAGGAAGGATGCGTAGCTGATACCCTGCCTGGCCACACTCACCCTAAACAGTCCAGGCCATTCCCTCTCTGGCAATCACCTTGTGGGTGTTATCGTAACCACAGTACCAGTGCACCGAGCACAGCTATAAGAATTTTCCTCAGTAGGTAGCATTTGCTTTCGTTTTACATGTATTTATTTATTTATTGTTCATGGTGCTGGGGATAGAAGCCAGGATTTCATGTGTGTTAAACACATACTCTGGGCTGGAGAGATGGTTCAGAGGTTAAGAGCACTGACTGCTCTTCCAGAGGTCCTGAGTTCAATTCCCAGCAACCACATGGTGCCTCACAACCATCTGTAATGGGATCTGATGCCCTCTTCTGGTGTGTCCCATATATATGTGTGTGTGTATATGTATATAATAAATAAATCTTAAAAAAAAAAAATGCCGAGCGGTGGTGGCACACGCCTGTAATCCCAGCACTCTGGGAGGCAGAGGCAGGCAGATTTCTGAGTTTGAGGCCAGCCTGGTCTACAGAGTGAGTTCCAGGACAGCCAGGGCTACACAGAGAAACCCTGTCTCAAAAAAAAAACAAAAACAAAAACAAACAAAAAAAACCCACCAAATCCAAAAAACAAACAAACAAACAACAACAACAACAACAACAAATACCCCTGAGCCAGCCTCAGCTCAGAATTCCAAACCCAGAGTTCTCCATTCCCATCCCTGCTTGCCTGTCTACCCCTTGCACAGGCTGGGATGCACAGGCTGGGATGCACAGGCTGGGATGCACAGGCCCAGAGAGGCAGCGTCTGTAACGTAATGAGCACAGAGCCTCTCTATGTGAAAAGCCATACACAGGACCCATGTTCGTCCCTAAGATAAGAGGCTCTAAGGACTCCTGTGCCCCCAGCTGTTGTGTGGCCTCTGCCAATCACTGTCCTGTCTGGGCAGTTTGCCAGCTAGCGTGGCCTCTGACTTAACAGCTTTGAATTGGTGCCCGGTGCCAATCCTGTCATTTGAAGTGTTTCTACCAGGTGACTCAGGGCTTGGCAAGGGAAATAGCAGTTCTTCTCCCAAAACCTTGGGTACTGGGTGCGAGTTTTCCACTGGCTTCGGCCACTAGTTCATCTTTCTTTGATCCGGGGCCTGGATGTGCAGAACGCCCTGGGGTAATGTGTAGACCCATGGAGGAAGATAAGATGCTTACTGGCTTCACCTGCCCTCTCAAACACACCTGCCCTCCGCTCCAGCCTCTCACGGGTACTCAAGCAGGGCGCACACACAGCTCTGCAGAGCCCCTGCAGGCCGTTACTCAGAGGAAACAGCACGGGCTAGGGACCGGGTTAGCCAGGCTCTCCCTCCACAGGAACCCTTCAAGGGCCAGAACCCTTGACTTTGAACTCTTCTTGGAAACAAGGTTGCAAAGGCCCAAGCCCAAGGTTCACGCAGGAGTGCCTGCAGCAAGAGCTTCTGCTCACAAGGCGAGACGGCGACAGGAAGGGGAAGTCAGCTGCCTCTCTCCAGTGCTTGTAGAAGTTGATAGCTCTAGTCCAAAGTCAATAAATCAAGACACAGCAGGCTAGGCATGTTGTTTACTGCCTAGAGGCAGCCACAAACACCAAAAGTGTGTGGTGGAGTTTGCTGAGGACCCGGACTTTTTTTTTTACTGTAAGCCCTCTTTATTAGTTTGGGTTTTAAGTCTGTTGGTAGAGTTGTTTAATTGACCATACTCTCCAGTGTTGATTTGTGACGTTGCTGCCGGTCGCAGACCTCTTTGGGTCTGGAAAGCCTTACTCAGGGTTCCATGATCGACTTGTGTAGTCAGGTTGCATGATCGGTCTCTCTAAATGAGCAGATATCTGGCTTTAGGCAAATTCCTTAATCCCTCTAAGGGCCAAGTTTCTCCAACTACAGAACTGGAATAATTCCGGGCTCTTTTTATATGCAGGAAGTGGCCACTAGGGGGCACTGTTCTTATTAACCCTTAACGCAGGCAGTCTCTCTTTCCTTGCTTGCCAAGGTATGAAGATGCCAGTCCCCGCGAATGCAGAAAGTTCTAGGTATCCTTTTTAGTTGATGCAAGAATTTCCGTGCGCGGATGTACAATTAGTTCCATCTGGCGGTTTTCACGCCCAGTGTAATGCACTTTGCAGCGACTGGCACGTCTTCTTGGGCAGAACAAGGGCACTTTCTGACAGAAGCTTTTCTAAAAGAGGTGACTGGGCCACAGCTTTTGTGTAATGGAAGCTTTTATTAAAAAGCAGTAACAACTAGTAAAACTAGTAACAACTAGGACCCACCCACAAATGCCATAAGATAGCTTTAATTGGGTCATATCCATGCCACATGAGTTCTTTTTGGCTTTTCGTTTGGTTGCTTATTTTTGGGGGACAGGGTGTCTTGTGGGCGAGACTGCCCTTGAACTCTCTTGTCGATGAGGATGACCTTGAGAACCCGCTCCTCCACTGCACACACCTCATCCCATGCTGTGCGTTTTCTAAGTCACGTCACCACGGATGACTGACCACGTTCGTCATCCTCGTTCTTCTGTGAAATGCAAATTTGCATCCACTGCTCAATTTAATGAGACCTCTTGTGCTATTCCCACCGGCACACAAAGCCTCCTGCACATCACAACCTTCCCTCCTAACACGGGTGAGACGCACACCTTCCCACGGCCGACGCTATGCCTAGTTTCTTCATATGTCTTTGATCATAGAAGTTCCGAAGTGTCATACACTCAGATGACCCTTGACTTATTCTAAAGGAGGGACTGCCCAGTGGGCAGAGCAGGTGGCCCTTGAGACTTACCTACACCTCCTTGTACTGTGTCACTGAGAGAGGTCTAGGCCCAGAGAAAGATGGCAGGCTGGAGTAAGGCAACCAGTTTTTTTATATTATATAAATATTTATATTATATTTATATAATATATTTTAATATTATATTATATTTTTATGTTTTATATCGTTTTAGTCACTGGAGTGTCTGTATGTGCTTGTCACGTGAAATAGAATTTGCTATTTGCTTCTCTTGGAGAACAGCTATCCCAAACCCCTCTACCTATCGACAAAGCCATTCCTTCCCACCGACATGATACCCCTTTGACAGACATCTCTCTGACACTTGGGACACTCCTGCCAAGATTGGCACATGGTGGAACTCTGTAAGCGCTGGCTTTGGGGACAGCTGGGATAACAAGTCCATGAGAGCCAGCCTCACCAGAGTGCCCCTGAGCGCAGGCTTCCAAACTCAGAAGCACAGCTCAAGACTGTGGCTTTGGTTCGGCTTCCCGTCTCCAATCATCCTGACTTGTCCGCCTTAAAATGTCTACATTTTACGTTGGTTTTGTGCAAGCCACAGTGCAGTGACTCGGCATGTGAATTGCTTGTGCGACCAGACCCTCACCTAATCAAGCTATGTGCCGTCTTTGAGGAGTCCCTGTGTTTCCTGAGCAGACTGTCTCCCTCCCCTCCCCCCACAGGCAGCGGTGAGGTGACCGTTCTAGAAGTATGAGTGCAGGCGGTTGATAACAGTTTTCAGAGAAATGAGCAGCCCAGCAGCACCAGCCATTGGCTGGGGGTTGGGGGGCAGTTAATTCCCCCAAGGGCCTGCTCGAGGATGATGGATGTGGAGGAGGAGGGGGCTGTGGAGACAAACATCCCCGTGGGCCTGAAGGCTTGAAGACGTCCCTCATGGGAACACGCCTCCTAGGCCAGAGAAAACTCATCCCAGATCACCTCAGCAGCCTCCATGTTGACCACTTCTCCTAGAGCTAAGAATAAAACCTGTTAAACATTTACCTGACATTGCCTTCTGAGTTGTTTTTCTTGTTGCTTCTGCTGCTGTTATTCTGTTCTGTAACCCAGCCTGGCCCCAGACTCCTAACAATCCTTTAGTCCGGGTGCCTGAGTTCTGGGGTTAAACGTGTGTAGTAGCATCATGTCTAGTTGATATTTTTGTATTCGATTAAAAAACAATTGCTTTTTTAAAAGAAAACACAATATCTCTCCAGTTTAAATAAATAATCTGGGACACAGGTCATAATTAAAGAAGAGGTTAATCATGATACCGAAATTAAAAGTAGATCTTGTCGCCGATGAGGTGGCTCAGTGGGCAAAGCCCCTGCCACCAAGCCGACCACCTGAGTTTGGCCACTGGGACTCACACGGTGGAAACAGAACAGATTCCTAAAAGTTTGCCCCCTCACCCAAGACGTGTGCCGTGGCATGTGTACCCAACACATGTGCGCGCTCACATACACACACACACACACACACACACACACACACACCACTTAACATTTTTAAATGTTTGGTCTGGCTGGAGAGATGGTTAAGAGTAACCACTACTGCCGGGCGGTGGTGGCGCACGCCTTTAATTTCAGCGCTTGGGAGGCAGAGGCAGGCGGATTTCTGAGTTCGAGGCCAGCCTGGTCTACCCAGTGAGTTCCAGGACAGCCGGAGCTACACAGAGAAACCCTGTCTCGAAAAACAAAACAAAACAAAACAAAACAAAACAAAACAAAACAAAACAAAACAAAACAAAACAAAACAAACAAAAAAGAGTAACCACTACTCTTGCACAGGCACAAGTTCAGGTCCCAGGACTTTTGTTGGACAGCTCACAATCTCCCAGGTTCCTCACACCCCTTTCTGACCTGTGAGGACACACACACACACACACACACACACACACACACACACACGATAAAAATAAATATTTTAAAGTTAATCTCTGGGCACTGGATACTTTTCCAGAGGACCTGGGCCCACAGGGGCCTAACAACTCTCTGCAGCCCCAGTCCCTGGAGACCTGACACCCTCCTCTGGTCTCTGCAGGTGCTAGGCACTCCCAGATGCACATACAGACAAAACATCTACACAGATAAAATAATATTTAAAAATTTAAAGTTAATCTTGTGAGTGTGGCTCAGTGGTCTGCCCTGGGTGAGGGAAGTGGGCAGACAAGGAAGAATCTGGAAACTGCCAGTGGAAGCTTCAGAAACAGAAGAGGGGCTACGGGGGCGGGCCTGCCTCATGGCTTCTCCCTTGGGCCTGCTCCCAAGGGCTTCTTCTGTGGCTAAAGAGGGGAGCTGGGAAACACCTCCCTGATGACTGCCTAGCCATCAAAGGAAAGAGAAGGAATCTGAGAGGCCTCGAGGGAAAAACGCCACTTGACCTGATGACATGAACATATATGTGTGTGTGTGTGTGTGTGTGTGTGTGTGTGTGTGTGTGAGATCCCAGGATGCAGGAGGTGGAGGCAGGGGGACCGGAAGCTTAAGCTCAGCCTTAGCAGCACAGCAAGTCTGAGGCTACATGAGACTACCTCAAAGAGGGGAGGGGAACCTTTGGAAAGAGACTCGCTAGGAACCGTTTCCACTTGGTTGTATGACCCTGGAGAAGTGGACGAACCCTCCGGGGCTCAGCTCCTTCATCTGGACAACGGGCACAGTGACCTTGCCTCCGGGTGTGGATGGAGAGAGGCAGGTTTGTCAGGACGCTTCCTGGTCTCCCGTGGGCCTTCTCAGGTGACAAACCATAGCCTTTCATTCCCCACAGGATCTTGGGGGACACATACCCACTGACATCAGCCTTCCCTAAGTGGCTAATAAGATCAGTCCTACTAGAAATAAGTGGTTCTAGCAATCACCACCTACTAATTAATTGCTCATTAAAGTCTTTGTGTTTTACTACTAAAGCAATTACCTGCCTGTAGCCGGGGAACCCTTAGTAAACTAATTTGGCCGTTGGCCTGAAGGCAGGGCAGGATCTGGGTATGTACAGGAGCTCCTGCCCAAGAAGCCTCCAGAATCTACCCCAGAGCTCTGAAGACAAGGGCCTGTAGTTCCATGAACCGGCTCTAGCCATGAGTCTGAGAGAGGGACGGACTAGGCTACTTTTGCCTTGGTAAGCACAGATGCTGGGCCAAACTGTGGGTAAATGACCTCCAGGAACCCCGTGGTGACCAGGGTGGGAAGGGGCGGGACATCGACACGATGGGAAATGGAGACCAGGGCCGGGCTCAAAGGACAGTTACACTTCTACCTCGGGGGAGTCTTGAGGACTACCTACACTTCCACAGTGACATTTCACTTAGCAGAAACTGAGCCTAGAATGGGCAGAGGCTGGCGGGAGGCCCAGTAATAGCCAGATCCCAGTGGGCCAGAGCTCCGGATCCAGAAGAGTTCAGAAACCCAGAGAGGGGGCAGTGCCTGCCAGAGACTTCCACAGAGTCCCAAGTCCCAAGGTGCCAGGTCCACACCCTGGGAGAAGGTCCTGTGAGCTGGTAACAACTATAAAAAGTGCTCTGGGTGTGGCAGAGCTGAGCCTGGGTCTCTTCAAGCCTGTGCATTTGAGGACAGCAGTTCCACATTGTCCACTGCCCATGCCACAGCTCCTGTAAGGTTCTTGGGTCACTCTGGCAGCCATAATCCCTCCAACCTCCCTGAGCCGACCTTGGACTTGGTCCTCAGGGGTCAGATGGAGCTAGAGGCTGGGGACAGCGTAAGTATACATCTCTGCTCCAGCTAGGGAGGTGGTGTTCCCCAGGGGAAGTGTTACAGCTCTGCTCCAGGAGTCGTATCCTGGCAGTTGGGAGCTAAGGAATACCACAAAGTCACACCACTCAACAAACCTCACATGAGAAATTTATTGGGAGGAAAAAAGCTTAGGAAGGTGGCTGCCTCTGCTGGGGCAAGAAGCAACCAGGAACTGAGCAGCCCAGCAGGCTTTATATGGGATTTCCGAGGGGCGGGGTTTTCTACGGTGGCCTGGGAATTGGTGGAGGGGCGGGGCTTTCTAAGGAGGCCTGGGATTGGTGGGATTTTGTGGCCTAATCTTGGAGCAAGCTCAGGGATTGGTGGAATTTTGTTTCCAGAGAGTGATTCTGTTTCTTGGCCCCAGTCTTGGACTTCGTTTGTGTCAAGTCAGGATCAGGGCTTTTTCTGGTCGTTTTACCCTACGGAAGGGATGACCAACCCTTCCTCTTGGTTGATGAGCGGGGAAGCAGAGGCCCTGGACAGTGCAGACTAGGCCATAGCTGCATAGCATCGCAGCATCGATAGAAGCAGAACTAAAAGCTTGGACTCGTGCTTCCCTGGATGTCTGGTGGGTGGCCTTAGCTGAATCCATGCCCTCTCTGATCGCACTTTCTGATCTTTTCAGATGATGCTTGTAAGATGAAAATGACCCTAGTGATGGCAACAGCCTCCGGCTCCAGCTGGCCTCCAAGGCACGAAGACATCTACTATTGTTTTTAATTGATTGATGTATATGAGTGTTCTGTCTGCATGTATGCCTGCGTGCCAGAAGAGTACATTAGATCCCATTATAGATGGTTGTGAGCCACCACGTGGTTGCTTGGAATTGACCTCAGGACCTCTGGAAGAACAGCCAGTGCCCTTAACCGCTGACCATCTCTCCAGCCCCTGTAACATCTTTTTTTTGTTGTTTGTTTTTGTTTTTGTTTTTTGTTTTTTTGTTTTGTTTTGTTTTTTGACACAGGGTTTCTCTGTGTAGTCCTGGCTTTCCTGGAACTCACTCTGTAGACCAGGCTGGCCTCGAACTTAGAAATCCACCTGCCTCTGCCTCCCAAGTGCTGGGATTACAGGTGTGTGCCACCACGCCCGGCTCCCTGTAACATCTTTTAAAAGCAGGTTTTGTAACACTAACCCCACAGCAGCACCCCCTTAAAGACGAATCACTTCACGAATTCTCCATTCGGTTTTCTGAGCCAGTTCCTGCTATGATCATCTCCTTGATGCAGATCTAGTCAAAGCAGCGTGGAAGGTCCCAGGTCACACTGCCAGCAAGCAGGGAAGCCGGGATCCCCACCAGGCCAACCCGGCTTCCAAGCTCAAGGCCAGAGCCCTACTACTACTACACTTACTCTTAATTCCTAAGCCATGGGAGAGGAGGCAGGAGGGACCGCAGAGCAGTTGTCTGGGGGCAGGGAAACAGGAGTGGTCTCTGAGCTGTGTGAGCCCCCGGCCTGCCTCCCCAGGGCCTCGTCAGCTTCACACCTGCCATGGCAGCTCATGCCCGTGTTAACTCACTTCCAAGCACACCACCTCAGAAGGCACAGCACGCCTGTGGCCCCTGGATGGGCGGCAACAGCCCACGGATTCAACGTAGGTAGACCACAGTGTTACGGCGCCATGATTTACGGAATGCAACACCAGTCGGCAATGTAATGAATGCATCCTTTTGGAGCCTCAAGCTCCAGGAATGCAAAACTAACTGCAAGATTTCCATTTCTGGAAATGGAGGGCCTCCTCCTTCCGCTGGACTCAGAACGATGCTGAAGAGCTTGAAGGGGGTGGGAGCCACTGAAGCCACCTCGGTGCCAAGGACAGCCACAGATACGCACCAGTTCTTAGGTTCCAGCACTTTCTCTATGAGCAAGACGGAAGTCAAGCCCAGGACCAGCAAGGGAGGGAGTCACTAAACAGACCCTTGACATGAGGGCGCTCCACGAGCCACTAACCCCGGAATGTTTATCACCTGGCACTTTAGACAGAAAAGGCTGCAGTAAAGAACTAGAAACTGACCTGCCGTTTCAAATTCAAAAGGCAAAGACGATGACAAAAGGCACACAAATAACTTTTAGAGGCCGAGAAGAAGAGAAGAACAGGATGGGTAAGATTCCTAACACAGTGTAAGATAATAGGGTTAATCTCAAATATTTACGTCAGGCATGCATCATGTTTATGTTTATCCGAAATAGAAATGGACCAAATGCTCCAGTTGAGGAAAACTTTTCTTCTGATTGGATGGAAACAATACAAAAGGAGTCAGTTCTAAAACACAAAAAGAAACAAAAGAGGGAAGGAAGGAAGGAAGGAAGGAAGGAAGGAAGGAAGGAAGAAAGAAAGAAAGAAAGAAAGAAAGAAAGAGCAAGCCAGGCTGGAGAGACGGCTCGGTGTTTAAGAGCACGCGAAGCCCTTCCAGAGGGCCCGGGTGGGTTCCCAGCATCTGTATAGAAAGGAAAGGCTCATCACCACCCACAGCTCCAGCTCCAGGTGATCTGTTGCCTTCCTCTGGCTTCTGTGGCCATGGACACACACACACACACACACACACACACACACACACACACACACACGCGCGCGCGCGCGCGCGCATAAATAAAAAGTAAATAAATCAATCTTTAGAAAGCTATAGGTATTTCTATTGAGAAGAGACATTAGGCAAAAAGTACTCCCAGAGGTAGAGATAACAGCAAAAATTAATTTTACTAAAAGGACAGAACACCATCAGATTTCTACTCCTATCATGAGCCTGAAAGGTATGAAAGCAACAGTTAATAACAATGTGGCAAAATCAATACATGTGATAGATTTTAAGATACCTTTTCAACTTGTTCAAAAGTGGGATAAAAGAACTGAAGGATTAAACTAATTTAATAAACTAAATTGATAAACTAAATGGATGAACTAAATGGATGAACTAAATTGAATGAACAATACAAATCAGGAGACACGTGGTTTTAAGCACCCCTAGCACACTTACTTATAAACACGGCTTATGGTCTCGGTTATAAGTAAATCTCAATAGATTCCCAAGGGCTTTAGTTGCCCATACTGTTCCTCTGGCGTGACATCATCAAGGTAGAAATCAGTTAAAAATGATAAGGGGCCGGTGAAGAGGCTCAGGCGGTAAAGGTGCTTGCTGCTAAGCGTGCCTTGACCTGAGTTAGGTCCCTGGAACCATCATGGAAGAAAAGAAAACAGACTCTCTGAAGTTGTCCTCCGACCTCCACACACACTGTGGTACAAGTTCTCACACCCATTCACAAACACACGTAAGTAAAATGTCATGAAAAACTTTTACAGAAGAAATTGAAACCCTGAAAGGCCCTGTACACTGAAGAACTTGCAAACTGGATTCACAAATTTTCCCACAATGCAAAGTCAAGTGTAGGCAGCGTCACTGGCAAATTCTCCACATTCCCAGGAGAACTAACAGCTCCAAGTTGCTCCAAACCCTGTGAAGACTCAAAATCTTTTTCTGGGGTAATATAATCTAGAGCCTCAAACTCAACAACAAACAAGAAAGAAATACAGCATTCCCTCTCTGTGTGTGTCTCCTCCCCCTTTTCTTCCTTCCCTCTGCCCCTCCCCCCCATGTTCTTAACAAAATATTACCAAACTAACCCCAGATCTGAGGAAAAGACAATGTCTAATTGAGTTTCATTCGACCAAGGCAAGAGAAGAAAATGACTGTAACCATGGCAGGAACAGACCCTCCAGCAATCCATTTTGAAGTGGAAATTTGAAGTAATCTATATCCAAGAGAAGCGAGGGTTGAAATTTGACGTTATTCATGCTTTTTATTTTTTAGGGTTGGTTGAGACTGGACCTTAATAGGCAGCCCAGGCTGGTCTGGAACCCATAATTCAGCTTAATTAGAAATAGTCCCTGTTGCCAGGCTGGGGTGGCACGTACTTTTAATCCCTCAGGAAGCAGAGGCAGTTAAATCTCTGAGTTCAAGGCCAGCCTAAGTCTATAGAGTGAGGTCCACGACAGCCAGAGCTACACAGAGAAACCCTGTCTCAAAAACCAAACCAAACCAAACCAAAATTATTCACTCATACCCAAGCCATTCAAGATTTCTAAAAAAATCAGAAACAGAAGGGAACTTCCTAAATCTGATATTTTAAATGAAAGAAGAAAACCCCCAAACCACCTCATCAAACAAACCTTCAGGTGAAACTGTCAAGAACTTTCCCTTGAGATCGGCTGTGAGATACAGAAGCCTGCGGTCACCATAGCTGCAGGGTCCTAGGAGCAGAGGGGAGGCTGGGAGGCAGAGAGCCTGCTCAGCATGGGCAAGGGCTGGGCTTGATCCCCAGCACTAACACCAACACACATGCACATGCACACATGCACACACACATATGTAATACACACATACATGCATGCACACACATGCACGTGTTTGTACAATACATGCATACATACATGCATATATACATATACATACACACACATGCACACATGGTGCTGTTCTTAGGTCTAAGCTGCACAGTAAGGAAGGGAAACAAAACAATAAAAAACTGAGATCAAAAAAAGAAAGAAAGAAAAAGAAAAAAAAAAAACCTGAGAAGATAAAATCAGCTTCATCACTCATCAGGATATTCTGAGGACATAAAAAAACCCCGAAAGAACCCACATGCAGAACACTGGTCAGGTTTCTTAATGTGTGTGTGTGTGCATGTGTGTGTGTGTGTGTGTGTGTGTGTGTGTGTGTGCGCGCGCGCGCGCGCGCGCGCGTGCGCGCACACACACACGCGCGCGCGCGCGCGCGCATGCATGTGTGTACGTGTGGTGGCTAATCTTGGTTTCAACTTGACATACCTGGGAAGAGAGGAGCTCAAAAGAAGAAACTTTCTAAATACGACTGGGATTATAACCAAATGGTAGCACTTCCTAGTTCAATCCTCAGTATAGTAAGAGAGGAAGAGATGGAGGGAGGGATGGAGGGAGGGAAGGAGGAAGGGAAGGAGGGAGGGAAGGGAGGAAAGAGGGAAGGAGAGAGGGAGGGTGGAAGTGAGATTCCTCAATCAGGCAAAGCCATACTTCATGGTTTAGGAATGTGCACACAGGTGGGAAAGTTAATATAAAACCAAGGGGACTTTTCTGAAGGCGGGAACAATGTTCCACTCTGGTGCAGGGGCATTGTGGAAAGAGGCCAGAGCCTGAGAGGGTGGCACATCTTTCTTCACAAGAGTGGTGCTGACATGCGGTTTGCTGTTAGTATATACACCCTGCATATTCTCTAACGACTTGCAGCACTCAGGAGACAGAGGCAGGCAGATCTTAGTGAGTTCGGGGCTAGCCTGGTCTATACAGTGAGTTCCAGGACAGTCAAGGCTGCCTAGTGAGATCCTGTCTCAAAACAAACAAACAAACATGAATGAATGAATGAATGAATGAATGAAAACAAATAGAGGGTACTAGGGCATGCTTGTAACCCTGGCATTTGGGAGGTGGAGGCAGGAGGGTGAGTTCATAGCCTGCCTCAGCTGCATAGTGAGTTCAAGCAGTCTGTGCTGGGACGGGGGACCACAAACCCAACCTCCCACTGCAGTCAGACAGTGAGGACCTCCCATGGCATCTTTTAAGAACGATGGTCATGGGACACTTGAACTGCTTGGTAACAAACAGCATGGTATGAGAGGCCAAGATCAGAGGCGGCCTGAATAGAGAGAGCTCTCAATGCAAGAGTGTTTCCATCCAAGGACATCAAGTCACGCCAAGAACTTAGAAAACAAAGGTTGACTGAAGGGGTATCTTTTTAAACATCCCTCTAAAGATCCATTTTTTGTTTCTTTTTTTAAAGACTTATTTATTTATTATATGTGAGTACACTGTAGCCGTCTTCAGACACACCAGAAGAGGGCATCTGATGTCATTGCAGATGGTTGTGAGCCACCATGTAGTTGCTGGGAATTGAACTCAGAACCGCTGGAAGAGCAGTCAGTGCTCTTAACCGCTGAGCCATCTCTCCAGCCCCCATTTTTTATTTTTTATTTCCTTGTTTTTTTTTTTAAACTTTTTTTTTGGTATAGAATAGAGTTTATTCGGGGCAGAGGATGGGAGTTAATGGGGTAGTGGAGGCAGAGAAAGGCAGAGAGAGAGAGAGAGAGAGAGAGAGAGAGAGAGAGAGAGAGAGAGAGAAAAGAGAAGTGGAGGCCGGCCATGACCACCTGGAGAGAGGGGGGAGGGGAGGAGAGCCCAAGGTGGGCAGAGAGGAGCGAGGTGAGAGTGCCGAGAGGCAAAAGAGATGAGAGAGCTTCTTTAAACTTTTAATTTAAAATATATGTACATAATGTCTGTGTGAAGGACGCATGTGCCATGTGAATGCAGGATCCCACAGAGGCCAGAAGAGGGCGCCAGAGCCCCTGAGCTGCCCAAAAGGCTATGAGGGACTTCCAGGAGAACAGAAAGTGCCTTTAACCACAGAGCCATCTCTCTGTCTCCTTAGAGAGTCCCTTTCTAAATGATTCATCAATAATTGCTAGTGTTCTTCCCCCAATGTTTAAATAAAGTATTTGCTCATACTCAAAGCTTCATTCCTACAAAAGAGATGGAAACTGAGGGCCATTTAGGGTTCTTGACCTGGTGTTTCCTTTTTCCCTGTCCTTCCATTCCAGCTGCAGTGACCCTCGTGATGGGAGTGGGTGTCGCACCAGAGAAGTGTTGACTTTCACCCAGATAGAAACGGCTCTTCTGGGAGCAAGCAGTGCCCAGACTGAGGTGGCTCTGGTCGCCAGTCCTCCTCCTCCTCCTCCTCCTCCTCCTCCTCCTCCTCCTTAAGATTTATTTATTTTATGTATATGTGTACACTGTAGCTGTACAGATGGTCGTGAGCCATCATGAGGTTGCTGGGAATTGAACTCAGAACCTCTGCTCCCTCCAGCCCAAAGATTTACTTATTGTTATATGTAAGTACACTGTAGCTGTCTTCAGACACTCCAGAAGAGGGCGTCAGATCCCATTGCAGATGGTTGTGAGCCACCATGTGGTTGCTGGGATCTGAACTCAGGACCTCTGGAAAAGCAGTCAGTGCTCTTAACCGCTGAACCATCCATCTCTCCAACCCTCTGGTCGCCAGTCTGATTCAAACTTCTTTTTGCATGTTTTGAGAGATTCAGTTACGTGTCTGTTTTCCTGCAGACTGCCTGATCTTGGCTGTCTGGAAGGCACCCAGCTGAAACGTTCACTGAAGCAGTCTTTCTCCCGGTGGGTGATGTGGGTGGGCGCACGCCTTTAATCCCAGTACTTAGGAGGCAGAGGCAGGCAGATTTCTGAGTTCGAGGCCAGCCTGGTCAAAGAGCGAGTTCCAGTACTTTGCCATTACTTTATACTTTTCTCTTACTATTGTGTGTTATATGCATGTGTGTGGGTGTGGGGTGGTCCAGATAAGCCACAGGATGCAAAGTGGAGGTCAGAGTCAGTTCCTACCTTCCCCGCCTTTATGTGGGTTTCAAGGAGGAGACTTGCACAGTAAACACCTTTACCTCTGAGATATCCCAACAGCCCATATCCATTTGAACTGCTAAAGAAGTCCACGTGAGAATCTGGCAACCTGGAGACCATGATGGCCAGGGGAGAACTGAGGAGCTTTGTGTCTCCTGAAAGGCCAGGCTTACAGCTTCCGGTAGAGTCAGGCCCCTGTTGCGATTGTCTGCCAATTAAGAGTCAAAAGTGCACCCACAGTCCTCCAGGACCAGTCCTCCATCTTACCTGTCGTGGGTCGCTGCCTGAGGGTCTCTGTCCTGGCCTGATGCTCATTTGTGGTATTTGTTTGACTCTGAATCCAAGCAGTTGGGATTCCTGATGTAGTCCCCTGTGCCTCAGCCCCGTGCAGATGCTCTAACTGCCGTGCAGTCTGTGGCCAAGTGCCCTCTGCCAGAGCCTGCGCCCACAATGACTACGGCCGAGTGCCAAGGTGTCATTCCCACGTCCATCCTCACTGGGCCCCACAAGGCACAGCTTGGGCCGGGGTTCTTTTGGTGTCCAGAGTTCAGTAGTTCAGGGATGCTTGTAGGTGTAGGAGGGTTGTGGCATCACAGGGCTTAGGTGTGAGGCTGGGGGAGAGGGAAACGTGAACTCTGCTCCTCACACTTTGGTTTTGCGTTGGCTGCTATGGCTGCTTGTCATTGCCTCAGTGTTAAAAATGCCAGAAACGACCCAGCCCTTGCTCTCCTCCCTGACCCCCAACCCGACCCAGCCCTTGCTCTCCTCCCCGACCCCCAGGCCATCACTTATCGCATGCTTTTGCATCTGTCTCGGCCAGCGGCACGGCCTCACAGGAGAGGCATCTGAGTTTATACCCATTTCCTGTCCTGTGTCTGACTGTAGAGCGCCCGAGAACAAGTGTCTGTAGCGGGGACACCTCTGCACCGCTAACCTGCTTCGTCCCAAGCCACCCACACCTGGCTAGCCTCTCTCAGCGGTGTGGCTCAGCACCCTGCCACGGAGGTGTCGGAGTCGTGTGGTGACAGAGAGGGTTGAGGACGCAGTGAGTCCGGGCTGAGTCAGGCTCTGTAAGGGACAAACCTAAAACCAGCAGTCAACCACCTCATTGGCGGGTGTCCCCATCAGGGACTGGGTAAAAAGGGACTTTCCACTGGGTGCTAACCCTGTGCCTGTCACATCTCCTCCTTTGGGCAGGAAATCATCATGAAGTTCTGAGGGGAAACCGCTCTAGAGCAAGAGACAGGTACTACGGCTTGCTCTGGGTGGAGACCGTTCTGGCTGGCCCGTGGGCTCCTGAAGTTCTCTGGTTGGGAAGAAAGGGTCTTAAAGAGGGTAGGATGAAGGGAGTATATGAGCATGAATATATATATATATATATATATATATATATATGCATATATGTATATATATGTATATGTGTATGTGTATATTATGTGTATATGTATATGAGAGAGAGAAGAACATATGTATCTTAAGGTAAGGTCATTGTTTACCCTGAAGAAAAAGAACACCATACACCACACCTGTTCACCTCTCTCTCCTGGGACCCTGTTTTAATTAGAGTTTCTACTGCAGTAATGAAACACCATGACCAAAATGCAAGTTTGGAAGGAAAGGGTCTATCTTCCTTACACTTCCACATCACTGTTTACAACTGAAGGGAGTCAGGACAGGAACTCAAACACGGCAGGGTCCTGGGGGGCAGGAGCCGATGCAGAGGCCACGAAGGGGTGCTGCTTGCTGGCTTGCTCCCCCTGGCTTGGTCAGTCTGCTTTCTTAGAGAACCGGGCAATGCCAGTCACGAAGGACCGTGTCCTCCCTCAATCAATCAGTAACTAAGAAAATGCCTGGCGGGGTGGATTGGAGGCCAGCCTGATCTACAGAGCAAGTTTCAGGACAGCCAGGGCTACACAGAGAAACCCTGTCTCAAAAAGCCAACTAACCAAACAAAAAAAAAAAAAAAAAAAAAAAAGAAAATGTCTTAAAGCTGGATCGTATGGAGGCTTCTCAGTTGAGCGCCCTCCTTTTAGATAAACTCTAGTTTGTGTATCAAGTCGACATAACATCGGCCAATCACAGACCCTATCCGTTTCATGGGCCAACCTACATACCTCAAGGCACTCAAAAGCTTGGTCCCGCCGCTGCCTGACATCTTCCCTCAAAGTCAGCCTGGCGGGGGTCTGGGAGGCCCTTAGCATCGGACTGACTGTTCACAGCCAATCAGGGTCTGTTACTCCTCCCTGCTTCCCCTCTGTTGGCTCCACTCACCGCTGGGGGGCGCTCCTGGACACCGAATACGGATCTCCTTAGACAAAGACCTTCGGTTTCTCCCACTGCCCAGGCTGAGCCATCCGACCCCTCTGATTTCCAGCTCTCCTTCCATCATGGGTCCCCTGTGGCCGAACAAGGCCTGGCTCAGCAGAGGTCCTCTCTGCAGGAGGGGTAGAGACGGCAGTTGGACAGGTGTGCGATGGATCCATGGATGAGTATATAACTCCACATGACAGACAGAACGACGGCAGGGCGGACAGACAGACGGAGGGGAGAGAGAAAGGACAGATGGATAGTAAGTGGAGGGCAATGGATGGGTAGGTAATGAGTGGGCAGCTGAGAAGGAAGAAAACAGTCATGGCTGGATAGACAGATAAATGAATGGATAAAAGAACAAATAGAGAGCCACTGTTCTTCTTTAATAGAATTACATCAAGTTGAACCCCCAGGGCACGCTGGTGAGAGATCCCCTACCAGGCAGACATCAAGGCTGTGCCTCTCCTTTGCCCTAAGCAGCTGCTGGTACACAAAGGCAGACATGTCCAATGCTGACGCCTGGTGGTCACTGTGGGAATGACCACTCTAGAGTCTGCCCCGCCGCCCTGGAGAGTCTCAGCCAGCTGGACGGTGGTAGTGGAGCCGCAGAGCTGGCCGACGCTCTACCCGGGAGCAGGCAGGCTCTGAGACAGCGTGCTGCAGCTGCAGGGTACTGCACCGGTACCACTGTTCCCTCAGACCCCAAAGGACACGCGCTTGGCTAAGAGCTGTTAGAGGGTGCATGGCGAGCGCTGCCAGGAATGGCGAGACCGGTGCCCAGCAATCTGGATGACAAATCCCAAGGCTTACCAAATGGGTCAGTGGGCCAGGCGCCTCTTGTCTTTCTCTTTCTGGCCTTTCACACTATCCTGACGCATCAGCCAGGATGCAGATATGAAGGCAGATCCCAGAGAGGCAAGAGTCTTGCCAAGCCAAGGCAAGCAGGTGGCAGCCTAGATTTGAGGCCAGCTCTCTTAGGATCCAGGCCTGTGCCAGCAACCCCCCACGGAAATCGCTGTCCTGGGGGCTCACTCACACCCTCCCCATTCCAATAGGGAAGCAGAGTCTGGCTTGGATCTCAGCATCGGCAAGAAACTGTGTGACCTCGGGTAAGCCGCCGAACCTCTCTGTGAGCCTGTTTCCTCCAGTGAGTTAGTTGACACACATTATTTTACACGTTTATCGTGGAAAGCAAATGAGCTGATAAAATATTTATAGACAATCTGATACATAGAATGTTTTTCTTTGAGGGGAGAGCTTGGAGCACAAAGAAAGAAGATCTTGAATTCTCAAAAGTAGAGATATCTTTGGCTGGAAAACTCGGCAGTTAAGAATAATGCCTGCTCAGCCGGGCGGTGGTGGCGCACGCCTTTAATCCCAGCACTTGGGAGGCAGAGGCAGGCGGATTTCTGAGTTCAAGGCCAGCCTGGTCTACAGAGTGAGTTCCAGGACAGCCAGGGCTACACAGAGAAACCCTGTCTCGGGAAGAAGAAGAAAAAAAAAAAAAGAGTAATGGCCGCTCTTTCGGGGAACCTGAGTTTTGATTCCCATTGCGCATGTCGAACCATTCATGACACCTGTAACTCCAGCTGCAAAGGATCTGGTGCCCTCTTCTGGCCGCCACAGGAAACTGCACACGCCCACACATATTCACATAAAGTAAATAATAATAATCATTTTTTTAAAAACATAGCAATTCTCTATTCCATACTAACTTTTATCATATTTCAAAAACCCAGCGAAGATCTTGGAATCTAGTACTTGTACACCACACACAAGGATCCCGAGCTCTGGGAGGGCCTAGGAACGGAGGGAGCAGAAGGGTGCGGGCAGGAAGGAAGAAAAAGTAGAAGCCTCCACCTCCACCAGCAGATAGACGACAAATTCCCAGGCCTCTCCTCTGCCACCCAGAATGCTGTGCTGCTGCCTTGCTTTGCCTGGATAGCTCACTTAGCATAAACTTATTTCTTCTTGGTTTAAAGGGCATATGGCTATGTTCTCCGGGACTGTGATCTTAGACTCTTCCCTACAGTAAGTGGACCTGTGCTGATAGGCATCCGCGTGTGTTCCCTGTGTGGTGGACACGCCACCCACACTCACTTTCATGGGCAGGTGGGCTCTGTCCCACTCTGCAATCACAAACAGTGCTCTTAGTCTTGGGACTGTGAGGCTTCGTGCTGGCATCCTGCGAGTGGAGGCTCCGGGGCGAGCATGTGCCAGGGCTTAAAGCTAATGAGTGGGCTAAATTTGCTTTCCCTACTGCAAGCCCTCTGGGTTTTGTTTTGGTTGTTTGTTTCGGTGGTTTGTGTTGTTTGTGTTTGTTTTGCTCATTTGTTTGTTTGAGGAATTTTGAAACAAGATCTTATCACATAGCCCTGGCTATCCTGGAGCTTATGCTGTAGACCAGGCTGGCCTGCAACTCACAGAGATCCACCTGCCACTCCCTCTCAAGTGCTGGGATCAAAAGCGTGTGTCACCACCACACCTGGTCTCACCTTTTCTTTTTTTCTTTTTCTCTGCTTGCCTTTAAAAACAAAACAAACAAACAACCAAAGCTCTGGGCTGGAGAGCAGGCTCAGTGGTTAAGAGCACTTGCTGCTCTTGCAGAGGACCGGGTTCAGTTCCTGGCACCGATATGGTGGCTAGCAACCATCTGTAACTTGTTCCAGGGAATCTGAGGCCTTCTTCTGGCCTCCGTGAGCACCAAGCACTTGTGTGGTACACAGGCATATTGCAGGCAAACCACCTATACACAGAAAATATAATAAATATTTTAACTGAGTTTTATTTTCTTTTCCTATACCACTTTTCTCTCCCCCGAAAATGAAATGTGTAAACTTGAGTTTTATGTCCTTAATTGTTGCCCTTGAAGTCTTTGCTATATACTTTTAAAGATTTATTTATTTATTTATTTATTTATTGGATTTTTGGTTTTTTTTCAAGACAGGGTTTCTCTGTATAGGCCTGGCTGTCCTGGAACTCACTCTGTAGACTAGACTGGCCTCAAACTCAGAAATCTGTCTGCCTCTGCCTCCCAGAGTGCTGGGATTACAGGCGTGCGCCACCACTGTCCGGCAAGATTTATTTATTTTTATTTTATGTGTATTAGTGTTTTGCCTGCATGTCTATCTGTGTAAGGATGTCTGATCACCTGAAACTGGAATCACAGGTAGTTGTAAGCTTCTGCGTGGGTGATGGGAATTGAACCCAGGTCCTCTGGAAGCACAGTCAGTGCTCCTAACCACTGAGCTATCTCTCTGGCCCCCTGACCATGCACTTTTAAATAACCACATCTAGTTGTATTAGCCCACTTTCCATGTTATAACAAAATAGAGGCATCTGGATATTTTACACAAAGAGATTCATTTAGCTCATAGTTTGGGGACTGAAAGTCCAGAACTGGGTGGTTGTGTCAAGAGCCTTAAGGTAATGACAGGAGCATTCCCAGAAGAGATCACATTATAAGACAGAAAGGAAAAGAGGAGGATCAGACAATAATCTATCTGTGCTGGCACTAGCCCATGATCCTAGGGCTCAGAGGAGAAAGCAGGAGGATCGGAAGTTCAAAGCCATCCTGGGCTACATGGTGAGACAACGGCCACAACAAAATAATCCACTCTCCTGGGAACCAACTGGGGCTCCGTGGACACCATGTGAATCCCTGCCAAGGTCTCCGGGTTACCTTCCGCCCTCTTTCTGTTGGCATTCACTCTGGGGACCAGGTTTCTAGCATGTCAGCTTTGGCAGGACACACTTAAATCCTGTTCAAACCACAGTATTAATATGAGCGTGTTGCCAACCTTGGTAACCCCCAAACACAGAGGCTTCTGACCGTTATTGCAGCACCGTCTTTCCCCTCTCAACTCACATTCTATTCGCTGGCATTTCAGATCTGTCTGTCTTTAACAAATGAATAGCCGGGCGGTGGTGGCGCACGCCTGTAATCCCAGCACTTGGGAGGCAGAGGCAGGCGGATTTCTGAGTTCCAGGCCAGCCTGGTCTACAGAGTGAGTTCCAGGACAGCCAGGACTACATGGAGAAACCCTGTCTCAAAAAAAAAAAAAAATTCCTCTCTTGTTTAGCCGGGCGGTGGTGGCTCACACCTGTAATCCCAGCACTTGGGAGGCAGAGGCAGGTGGATCTCTGAGTTCGAGGCCAGCCTGGTCTACAAAGTGAGTTCCAGGACAGCCAGGGCTACACAGAGAAACCCTGACTCAAAAAAAAAAAAAAACAAAAAAAAACAAAAAAAACAAAAACAAAAACAAAACCAAATGAATGCACAGTTTCACAGGTGTGACTCTAGTGGGCCTTGGCACACCCACTGTTCCTACGATCGCCAATCCTTCTTGGGTCTTAGAGTAAACTTCTGGAATCACTCTTTTGTTGAAGTACACTCTGACATCTCTCCAGATTGCTCTCAGTGTTTATTTACCTTTCAATGTTAAACGGGACATATTTTCCTTTGTGTCTTAGTCTGTGAGAGGCTGCTTACTGCAGGCAATTCTAGCTGACGTTTCTTTGTTCCCCTCTCTTTGGGGACCCCATGGCAGTCTCACAGCCTATCACTGTGGCTATGGATGGAGAAGCTCAGGGCACACACTGTCCTTTCGCCGTGACCGGTCCCCTCACTTCTCTACATCTGGAGTTTCCCTCCGAGGGGCAGTGCGCAGGTCCATTTCTCGTACCCTCCTTGTGAAGCGCCATGCTCCCTGGCCCTGCGGGTCCGCTTGGGGAAAACCTGTACCTGCTGCGGCTCGGTCTGTCTCGCGGCTTTTAGTTTCTTCTCCTGGGATTTCACTGTGAGATTTTCCTGACCCTGCTCTCCATGCCTCAGTTTCCCTTCCCATACGCCATGTCATATCTCTTGTCGCCTTATAAGCACCTCCTGGCTCTTCCCTTCGTCTGGCTGTGGACTGTTTGCTGAATTTTAGATTTTAGATATTTTTTTTCATTTCTAGAAGTTCCAGTTTGCTGCTGTTGTCCCTCTTCTTCCCCTTTTCTCCCCTTTCCCCCTCCTCCTCTCCTTCTGCTCTCTCCTCGCCCCCCTTCTCTTCTCCCACCCACCTCTCTCCCTCCTCTTCTCCCACCCACCTCTCTCCCTCCTCCTCTCCCGCCTCCTCTTCTCCAACCCACCTCTTTCCCTCCTCCCCCTCCTCCTCTCCCTCCTCCTTTTCTCTGCCTCTCCTCTTTCCCTTCTCCCCCTCCTCCCCTCCCTCCTCTTCTCCACCCTATCTCTCTCCTTCCTCCCCCTCCTCCTCTCCCTCTCTCCCTTTCCACCCCACCCTCGCTCATCTTACTTATATACACATCGTGCCATTGCAGCTTTTATTCTTTTAAACATCTGTGGCCTCTGGGTGTCTGTTCTGTTTTCTCCTCCTCTCCGTGGCCCGCTCCCCCCCCCCGCCCCCCGCCCCACGGTGGCTCACGCGCTTGTGATTTGGAAAGATGGAAAGGGTTCCCTTTCTGCTTGGTCTTGCCCACAGAGCAAATCCTCCCAACCTAACCAGGGGGCTTCCCAGCCCCAGCTCCCTGGGAGCTTAAGCTCAGAGGAGACTCTCCCTCCCATCCTCCCGACCCCCAGCTCCCCTAAAGCCCCCATGGAAAACCTGCTTTAGGAAACGGTCCCATCAGTGACCGGTTCAGATCAGCTCACTGACCCGTTCCTGCACCCTCAAGCCCAGAGCCTCTGACAGAACAAGAGTTGTACACACACCCCTTCTCACCCTCTTATGTTTCTTCACAGTCCATGGCACCAGCTGTCATATTTTATATCCGTTTGCTAAACTGCTTCTTGCAGGACACCCCCACACTAGAATGTGATGACTTGTTCATTTATATATCCTTAGCAACTAGTGCGAGGCCCAAAATATAAGTGTTAAACCATTATATGAGAGATGAATGAGCAAATGAGACACAGCACCTGTCTCCAGAACGCTCGCCGTCTGGCGGCTGAGACGGACGGGGACAGTCAGTTGCAAGACGGGAGAAATAACTTCTGCGGTGGGGGAAGGGAGTGGAACGGAAGCCTCGTCCACACTGGAGGTCAGGGACTTCTCTGTCCAGGCTGGACGGGCTTAGGGATGCACCAAGCTGAGACGCTAAGATGCTAAGGATGTGTAACTGTCATCCCACAAATAAGAAGCATCAGGGACAGGGGGTGGGAGGCTCCAGAAAAAGACCAGCCCAAAGATGAGAAGGATGCTGTCTGGAGAAAAGAAAGTTGTTTGGTGTGGCAAAATCGAGGAAGGGGAACTGGGCTAGAGAGAGGTCACAGGTCAGGCCCCCCTATGCTCCCAAGATCCACTGGTAGTTTGGCAGTGAGAAGGAGGAGGAGGAGGAGGAGGAGGAGGAGGAGGAGGAGGAGGAGGAGGAGGATGTGGGATGCTTTAAGCTACGGACAAAACATGCTGAGGCTTCAGGGAAGAGTGTCCCTCCGGCCTCTGGGGAGGCGAAGAGGCCCCTAAGGAGGCTCTGTCCAGAGCGGGCTGGTTCTGAGCCAGGACTGATGGATGACACAGTGGCCCTCAGAGCTTCGGCTGGTAATAGGAAGAACATTCTGAGTGGGCCGAGAGGGTGGGCTGACTTGACGGGCCGAGGGGCTGCTCAGTTGGTATCGGCTGGGGCGAGTTGAAAGATGAGACGCTTACTGAGCCAATACTTTTTAATTAGGGTTGGATTTAGCAAACACAAAAATAGATATATGGGACATGAGGCTGAATTTGAATTTTAGATAACTGAGTAACTTTTTAGAGTAAGCCTGTCTTCAAAAGTGGAATTCCTTTGTATTATCTGGAATTCACTTTTCGACAGAGCCCAGGGCCTTCCTGACCCCATGCCTACGGTCACCCACACCTAGAGAGAGACCCCAGGGCCTTCCTGACCCCACATCTACTGTCAGCTTTTCACCAAATGCCCCCTCAGAGCCTTTCTCTGAGCAGTATCTCCAAACTCCATTCCCGACCTTTTTCCCTTCCTCCCAGTCTAGAAGCCCCGGAGCTGGACCACCATCTAGGCTGGGGAAAACTGAAGGACAGCTAGCGCTAACCTGACAGCCCATATCTTCCTCAGCTGCCCCAACTAGGGCATTTCCATGAAGCGCTACCCCAGAGCCCTGATCCCCAGCGGGGCTCAGGGCCACAGACTGTCACCATGGCGATATCCTCCACTGGGCAGCTCTGGCCTTACTTGCTCTGAGAGGCCAGGCCCTGGGCTTGAGCAAGGCCCTGCTATCCCTGAGCCTTCCCTACCTCTACCTGCCCAGTTGTCCCACCTCCCATGATCCCTCAGCACCCTCGTTAGCATGGATCTCCGCGAGGGGATAACCATGGGGATCTAGTAGAGGATGCTGCCTGGAACCAGGAGTGGGAATGAGGCCTTCTGTTGAGGATAGCCCTGGGCTTGTATTTCGATGCTAACTCCACTCCCGGGAGGGGCTACAGATGAGGAGTGGCCTTGTGAACCTTAACTTTTCAAATAAAGGCTTGAGCCAATGATTGGGCAGGAAGAAGGGGGAGGAGCTGAGAGTTTGGGGGAGGAGAAAAGGATCAACGGGGGGTGGGGGTGGGGGGAGGAGCTACAGAGGCTCGAAGGGAAGAGGAAGGAGTTATGGGGGATCGTCGGAGAGGCTGGAGAGAAGCTCGTGGTCTGGAGAAACTGCAAGTTACATGGGATAATGTAGATGGGAATAGAGTAGTGCAGTGGGAGATCCGCCCAATCTAGGCTTGTAGCTTGTATTGTTACTGATGAGTTGAGATTTCTTTTGTCGGGTAAGTAGCAACAGCCTCCCCTGTGGAACAAATCGGGGAGGATTCATGAAGGGCGTGATAAATGGACCAATGGAGGACTCAGGAACTGGGGGGTGGGGGTAGGGGGTGGAGACGTGGGCTAGCCTGAAGCTACACTGTGTAAAGAATGTCACCAGCACAGTAGGCACCAGAAGGGCTGAGCAAGGTCCTCCTCCAAGAAAAGGGGGAGGAGAGGAGGCCATAAAACAGGAATGGAAGGATATATGCCTAAGGAGGAGCTATGGGGTCAACAGCACCCGAGCAGCCTGCCTCAGTCAAAGCTGTTAACAACAGTGGGGGTTAATACATGACAATAATGGGAGACGGTTACTACATAAAGGCTTTTGTGCACAAACATGGGGCCCTGAGCTCAGACCCCAGCACCTATGTAATCCTAGCACCGGTGGGGGTGGGGGGTGTCATGCAGGTGGCAAAGGTAGACTCCAGTTACTAGGTAATTGCTGGCTGTCAGCCTGGCTCCATGTTTGGTGAGAAACCCTGTCTTGAGGGAATAAGACAAAAAGTCACAGAGAAGGACACCCAGCATCCTCCTCTAGCTTCAATATACATATGCAAGGGTGTGTAGGTGCACATACACCACACGCACATGCACACACAAATACTAATACAAATTAAAATCTCCTGACAGCGGTAGCCATCTATTGAGACCTCGCTGTGGTAAGACTTGAGTGGATTCTTTCTTTTACTGAATCTTCCAAAGAGTTACTACTGTTGTCCCTGCTGTAGATAGGGAGACTAAGGCACAGAGAGACCGAACGACTTGCCCACAGCCACAAAGCTGGAATCTGAGCCCAGGCAACCTGGCCCAGAGCCCGTCCCACTCTCCAGCCAGGGAAGAACTAAGAACATAATTACCCAGAAACACCCAGAAAGGAAGAGGGCCCTCTGCAGAGGATGGTGCCCAGCTCTGATCTCCTTACTGTTCAAGTGCATGTGTCTAACTGCTGGCATGGGACCTGAGAATCTACCCAACCAGCTGCCCTGGCGCCAGGAATGCTTGGGCACAAAGTCCCCAAAGCGACCTTGGTCTGCCACAGAGACAATGGATGTGTGAAAGGCATTGGTGCTGGAGGTCCCCACTTGCCTACTGGTCAAAGGGTTGTCCTCAGACAGGTAACATCTGCATTTCCAGGGGCAGTTTTGGCACTGATGCCTTGGCGTATGGGCCAACAGCGCCCCCTGCTGCCCATCTTGGGGATAGCACTGACTTAATGAGCACCTGGTCTTATTCCCACCCGGTCTGACAGGCAGCGCTGATGCAGATGTTTTCCCATGGTGGGCAGAGAGTCTGTAAATGTTGAAAACACGCCCCCATGGCTATGCAATAGTCTAGCATCTAGATCCCTCAAGTCCAACTGGCTCGGCTTCAGGGAAAGGGACAGAGGCCTGGCCATGGCTGCTGATCTATACCATCTGTTGGGGTCTAGAAGAAGGAGGAAGGCCTGGATTTCCTGACTGTTGGAAAGATAGAAGATTTAAGTCATAACACCTGGGACTGGTAAAAGAAAGAGTGGCCCCAAGCGTAGGCCAAAATCCTGTATCAAGTATCTGTAAGTGCTAAGCAGGGTGCGAGCCGTGGTCCGGTCTTGTGTCGCTTCCTGACTTCCAAGCCAGTGCCTGGCCAATGCAGCTGCCTCCAGACACGAAGGAGCAGGATGAAGAGCCACACGCTGCCATTTGCCCCGGGTAATTCTGAGAGATGGAAAGGACCCCTGAAGGGTACCGTAGACTCTGTGGTCCCGCCGCCAGCCTACCACCTTTCCTGGATGAGCCCAGGCTATCCATGGGCTGCGGGACGGACTGAGGGCTGAGTCTGCAGGGCGGGGAGCTGGGTTAGTGCATCGTCTGGGAGGAGCTGACTGCCTCCATGCCGGCCTTGGCTTCAGCATCTGAGCGACGCTTCTGTGAGCAGAACCACAGGAAAAGGAAGAAACCTGCGGGGCAGGCTGGTTAGTGAGAAGGTCGCTAGAACCTAACGGCTTCCTACTGGGGACAGAGGGACGGACCCAGAGGGCACCAGAACGGCACCTGTGCACTGCTCAGAGGCAAGCCTCTCTTCTGGGTAAATGTGCCCCTAGGCCAGCTTAAATAGAGCTGTGCGCTCAGTCATCATCCGCCCCTGGACCTCAGTGACCCGCCCCCTCCCAGCGTCTGCAGCCCCGTGAGCTCCCGCAGACTTACCATAGAGCGAGTTGAAGATGGTGAAGAGGAAGAGCTGAGGCAGCAGGAACACGCTGAAGGAGAAGAAGGCCAAGGCCCAGGTGGTGCCCAGTAGCACGGTGAGGCCCAACACCGTGACCGTGTCCCGGTAGGCCCAGGGACTCAGCACTTTGTCCCGTGCCCGTAGCCTGCACAAGAGCCACAGAGCCCAGGCCAGCACCACCAGGTTGAACAGAGATGTGAGGCCACCATAGCCCATGACCAGGATGCTGTGTACCGTGGGACTGCAGACCCAGCACCTGCGGGAGAAGGCCAGGATTAGCCTGGCCCCTGAGACCCCTGCGGGAGGCTAGGCGCATCTGAGCCTTGGGACCAGCCCTTGTCCCTGACTGGTCTTGACGCTCCAGTGGTTGAAACTTGTCTGACAGTTCCTATATGCCAAAGCGCCTCTGCCCAGTTTCTGTTCCCATCAGCCCCCACAGCAGGAGCACCTGGCACCTCCGCCCACTTACTGAAGTGCCTCCCTTCAACCGCCATGCCTTAAGCCTCCACTCTGACCCAGCTGAACCTACCCCCCTCCTTCTGCTGCCTCCTCTCCCCCATTCCAACTGGAGCAACATTCTAGTGGATGGCTAGCCTGGGCTCTTGCTCTAGATGCTTCCTCTTCCCCCCTGCACCCACCATTGTCATCGACATCACCTTTGTGCCATGGTGACCTTTGGACCTTTGGCCTTCGCCCCCACCTAACCCCGAGCAGTGCGTGAAGCACCACCCATGGATTGGTGGGTCCAGGCTCTAGTGTGCAAGAATGGGGGAGCAGATGCGCAGTAAGGAAATCCCAGAGGGCACTGAACCTCTTCAGGACATCTTCAAGACAGGTGCTATTTTTTGCTCCGTTCGGATACCACGCCCCATGGCCAACGTGGGTCATTCCAGGCAATCCTCGTGGCAAGCCAGGGGCAGGCGCCTAACCATCTCCATTCCATTGTTAGGAAAACTGAGGTTTCTGCTCAGGAGCACACACTGGTTAGGGGCAAGAGTAGGACCTGAAGCCCCTTGGGCACTGAGTCTGGATTCCTGTCACAGTCATGTAATTAGACCCCCCTGACTCCATTCTGGGGCCCTGACACTAGCGTCACAGTGTCCTTGAACATCATTTTCGAGAACCATGCACACTGGTAGCCTGCATTGAGCACCCACTTTTGCTGCTACAGAATATTCTAGCATGAAGGCTTTACCACTGCTCACCGCTTCAGCACCTCGGCTGCTGCATGACCAGACTGTGTTTGAGGGGTGCTTTTTAAAATGTCGTTTCAGTTTAAGGATGCAGACAGATAAAAGGTGCGGGTAGATGGGTAAGTAAATGATAGATAGATAGATAGATAGATAGATAGATAGATATAGATAGATAGAAATAGACGCAAACATAAATACATAGATACATAGATGGGTGGATAGATGATAGATAGATAGATAGATAGATAGATAGATAGATAGATAGATGATTGATAGATAGATAGATGATAGATAGATAGATGATAAATAGATAGATAGATGGTTGATAGATAGATAGATAGATAGATGATAGATAGGTAGATAGATAGATAGACAGACAGACAGATAGATAGATAGATAGACAGACAGATAGTTAGATAGATAGATAGACAGACAGACAGACAGACAGATAGATAGATAGACAGACAGACAGACAGACAGATAGATAGATAGATAGATAGACAGATAGTTAGATAGATAGATAGATAGATAGATAGATAGATAGATAGACAGACAGATAGATAGATAGATAATAGACAGACAGATAGATAGATGATAGATAGATAGATAGATAGACAGACAGACAGATAGATGATAGATAGATAGATAGATAGATGATAGATAGATAGATAGATAGATAGATAGATGATAGATAGATAGATAGCCAGCCAGCCTAAAGGCACAGCAATCAGGTGCCGACCAAGCTAAGCAGCTCTGGAGCCTGTACTAGATCAAACCACAGGACCAACCCATTTGGCCATGTGATATATGGCCAAGGGTTGCCAGGAGGACCTCCTAACTAATCCTCGAGACGCAGTGAGTATTGGTATCCACTCTATGGCTTCCCAGTCAGTCAGCACAGAGCAGGTCTCCATGCCTGCATAGGTCTCAGGGACACAGAGAGGGCGGGCAGAATCCACCGGAATTCCCCCCCCCATCAAAACCATGGCTGCCTCTTTGCCCCTCAGCCACCACGTCACCATAGAGGCCCTCGTGACCCTTCCACCTCAGCAGGCACTCACATGGACACATTCTGGAAGCCTGTTCCATTTTCCTGGCTTTTGGAGAACGAGATCACACAGGGTCCGTACACTGAGCTCTTGGCCATCAGAAGCAGCAGCACCAAGAGAGCTGGAAACCCTGAGGGGCGAGACAAAGACTCAGGAGGCCCCGGGATGACCTGGCTCTGACCCCCGGGCCTGGTGACCGAGGACGGGTGCACGATGTGCAGAGCCGCAGCGCCACACAACTTCAGAGTCAGGACTTTGGGCTTGGAAGAGGCTCATCTCTAAGATGTTCATGATTCCAGACTGAGGGGCAGCGGTGGGAGCGGTGACCCGGAAGGTGGTAAGGGGCTAACGGGAGGTGGCATTGGCTGGGAAACTTGATGGAGACAATTAAAAGATGGGCTGAAGCGGTGATGGAGGGGGTCTGTGATGGTGCTGATGTGGTAAAGATGAGTATGGAGATGGGGGTGGGATGCAGCGAAGGTGAAGAAGGTGATAGGGATGGTTGAGATGGGGTGGGTAGAAATGGAGTAAAGCAGGCTTGGGTAGCAGAGGGGGGACATGATGATGGTGATAGTGGGGACCTGGGACTGCAGTAATGGGGGTGTTGAGATTGGAAGTGGTGAAGGCCACAGTGGTGGTGATAACAGTGCTGAAAGTGATGACAGTGCTGTCTGTATGGCCAAGAGAGCGGAGGTGGGGGTGGGGGTGGGGGTGGGGGTGAGGGCGGAGCTGATGTCATTGACAGAGATGGAGTTTGAGATGGTCACTATGAGAGGCAGGAGGACTTGGGGTCAGCGCCCTGTACACTGGAGGTTCCAGAGAGATGGGTGTCCCTTACCCCAGCCCAGCACGCAGAGCTTGAGCAAGTATCGGCGGATGTAGACGTTGTAGACGTGCCCGAGGAGAAGGTAGAGGTTGAAACCTTCGATGGCCATCCAGGTGAGGCTGCTGAGCAGTGCGTAGTGTAGGGCGGCAGCCAGCACCGTGCAGACCGGCCCGGGCACTGTGAGCAGGAGGGACAGCCGGGAGCTCAGAAGGAATGTGGCATTCAGGAGCAGGACAGAGCCGTGCAGGTTCATGTGGATGCGTGTGGTGGAGTCGCTCTGCTTCCTGTGGGTGGGACATCACCCAGATAGTGCTATGACGGCCTGGCTCACAGATGCACAGTGATGGGGAAACCGAGGCCAGTGGGGAGGGACCTACTGGCTCCCACTGTTACGCTGGCTTGTGTCTGATGGCCCTTCCCTCGGAGTAACACCCACCTTCCCCGGGGCGTGAAGGCAGACACTGGGGCAAGAAGGAAGACTACACCAGCAGTGGGGTAGGCAGACTGAGTGGGCAGAGGATTACCTGGAGCGAGCGTACAGCACTATGGTGACCAGCGAGGCCACAATGGAGATGCTGCAACCCACGAGGGAGATATACTCAAGAGGCACCTGCAGCTCCTCGGGCACCGGGTCTCCAGAGAACTGCTACAGGCCAAAGGGGGGGCTGAGCGCCTGAGGCCTAGAAATGTCCAGCGCTCTCTGGGCTCTGCCAGAGAAGCCTCCCAGCCCCCAGCCCCAAGTCCCTTCCCTGCAGCCCAGCCTAGTCCTGCCTTGAATGAAGCTGTAGGCTGCATCGTGGCCTTTGTCACCTGTAACTACTGTCCCTGTTCCTCATGTACAATGGCTGGAGAACCACTTCTCCCACTGTATGGACGGGTGTGGCAACCCTGGCCTGTCGGGGCCTTCCTCCTGCCGCCGCCCACAGCGAGTGCCCCAAGAGCCTCCACCCGGATTCGATCCCAAGACTGAGGCTCTTGAATTCCGTTGGTCGGGAAGGCAGCTGGGCACGAGCCTGCAGATGCTGGCAGCTGTGTTATTCTCCCAATGAGCATCCTATCTGAGGGCCAAGCCAGGATGGAGCAAACACAGTCAGGGGATGGAGATGGAATCCCGACTTAGTGTGATTTAGCTCCTGGGTCAAGCCGTGCCTAGAGCCTACACAAACTTGTAAAGGAATGCAAGTCCTTAAGTTTACTTGTGTGACACAAGCCTGAGAGGCTCACTGGATTATGTTGTCCTTAGCCTTGTGCCTGCACCATACATAAGGGCCCCCTCCCCCACCCACCCCCCGCAGTTCTCATCCCCCATACCATGAGCACAGCGAAGTAGGTGAGGTGGTTGCAATGGCAGAAAACCTGAGTGGCTGAGGGCTGCTCCGTGTAACAGCCCTCGGGGCTCCAGGCCCCCCAGCTGAGCTGGCTGGCGCCCTCCTTCCAGAAGACGCAGGTTACTGTATACCCTTCCTGAAATGAAATGTGGGCGTCAGTCCAGGGGTGCCGGACAAGATCTCATTGACATTAGGGGCTGGGGGCCTGGGGCCCAAGAGAGAGTCAGCTGCACCACTGTCAACATTTTGTGGGGTCTGGCTGGGCTTGGACAATCCCAGATGCCAGCCCCGCCTTCACCACCAATCCTCAGTGTCCTGGACGCGTGGGCAATCTTCTCCGAGCCTTGGTTTATTCATCTGCCAAGTGGACCATACATATCCAAGTCCTATTCAATATTCTCAGGGACAGTACTGGCCCTTTGGGCTGCAAGTCTTCTGTAAACTGCTGTTTGCTATCTCCTCCCAGACCAATCAGGAGAGACTCAAATGCAGCCAAGCCCTATGGTGGAGGTGGGGGTTAGATGGAGGCAGGCCTTGGAGAGCAGCAGGAGACAGAGGAACGTGGATTGAACGGAAGTGACACAGGACACTCGTTCCAAAGGGAGGGTCAGTGGCAAAGCTCAGAAGGTGGAAGGAAAGGTCGCTGGGAAGTTGAGAATGCAAGCCTTCTTGCCTGGACTTGGAGACAGACGGAGCCGGAAAATAGCACGCTGGGCTTCTTCACAAGGGATGCAGGGAGGCCCGGGGCCCAGAAGCATCAGCATCAGGACCAGTGCTACCCCCTGCCCATGTGACCCAGCCTAGCCAATCCACACACCCCATCTGGATACAGCCTGGTTCAGCCACAGACACGAGTCTGGTTTGCACTGCTGGGGAAGAACCTTCTGAGAAGAGAAGGGAAACCCAGAGTCTTCAGCCTCCACCTTACCAAAGAAAGGAAAACCAAGGCAGGAGAGCATTGCTGAGATTAGAGAGGACTGGACTCTAACAGTATTACAGCCAGGCCTGGATCCAGCCATGCCTGAAGGTGGAACGCCCCTGAACATCCATTGATAGGAACATATAATTCCCCATTAGGGCTTAAGCTGGCTCTGTAGCCCTAGCAACTGGGACAAAAAAACAAAAACAAAACAAAACAAAAAACCATGAAAAACTTCTTTCTCGTTTCTTTGCAGAAATCTTCAAAGAACAACAGATTTAAAGCTGTTTCCCAGATGGCACCACGGTTTTCAGTTTGGCCAAACCAGGGCTGACTGGGAAAGCGTCAGAGCCGGGACAGAGGTGGGCCCGACAGTACCAGACTCCGATTATGCCAGAAGCTGATGGTGACTGGCCTCTGAAGGTTGTTCACAGGCCTGCGGTCCAGCTGGGCCCCCAGGACATAGTTGTTGAGCAGAGATGAGTTCTTGTCATCCTGGAAGGGCAGAGGAATTGGGGCTAAGTAGAGGTAAGTCAGCGAGACCCTGGGCGAGGTGAGAATTCTCATCCCAGAACCTCCCCTCCATTGCCTTCTGTCTGTCTCCCATCTCAGAACAGACACGGATGCCCTAAGGTCCAGGGTCTCCCCGTGAGGGCTCATATATATTGTCAGTTTGACAAGACCTCACATCGCCTAGAGTTGAGCTCCTGGGTAGGCCTGTGAGGGATTATGGAGATTAGGTTAGGCTCTGGAGAGGCCTGCACACTCCTGCAGTCCACCCTGCAGTGCACCCTGGAACCATGAGCAAGGACGAGCTTTTCCTTCTTTAAGTCGTTTTTTGTCTCTCCCTAAAGCAGGTAGGGTGAGTGGGGCCCAGAGAGGCAGTGACCAGCTCCAGCACACGGCGAGCTGGACCGCACCTCCTGCCAACCCCCCCCACCTCCTCCCACCCCCCACCCCCCGATAGAGAAGCCTCCTCGGCCAGTCGCTCGCTGCTGACCTGAAAGAGGTGTGCAGTGAAGAAATAGATGCAGATGAGTCGAAGCTCAGCGGGCCGCGAGGCCACGCAGGAGCCCTTGGTCAGCTCGGCGGGGAACTGCATGGCATGCGGGGCCCACGCCTGCGGAAGACAGCAGATGGGCTGGGACCACAGATCCAGTCCTAACATCTTCAGGTTCCGTCCCCATTAAACCTTACCAACCAGGCCTCACCTGAGCCTCCGCCGTCTGACAGCGCCCCCTCCCGGACCTTCCCACCCATCCTCATCCCCTAAGAACAGAACCACTCCAGTGCACACCCCAACACTGGCCAAGCAGCCCATCCCGTTTACACCAGGGTCCCCAAAGGACACAGGTGACCCTAGCTGCTAACAACCCCAGGGACCTGCCCTCCACCTCCAGGCAAAAATCCAGATGATGACCCTGACCAGGAGAGGTCACAGGGCGTCTCCTCTCTCTGATCTTCCCACAGTAAAGCAGATAAGGCCACTCCCAGCTGATCGGGGGCAGAGCATAGGACAGGGAACTGCAGGACTTCCTTGGCTGCCTCTGACCTGGGAGACATTTGTCAGTGTGGCGCTGGACAGGGAGAGACCAGGAAAGTCGCAGCTCAGCTTGAAGACCAGAGACTGGATGGACTTTGTCTGCAAGGTCAAGTTGTGCCCGTGGAAGCTGGCGTTGAGCAGTGTCTGCTCCAGGTGGTGGATATGACTGGAAATGGGGAGGAGGAGCTGGAGACCGCCTGGGGTGGGGTCTCCAACCCAGCCCTCCCACCATCATGTCTCTGCTCCCCGTTCCCCAACCCCCAACTCCTGTGTAAGCCGTGTCCCACACCCAAGTCTTAGAGACCCTATCTAGGAAATGCAGGGATCTTTTTGGTTTATAACACTTCCCCAAGGGTCTTCAATAGACAATGAAAGCTGGGCCAAGCCCCCCTGCAACTCCAGATTTTGATAGCAGGCACGAGGTGGGTACTCAGTCACTGCCTGCTGAGTGCGTCTGCGTTGAGGGGTATACCTGACTCACCTCACTCTGGGAGAAAAGCTCCGGCGACCTAGGGGCTGCTCCAGCTGCTTCATCAAGAACAGTAGCTCTGACAGGGTTTCTGTGGACAGTGGGACTCAGACCTGGACCCAGCTTCTCAGCACTCCTCCCCCCATGGAGCGTCACCTACCCGCTAGGACAACTTGAGTAGGCAAAAGGCACAGGCAGAAGCAAAGGGCCCTGTGTGGATCCATGTCCTCAGCCGGGATTCTCCTGGCCTTGGAGAAGGGATAATCACAGTCACTACAGGGAGGATGCTACCTCTGCCTTCTAGACATGTCTGCATTTCCCCACCGCCTGCTTTTTCTTTTTTCTTTTTCTGTTTTGTTTTGTTTGTTGTTTGTTGTTGTTGTTGTTGTTGTTGTTGTTGTTGTTGAGATAGGGTCTTTTGTAGCCTAGGGTGGCTGGCTTCAAACTTGCTATATGACTGAACTTCTGATATCCCCGCTTCCTCCCAGCCAAGTGCTGAGATTGCAGCAATTGATCCCAACACCCAACCGTACTGAGGGTCTAACCCAGTGCATGCTGGGTAAGCACTCTACCAGCTGAACTCCATCCCTAACCCGGGATGCTCCTCCAACTCCTGCATTTCAGAGATGAAGAAACTCAAGCTCAGAGGTCAAAGCGTCTTTGCTTGAAAGTGGCTGAGAACAAGTGTCCCTAACCCTAGAAGGCCTGACCACTGAAGTCATAGCTGTCAAGAGCCGCACAGCCTGAGAGTCTCCCCTGGGGTTCCCCAGCCTCACTGGGTTGGGAAGGGGCACCACTAAGAGCAAGGAAGGCATGCATAATCCTGACCCATCCTGTCACTGACTCCATGCATAAGGATCCTTCCTGAGTTTCTCTGTGTTGATAGATCTTGCTTAGCATGTCCAAGGCCCTGGTTCAATCCCCAGCACCTCAATAAATAAATAAATGAATGAATAAATGAACAAAATAAACAAACAAACAAACAAACAAATAAGGGGCTGGAGAGATGGCTCAGAGGTTAAGAGCACTGACTGCTCTTCCAAAGGTCCTGAGTTCAAATCCCAGCAACCACACGGTGGCTCACAACCATCTGCAATGGGATGTATTTATATATAATAAGGAAAGAAATCTTTAAAAACAATATAAGTGAATGAAGGGAGGTAGCTCAGTGGGTAAGCCCTTGCCACATAACCATGAGGACTGGAGTTTGGATCCCCAGAACCCATGTAAATGCTGGGTGAGCAAAGTGACCATCTGTTATTCTAACCACGGAATGCAGATAGGGGATCCCCCAGAGTAAGCTGGCTAGTGAGATTAGCCATATTGCTGAGCTCTGGGTTTGATTACGAGATCCTGCCTCATTGAATAAGGATGGGAGGGAAAATAGATAAATGGATGATAGATAGATAGATAGATAGATAGATAGATAGATAGATAGATAGATAGACAGAGACAGGTGTAAAAATAAATTGGGGGGATTTTTTTGAGACAGGGTCTCACTATGTATCTCTGGCTGTCCTGGAACTCACAATGTCCTCAAACTCATAGAGATCCCCTTGTCTCTGCCTCAGAAGTGCTGGGATCAAAAGCAGAGCTACTAAACCTGGCCTTACAATGACTTTAGTGATATAGCAACATTATTCATTTAAGCAAAGACATACCAATCTATTTGATATAAAAATCTTGACAGAAGAATAAAATAATATAGAAGAAATTACATGTATACATGTATACTGTATCCATGTATTCCATAGATACTGTGAATGAACCTAAAGAATTTTGCTTGGTCCTTTTGCCAGGCAAGCAGGACCCAAGCAGACATCCATGACTGGCGGTCAGACGTGCTTCTTTCTTCTCTTGACATATCACAGCGTCAGACCTTAAATGTTTCCCAAATTGTATTTCTGCATTGTTACTTTATTCAGCAGAATGCAGCCATGAGCCCCAAAGGACGGAAATTTGGAAAGGAAACCGGTTTAGCAAAAGTAAGCAAAACAATCCTCCACGCCATTGCACGCAGAATACAAAGTCTGTTTATGCAATCATCTGTTAAGAATGTGCCTAACCTGATCAGTGCGACTTACTTTCCATTAAACAGCTTTCGGGAGTCAATTAAAGCTATTAAGGAAAGAATTTTTAAAAGTAGGGCCAGCGAGAGGCTCGGGCGGTAACAGTGCCCTGTGCATGATAAACATCATGGTGGGGACATTGGGGTGGGGAGCTCAGCTTACAGCTTACATTCCGTCATGAAGGGAAGTCAGGGCAGGAACTGAAGCAGAAGTCATGCTTGCTGGCCTGCTCCTCATGACCTGCTCAGCCTGCTACCTTACAGAACCCAGGACCACCTGTCCAGTGGTGGCACCACCCACAGTGGGCTGGGCCCTCCCCCATCCTCATTAACCAGGACAGTGCCCAACAGGGCGTTCTGATAGAGGCAATTCCTCAACAAATGTTTCCTCTTCCTAAGATGACTTGAGCTTACGTCAAGTCAAGTTGACAAACAAAAGCAAACAAAACACTGAACAAACCAAAAACCCACACACCGGCACTCTGCACAGGCCTGACTACCTGAGTTCCTTTTGCAGAACTCACAGAAAAAAGAGAGAACCCACTTCCAAAGGCTGGCCCCTGACCTCCACATACACACTCACTGTGGGAGGTGCAGGTTGGTAGCCCTGGGGGCTTTAAGAAAGCAAGCTAAGAGCTGGAGACAGCTCGGCTGTTAAGCATACTGAGTGTTCTTCCAGAGAACTTGGGTTCAATTCCCTCCCCCACATGGAGGCTAGCAGCCATCTACAATTCCAGTACCAGGGTTTCTAATACACTCTTCTGGCTTCCCTGGGCATCAGGCACATACATGGTGAATAGACTTAAATGCAAGCAAAACATCAATGCACATACTTTTTGTTTTTGTTTTTGTTTTTCGAGACAGGGTTTCTCTGTGTAGCCTTTGCTGTCCTGGAACTCACTCTGTAGACCAGGCTGGCCTCGAACTCAGAAATCCACCTGCCTCTGCCTCCCAAGTGCTGGGATTACAGGCGTGCGCCACCACCGCCCGGCTCACATACTTTTTTTTAAAAAAATAAAGTTTAGGAAGGAAGGAAGGAAGGAAGGAAGGAAGGAAGGAAGGAAGGAAGGAAGGAAGGAAGGAAGGAAGAGCTGAACAAGCCAGTAAGCAGCGTTGCTCTTCTGCTCCTATTTCCATGTTCCTTGAGCCCAGCCCTGGTTTCCCTTCCCGATAGATAGATTATAAGATAAAAGCCAAAATAACCCCTTTCCTCCTCAAGTTACTTTTGGTCATGGTGTTCCATCACAACAATAGAAACCCTAAGACAAATAAATAAAATAAATTCTAAAGATTACAAAAATACAAAGAGCCAAGGCTGTAGCTCTGAGGTAGAGATTCACTTAGCATATGTGAGGCATTAGGGTCAACCCTCAGTACCACAAAAAGGGAGAGAGAAAGAGGGGAGGGAGGGAGGGAAGAAGGAAAGAAGGAAGGACGGGAGAGAAAGTGAGCGAGCTTGGAGATAGAGAGATGGCCGTTCAGGGTGCCCTACAATCATGAGGATCAAAATCCGGATCCCACCTGTAACAAACCAATGTTCCCTACAAGCACCTGTAGCCCCGGCACCAAATGGACAGAATCGATAGGATTGCTGGCGCCCAGCCTAGCCAAGGCATAAACCCAGGTTCAAGAGACCCTGCGTAAGAGGAACAGGTAAAGGGTAATGGAGGATACCCAACACTCTTTTGGCCTCTATGTACATGCATATAGAAACTCACGTACACAGACACAAATTAAAAAAAAAACTTGTATATATATAAAAAAAATGTGGGGGCTGGAGAGATGGCTCAGCAGGTAAGAGTCTGACTGCTCTTCCAGAGGTCCTGAGTTCAATTCCCAGCACCCACATGGTGGCTCATAACCATCTGTAATGGGGTCTGATGCCCTCTTCTGGTGTGTGTCTGAAGACAGCTATAGTGTACTCATCAAAATAAAAATAAATAAATCTTTAAAAAGAATTGTGCCGGTAAGATGGCTCAGTAGGTAAAGGCATTTGTCACTGTGCTTGACAACCTGAGTTAAATCCTCAGGACTCACATGGGAGAAGGAGAGAACAATCTCCTACAAGCTGTCATCTGACGTCCACACATGTACCATATGAACTGTACACACTGACACACGTGTGTGCACACCTACACAATAAATAAATATATTTAAAAATGTAAAGCCCTAGTTCAGCAGTGCGCCCCTTTACTCTCACAGCAGCACACAAGAAGAGACAAGCAGATCCTGGTGAGTTCCAGGCTATTCTGATCTACCTACAGGGTTTCAGGCCATTCAGGGTGTCTTAGTTAGGGTTTACTGCTGTGAACAGACACCATGACCATGGCAACGCTTATAAGGACAACATTTAATTAGGGCTGGCTTACAGGGTCAGAGAGTCAGTCCATTATTATCAAGGCAGGAGCATGGCAGCATCTAGGCAGGCATGCTGTAGGAGGAGAGTTCTATATCTTGTTCCAAAGGCAGGCAAACAGGAGAAGACTGCTTCCAGGCAGCTAGAATGAGGGTTTTAAAGCCCACACCCACAGTGACACACCTCCTCCAACAAGGCCACACCTCCTAATAGTGCCACTCCCTGGGCCAAGCATATACAAACCAACACACAGAGCTATGTAGTGAGATCCTGTGGGTTTTTTTTAAATTATTATTAATTTATAAAAAGAAAGCCAAAGTTGTGGAAAGATGGCTCAGCAGTTAAAAAAAGCTCTTGTTGTGGGGGCTGGAGAGATGGCTCAGCGGTTAAGAGCACCGAATGCCCTTCCAGAGGTCCTGAGTTCAATTCCCAGTAACCACATGGTGGCTCACAACCATCTGTAATAGAATCTGATGCCCTCTTCTGGTGTGTCTGAAAATAGCTACAGTGTACTCATATAAATATAATAAATCTTAAAAAAAAATAAAAAAAGAAAAAGTTCTTGTTACTTGCAAAGAACTTGGGTTAGGTTCCCAGCACCTACATGGTGGCTCACAACCATCTGTCACTCTGGATTCAGGGGACCCGATGCCCTCTCTTCTTCAAGCCTCTGCAGGCAACGAGCACACATATGGTATATATATATATATCATATATATATATATATGATATATATGTGCCTGAAAAACATTCATACATGTAAATTAAAATTACAAATAAATAAATGATTTTTCAAAGGACAACTTCAAAATGTCTATTAATAGAGGGATGGCTGAATACGATAGGGTTCAATGACTCGGTGATAACAGCTTAGCAGTTGTGTGTGTGTGTGTGTGTGTGTGTGTGTGTGTGTATGAGAGAGAGAAGTGAGCCCTGGGTATAGCTCAGTGGTAGAGTGCTTGCCTCATCTGTTGCATGGCAACAGCAGACACACAGACTGAAACTAAACAAACATCTGAGTCCTTACCATATAAGCCTGAAGTAGCTGTTGATTGTTTATCTGAGAAATAAAAACCTACATTCACCAAAACAATCTGTACACAAACATCCACATTGGCTATATTAATAATATCTCAAAGTCGGAGGGCTGGCGAGAAGGTATCCGTGGGTAAAGGTGCTTGCCAGGAAAACCTGGTGCCCTGAGTTCAATGCCTGCAACCCACTGTACAGAGAACTGAATCCGTGAAGCTGTCCTTTGACATCTGCATTATTTCAGTGGCCCCTGTGCATCACACACACACACACACACACACACACACACACACACACATCATACATATACAATTAGTAACCAGAACAATAACAAGAATAGCAATGAGGATGGCCGAAATCGGGATCAACGCCAGTGTTCTGTCTGATTGGTGAGTAGTTAAACAAACTATAATACAACCATACCTTGAAATGTAGCTCAGCAATTTAGAGGGATATATTTTTAAAAATGTATATACCTGCCAGGCAGTAGTGGCACACACCTTTAGTCCCAGCACTTGGGAGGCAGAGGCAGGTGGATTTCTGAGTTCGAGGTCAGCCTGGTCTACAGAGTGAGTTCCAGGACAGCCAGGGCTATACACAGAAACCCTGTGTCTTGAGAAACAAAAACAAAACAATGTATATTTTTTCCAGGTGTGGTGGCACATGCTGTTTATCCCAGCACATAGGAAACAGGTAGGTTGATCTCTATGAGTTCTGGGCCGGCCTGGTCTACCTAATGAGTTCCAGGCCAGATGGGGATACACGGTAAGCCCTGTATCAAAAAAGGGGAGAGAGAGAGAGAGAGAGAGAGAGAGAGAGAGAGAGAGAGAGAGAGAGCCAGCCAACAACAACAAAACTATACACTTAGATGGACCTCAAGGGAATTCTACTGAAAAAAAAAATTGAAATGTTAAGTCAGCGCGAGTGAGCAGCGGAACATGCTTGAAATGAAAATTGCAGAGGCACAGATGAGGTCAGCGGCGGCCACAGGCAAGGGAGGGCTCCTGAGCACCGAGGAAGCGGGGTCGTGAGCACGATGTGGTGATCGAGGTTTGTGTTGTGACTGTGTTGGCTGTTCCAGGATGAGACAAAATGCATAGAATTCAGACTTCACCCACACTGCTCTGGTGTGTAAAGGACCACATACTGAGCTGATGATCTCTGTGAACTGTACCAAAGTGAATTTCTTGGGCTCGGCACTACACTACAGGTGTGTGAGGCATTGCTATAAGTGTGTAAGGAAGGCATTGCTATAAGTGTGTAAGGCATTGCTATAGGTGTGTAAGGCATAGCTATAGGGGTGTAATGCATCACTGTGGGAGAAAAGTTGATGTAGATCACAAAACTTTTTTATATGACTTTTTTTTTATAAGCACTTGTGAATTTGAAACTTTTCCCAAAATGAACCACTTAGGAAAACCAGGTCTGCCGCTCAGTGGTAAGTGCTTAGCAAGCACCAGCCTTGGGTTTAATTGCCAGCATTAAGAAAATACAGTGAATTATCCTCTTTAAAGTAAAAAATGAACACAACATAGCATTTTGAGTGACAGAGATGCTGAAAGCCACACAGGGGCTGAGGTGTGGCTCCAGTGGCAGGGCCTTCCTGGTACTGGCAAGGCCCTGGGTTTGATCCTCAGTACTAGAAGAGGAAAAAAATGTTTTAATGTTGTTAAAAACTGGGAACTGGAGAGACAGAGCAAGCAATTAAGAGCACTGACTGGTGTTCCAGAGGACCTGGGGTGGATTCCCCACATACACATGGCGGCTCATAACCATCTGTATGTAACTCTGGTCCCAACCGATCCAACCTCTGGACACAAGGCTCACAGCTGATACACAGACATATATGCAGGCAAAACATCCTTACATGTAAAAATAAAACAAAATTTAAAGTTGTAAAACTACATAATCCCATCCTTGCCCAAACAGATCGCATTTCGTACATGTGCAAAAGCAAGGTGCACATCTGTGTGGGAGTGTCAGTTCTCTGGCACCCTGCCATTTCTAAGGTTTGCCCATATGCCGCGCTCGCATACATCTCAGTTTCTACTTGCTTTTTGGACAGCTTAGACATTTACATCTTTCAAACATAAACAGTATGTGAAGAAATAAATACAAAAAGCTATAAAAGGCAAAGCAGTCCTTCATTCTGGAAGTCTAGCTGCTCAGTCCTGGGCCAGTGACCTGCAGAATCCTCCCTTCTTTGGAGTCTGTTACAGCTAGCTTCTAATGTTTCTTTGTGCAAACATAGACAAGTGAGATAGATCTCTGCTATTTAATACACAAAGCGGAGCCTGGGCCATTCTGTTCCGCCTTGAGAACACATCTGGGAGAGTCTGCTCTAACTGTATGGGGGGGGGGGAACGCTACCTCTTCAACCACAAGTGCTGATGTTATCTTAGGTATGAGTCTGAATTGAGAGTTCTCTGTTAATACCATTTAACAGAGCAGGGATTCTAATGTCCTCTGGCCAGTTCTAGTCTCTTGGTCTTGCAACCAAGCTAGGATGTTACTCAATGGTAGTACACTTGCTGATTGTGATTAGGCCCTGGGTTTGACATCCCCAGGACTGTAAGCAACAAAAAACAGTATCACTATATGTGTGGCACTTCCAACCTGTATGGGTTCTCCACTGATACATTGGAGTACAACATACCTGTCATTTACACCTATCACTTTCCAAGAATTTTCCCTAATAGGAAAATCAGCCCCTGTCTATTACATGAACACAAATAGTTTCTAGTTTGATATTATTTTTAACATCACATAATCTTTTTATTTTTTTTTATTTTTTTATTTTTTTTTTTTTTTTTTGGTTTTTCAAGACAGGGTTTCTCTGTGTAGTCCTGGCTGTCCTGGAACTCACTCTGTAGTCCAGGCTGGCCTCGAACTCAGAAATCCACCTGCCTCTGCCACCCAAGTGCTGGGATTACAGGCGTGCACCACCACGCCCAGCTCCACATAATCTTTTTTTAAAATTAATCATTCCTGTTGTTTATATCGCAAATGATATCCCCCTTCCCAATTACCCCTCCACAACCCCCAACCCATCTGCCCTCTCCCCCTCCCCTTAGCCTTGATGAGGGTGCTCCCCCACCCACCCACCCACTCACATCACATGATCTTTTATTTGTGATGTAGAAGCATCATTTTTAATCTTTTAATTTGTTTTAGTTTGGGTTTCAAGGTAGGGTCCCAAGGCTTACCCTGAGCTACCCTCAAACTCACCATGTGACTGAAGCTTGTCTCAGACTTACTATCTTCCTGCCTCCACTCCCTGAATCCTGAGACTATAGGTACACACCTCTACACCTTGTTTCATGTCACGCTGGGGATCAAACCTAGGGCTTTCTGCTTACGAAGCAAGGCACTCTACAATCTGATCTGCATACCTAGCCCATTGCTTTTCTTAGTCCTGTGTATTGATATAAGCCAGTCTTAAAGGAGGAATAGAATTGGGGTACTAGTGTGCAATCCACTTACCTTCCTGGGATCTCAGAGAAGGGATGCAGGGCAAAGTTTGGAGAGACCAAGGAAGCCTTCGAAGGGACAACATGAACTGTTTCTATCAAGACAGCCTGGGCTATGATAGTAGAAGGGACCCGGTGAAGCAGAAAACCTCAGCTGATGGAACTCTTAGTGGAGAAACTGAAACCCAGTGGGCAGAAGAATCTGACCTCCAGGATCAGGGCCCTAAAGCCTGATTCCCAGGCCTTATCCAGGCTGCTCCCAAGCAGACACAGAGAGGCAGCCTGACGTCATATATAACTATAAAAATCAACAGACAAGAGCTCAAATTTGCCCCACCCCACCCCAACACCCCAGACAGACGCCGTGGCTTCCACTTCACTCTCATAGGCAAACCTCTACCTTTGCTTTTGCTTGTAACCTCCAGGACCCCACCCTGTCTCTGCCGATCAGGACCCAGGCCTCATCACCCTGTCTCTGCCGATCAGGACCCAGGCCTCACCACCCCGTCTCTGCCGATCAGGACCCAGGCCTCACCACCCCGTCTCTGCCGATCAGGACCCAAGCCTCACCACCCCGTCTCTGCCGATCAGGACCCAGGCCTCACCACCCCGTCTCTGTCGATCAGGACCCAGGCCTCACCACCCCGTCTCTGCCGATCAGGACCCAGGCCTCACCACCCCGTCTCTGCCGATCAGGACCCAGGCCTCACCACCCCGTCTCTGCCGATCAGGACCCAGGCCTCACCACCCCGTCTCTGCCGATCAGGACCCAGGCCTCACCACCCCGTCTCTGCCGATCAGGACCCAGGCCTCACCACCCCGTCTCTGCCGATCAGGACCCAGGCCTCACCACCCCGTCTCTGCCGATCAGGACCCAGGCCTCACCACCCCGTCTCTGCCGACCCTCAGCTGTCAGGTTTCTATCCCTGAAGTTCATCACTTGAACCCCCTAGGAAACAGCAACCCCTTTCCTGACTTTCCAGGTGGTTCCAGGAGATGTCAAAACAGCATAATACCACAAAAGCCAAGGGTTTGCTTGGGACTCCACAGCAGCCTTGCAGCCAAGCTAGGACCCAAACCTGGGCTTCAGATTCCAAGCTGGCACCAGCAGCAACTTCCCAAAGGTGCCTGGAGAGCTGAGTCGGCATGTAAGACTATTTTAGGTCAACAGGGAGATTGACACATGAACAAGAAAAGGGCCTTAGAAAGCTATGGATTTAAATAACCAGCTCTACTGTCCAGTGCCCAGACTGAATAGCACCAGGTTAAGAAACTGGCTTTACTGACCCTCCATTTCCTCTTGTGTAAAATTAGGCCAGAGAGACCCATTTCCCAGGGAGAAGAACTCAACCATTTCTAGGATCCTTTCCTGTGGGAATCAGCTCCTGCCCTAGGTCTAGACCTCGAACTAAAGCCCCGGGACTGGAATACATCATCAGTGCATGAGGCTTGGGAGCCCCTGCTCTCCCCAGCACAGATCATGTACCCCAGCTGCTCCAGGCCCACCCAGCACAATGCTCCTGTTTACACATGCCTCCACAAACAGCTACTCCTGCTCGCCACCCGCTGGGGCTCTGCCTCTGGCATCCTCTAGCTGCCCCTGGCCGGAATGAGGGATGGGCCAGTTGATGAGCAGCAAGTCACAGCCCAGAAAGATGCTACTGTCAGCTTGTTTTACAGGTAGGCAGAGAAGGCCACCGTAAGACACCGAGGAGTCTGACCCCGCTTGTCTGGAGGACCTTTCTCTGAGACTCTGTGTCTCCCCCAGGCTGCTCAGGAACTTCTCCAGCTACTCCCACGTGCCGGGCACAGGCTCAGTGTTAGGCCCCATGCAGAGCCTCTTACAGTCTATCCTCTGTCCCTCAAGACTCGGGCTACAGGACTCACCTCATCGTATATATGAGAAATTGGGGCTCAGGAAAGCTAGGCCCTCAAAATATAATCATGCCTTAACTTCATTTCTGAAAGCAAGGGTTTCTTTGGAGTTGGAAGGAGGTGGGTCCCTAGCTCATCGCTCCCCTACACCTGGGACGGGGCCTGTGGGGTCTGTGGGTGGGGACCTACGGGTGGGAGAGTGGAGGGGTCTAGGGGACTAACCTGTAAAGCTGCCACAGCTACGTCCTCACTGCCGTCTTGAGTTGGTCTTCTAGCTTCTGCGGGGAGAAAAGGAAGTTGGGGGGAGTCGAAGGCTGTGGCTTCTCTGCACCTCAGCCTACTCGCTCCCTGGCTTTTCTGGCCTCACTTCACCCTGTGCTCCTGCCTCACTTCTTCTTTTGTGGTAGCAGCCTCTGTTTCCTCTGAACTGTTGGCTAGATCAAGGTCTCCTTGATCTCACTCTGGGGGTGTGGGGAGTGGGAGTGCAGGGGGGGGGAGGCTGGGCTCAACCTCCCAAGAAGAGCCAGGAAGGACAGACAGCATGGAACTGTGGAGGGTTCGGGATGGGCCCGCTCTTCACCCTTGGGCAAGCTATAGCTCCTCCCTGAGTCTCAGTTTCCCCATTTATAGAAAGGGGAAATTTATATATATATATATAAATATATATATTTATTATATATATATAAATATATATATATTTCCTCATGTATATCAGCAATCAGACGGGCAAGTGCCACAGATGTTGAACTGATAGCCTAGAGAGGACAAGGACCCAGTTCCAGGTGGTCGGGGCCGATCTCAGGACAGAACAGCAGGGAGGAGGAGCAGACCAGCCTGTCCTTTAGCCAAATACCAGCTACTAGCTCTCTACAGAGTCCTAAAGAGAAAGAGGAAGTGATTTAGAGTCTAGGAGCTTACCCAAATTCCCTGCGGGAAACCATAACTCGAGAACATGCCCTTCTGCTGCTCCTGGGGTAGTGGGGTTGTGGGGTCACAGACACAGGGAAAGGAAGGAAGCCCAGGTCCCAGCAGTCTTCCTGCCCTTTACCACTCTCTAAGGTCTTCAGAGCCAGCTCAGCACAGCTCACAGTGGGTGTGAGGGACTCAGAGGGAAGGGGGGGGCTCCACCCCAGATGCCATCAAAGGTTTTGCAGAGCCCTGTACAATTGTGTCTCAACTCCTTGGCCAGACTCCCACTGGGTGACTTAGATAAGCATTTGCCCTTTTCCCGTGTTTTTTTTTTTTTTTTTTTTTTTTTTTTCTTCCTGGCTATTGTCTTGTGTGGTGCTTAGCCTCAACCCCAGCGCCTCTTCAGGCCTGGTAAGCATCTGCACGCCGAACCACACCCCTAGCTCCCACATACCCGTGCTTCAGTTTGACTTTGACCATTATAACCAGACATTCACCTCACGGCCTTTCATAGTAGGGGTCTCCTGGCCTTTCATAGCAGGGGTCTCCTGGCCTTTCATAGCAGGGGTCTCCTGGCCTTTCATAGCAGGGGTCTCCTGGCCTTTCATTACAGGGGTCTCCTGGCTGCTTCCGGGACAGAACTGCCAACTCCTTTAAGCTCTGGGGCGAGCAGCACTGAAGGTCTAGGTAGAGCTCTGATCCCCAGGCCCCCAGAGCCTCTCCATTTCCTACCTCACTGTTCCTTCCTCAGCTTGAGATGCTGCTAGTCACCCCTGCATACAACCTTAGAACTCACCTTTGGACAGTCATGCTCAGAAGCCAGATCAGTAGCTTCCTCAGTCCCTTGGAGAAGAAGAGGTCATTGACAAGGGTCTCCCCACTTGGGGAGGGGGATCTGTGAAGGACCACAAGCATGAGTGGATATTAGAACAGGGGACTAACACTGAGAGGGAATTATCTACCCTCCAAATCTTCCCCAGTCTTGATGGCAATCTGAAGCCTCCAATGAGAGACAAAACATCTTCAGCGTCTCAGTTCTGACCTGCTGTATTGCTGATCTGGGCTAGTTCCTCTCCCTGAAGCAATCTGTCAGTCACCATACTGATACAGCATTGATGTTTAAAAATATTCCACTGTGTATATACACCATCTTTTTTCTATCAACACCATTCACCTGTTGATGAGGAGGGGTTTCTGTGACCTCCTGAATTCTGTTCATAGCCCTAATGTGCATGGGTGTACAACCTTTTTTTTTTTTTTTTTTTTTTTGGAGACAGGGTTTGTCTGTGTGGTCCTGGCTGTCCTGGAACTCACTCTGTAGACTAGGCTGGCCTCGAACTCAGAAATCTGCCTGCCTCTGCCTCCCAAGTGCTGGGATTACAGTCGTGCACCACCACGCCCGGCCTTTTTTTTTTTTTGGTTTTTCGAGACAGGGTTTCTCTGTGTAGTCCTGGCTGTCCTGGAGCTCACTCTGAAGACCAGGCTGGCCTCGAACTCAGAAATCCGCCTGCCTCTGCCTCCCAAGTGCTGGGATTAAAGGCGTGCGCCACCAACGCCCGGCTTTTTTTTTTTTTTTTTTTAACTAAATTTCTAGCTAAATTTTATTTTGTTTTGTTGAGATAGGGTCTTAACTGTAACCCTTGGCTGGCCTGGAACTCACCATGTAAACTAAACTGTTCTCCAACTCAGAGACTTGCCTGCCTCTGCCTCCTGAGTGTTGAGACTAAAGGCATATGCCACCACACCACATCTAGCTAAATTTTTAATAGCATTGCTTTATTCAAATGCTATTCATTTTATAATTTTTTTCCTATTTACAGCACCTTACTCACGGATCTCCTATTTACCCTAGTAATAGGAAGCATTGCCTTGAAATATACTTACATTATAAAAAGCAAAAAAAAAAAAAAAATGTAAATGTGGTCTGGAGAGATGGCTTAATCAATGATTAAGAGACTGTTATTCTGAGCCGGGCGGTGGTGGCGCACGCCTGTAATCCCAGCACTCTGGGAGGCAGAGGCAGGCAGATTTCTGTGTTCGAGGCCAGCCTGGTCTACAGAGTGAGTTCCAGGACAGCCAGGGCTACGCTACACAGAGAAACCCTGGGGAGAGAGAGAGAGAGAGAGAGAGAGAGAGAGAGAGAGAGAGAGACAGACAGACAGACAGACAGACAGACAGACAGACAGACTGTTATTCCAGAGGATCTGGGAGAGCACATAGCAGTTCACACTTGTCTGTAACTCCAAAACGTGACACCTCACACACACATAATACATGCAGGCAAAACACCAACAGACATAAAATAAATGAGCAAATAACTTGAAATGCCAATGTGTTGACGGTAATGGTAACAGCAGGGATAGAAAGCGACATACGAACACAGGCCACACTCACTCTCCAGGGTCTTGAGTCTGAAGACAAAACCCTTTGCCCCGTCCACAGATGAGGGAGGCTAAACCCAGATTAGCATTTCACTAGAGGTGCCTGGAGAAGGGACAGTGATCAGACTTGAGAGACACAGGCTCTGCCACTTCCCAGAGTGACTTTAAGTCAATCAACGGGTTTCTGATGTTCCCTGGGCTCATCATGACATGGTGGTAATGATGCCCAGCATACAGAGTAGCTGCACAGCTAGGTAACTTAAGGGATCGGTCTAGCCTATGGCGAGCACGTACTGAGTTCCAAGAGTGAGGGGTTCTCCTCATCTACCCTATGCAACACACACACACACACACACACACACACACACACACATCACTTCCTCTCCAAAGAGAGAGGGCTCAGTTGCAATGAAGTCTAGCCAGAGGCTAAGGACACCATCAGCCAGAGCTTGATTACCTTCCCACCCATTATCAGCTGCAAACACTAGGGAAAGAACTCTGAGATCTTGATGCAGGGCTGTCACTGCTGGGACACCCCTTCTCCCTGGGACATCTCACTGCTGTGAGATCCCATTTCAGCCAAAAGCTGATCTAAACTTTCATTTCCCCTGGTCTAGAAGGAAGTTGGGTTTTTTTGTTTTGTTTTATTTTTTTTGTTTTTTGGGGTTTTTTTGTCTTGTCATGAATTCTCAATGTGTGAATCTCACAAACTCCCCCCGTACATAAAGCAGACGACAGCCACTGGAGCATCTGCAGGCTAGGAATCTAGATGCTAGCCACAGTGCAAGCATTCCCACCCAAACTGGTCTTCCGTCGATTATAGCAGCTCCCAAGTATCCACCACGCACTACCTGCCCAGCACATGAACTGGCAAGTGAAACTGTAAAAGAACTTGCAAAATCTGTTGGTGGAGGCGAGGCAGAGAAGGCAGCAGAAGACCACAGAGAAGGCTGTCTGTGGGGGAAGTACATGACATCAAAAAGATGTACTGAGTTCTCAGAACACTCACTGCGGGGGGGGGGGGGAGGGCGGGGGGGGGGCGGAGGGGGGCAGGGAGAGGGCACTGAAGAGGTGGCTCGGTGGTTAAGAGCACTTGGTGCTATTTCAGAGAACCCCAGTTTGGTTCCCAGCACCCACACGGTGGCTCACAGCTATCACTAATTCCAGTTTCAAGGGATCTGAGCCCCTCTTCTGACCTCGGGGGGCCACCAGATACACACATGATCCCCCTTAAAGGGGGGAAAGGTCAAAGTGACCCTTGCTTTTGAGGGAGCCCTAGCTTGTGTCGGTTGCTTGTTTGTTTTCTTTATTTTTGTAAGTCAGGGTTTTTCTACTCTAGCCCTGGCTCTCCTAGATTTCACTATGTAGGGAGACCAGACTGGCCTCAAACTCAGAGATCTGCCTGCCTCTGCCTCCCATGCTGGCATTAGAGGTCCCGAGTGTTGGGGTTAAAGGTGTTCACCACTATATCCAGCTAACCCCGGTATTTTGGTATTTTTGTAAAACAAAACAATCTCTTACAGTAAGTCAATAGGAAAGACACTACTGCTCAACTTCGTGAGAGAAAAAAAGCTTCAACAGTCAGTATGTGATTCCCTCTCCCCAAATCACTATGCTCGTGACCATAATTAGAATTAAAACTCTTAGCCAAGAGATATATGATTCATTTGTCTTTATAATCGTTATCTTTTCTGGACCCAACCCAGCTTAGCTGCCCACACGTTTTTGTGACTTTTGGTCCTGTCTGCAAGACAGACCGACCTTGCAGCGGGATGTGATGGGAAGATACCATCCTGATCTTCCTCTTCCCCCAAGAGACTACAGACACCCTATTCCAAGGAGAGAGATAGCGCCCCAAGGGGTGTGCACAAGAAGGTCAGAGGGCTTTCTGCCAATCACCATCACACACCAGAAGGAAAAACTCCACAGTGGGAGTAGGTCCCCATCACGCTCCTTTAGAGGCCTGAAGTCGCTTTGTACAAATAAGGGAAACTGAGGCCCAGTGAGGACATGAACTCTGGCCCAGGTCCAGTCGGTGTCAGCGCTAGCAGCGGGAGTAGTGCAGTTAACCAAAGTTTGGACTTGGTGAAGCTCCACGTGGGTCGTGGTGCCCACTCCTGTCGCGGGGCACCTAGACAGTGGTTGGCGGGAAAGCCGAGGTCGCGGATCCTGCCTGCGCGACCCCATGTTTGGGCGGGCCAGCGGGGGTCCGGCAACCTGGCCCCAGCCTGCTGCAGACCGCGCCCCACGCGGGGCCCCCGCCCGCTCCCCTTCCCCTCCCCTGGCAGGAGGAGGAGACTCGGCGGCCCTCCCCCGGCCTCCCGACGGCCGCCGCAGCCAGCCCCGCGCCCGCTCCACCCAGAGCTGCAGCTCGGACGTCCGGAACCCCGGCCCTGGCCCGAGGTGAGTGGGGACGGCGGGGCGCGAGGTCATCGCGTCCGGGGACTCGCTGCGGTCCCGGAGCCTCTCACGTGAGGGAAAAACTTTGCAGCGAGGGACAGGAGCCGGGGCGGCGCCCGCCGCACCCCAAACTTGAGCCCAACTTTTTAGTCCTCTTTTGGAGTCCCCCGGCTCGTCTCCATCCCGGTGGAAGCCGGGTCCCGTGGCGGGACAGTGGGGGAGGGGGCTCCCGTGGAATGCCGGCAGGGCCAGGAGGGGGGGTTAGCAGGCGGGGGCGGAATGTGGAACTCTCCCGGGGGACCCAACGTGGTCACCATGGCGAGTGCCGGACGGACGGGTGACACTGGCCAATCGGAGCACGGCTTTACGCCCAGACCCGTTGCGCTGCCAATGGAAACCAAGCGGTGGGGTGGGCGGGACCGCGCCTTGCAGGACCGGACCCCCGCACCCCCTCCAGCCACTAGGGGGAGCGGGGCTGGTGGCCCGCGAAGGGGCTACTAAGTAGGGACTAAGGCTGCACTGGGCCCTGGAAAGCTGAAGACTTAATTTCGGGAAGGAATGCGGGCAAGTGGGACAAGGGCTTGATGCTAAGAGAAGGGAGGGGCCTCAGCAGCCCACGGCCCTGGTGGTGCCGAGGGGTAGCATTCTCCTCATCCCCATCCCGCGACTTCAGTTTGTGTAAGTGAATGTCCCTTATTCAGCCCGGATTCCTGAGCTTTTGTAGGAGTATGAGGGGGTTCTTATTGGCACAGAGTCTACCTGCCTGCTGGAGGAACTAAGAAATCTTGTTGGTGCCTCTCAGTTCGAAGCTTAGGGAAACTGATGTCCAGAAAGGCCAGGGACCTGCACACACCACACGGTGTGTAATAGCAAAGCTAGGGTTAATGTCTGTTATATACGAATGTGCCATGCCAAGAGGTGCTGAGAGTGCTGGGGCTGGCATAGGTGCCCACGAAGGCTTCCACTTTCCCCTTATCCAAGCCACGTTTGTTCGGCGGGCCTAGTATCTGAAGATGTCCCTAGTAGGCGTTCCCGGGGGCATGGTGCTCTTCTGGTAGTCAGGACCCAGCCACAAGCTCTCTTCTTGCATAGAAACCCAGCTTGCCTCCCCCCTCCGTTTCTTTCCTGGAGGTCCAGCAGCTGTAAGCTGGGCTCTCTCAGTATCCATGGTCAGAGGGACGGACAGCCCACAGTCTGCGGGCTGACCAGCCTTGGACCCTGCACTTATCCAATCAGGCAGTCCTCTTGTGGTTTCCTGCTGGGCTCTAATCCTTACCCACAGCTAGGCCTGTGGCCCTGGGCTTACCCCAGAGTCCACCTGAGAGATTCGAAGAGGATATGGGAGGACTCTGAGCTGTGGAGGTCCTGGGTTCCCCATTCTCTCAGCTGGTCCCCGTCCAGGTCTTAGCGCTGCTCATTCCTCTCCGTGAATACTGAGAGAACCAAACATACATGGATGGCGGCGGAATACAAAGTTGAATATCTCCTCCCTCTGCCCCATCAGAGAGTTCCTCAGGCAAAGAGCTCAGACACCCATCTGTATCAGCGCCTAGCTGAAAACCGACTTCTGATTTTTAGGGTGACCCAACTCTCCCAAACTCTTGTCTGGTCACGGGAGGTCCCCGTAATGGAAGCTTTATCGATCTTCCACAGGCTCAGGAAACAGCCACACAGCGCCTACTCCTGCTCAGCCCTGTTCAATAGCTAACAAGACCAAGAGGCCTCTGAGAGCTTCAGAGATGCTCACCCCCTAAAGCGGAGGGTCACAGCCTCGCTAATGCCCCGGCAACCCTTTAATACACTTCCTCATGCTATGGTGACCCCAGCCATAAAGTTATTTGTGTTGTTACCTCATAGCTAATCTTGCTACTGTTATGAGTCATGATGCAAATATCTGATATGCAGGATATCTGATTTGTGACCCCCCCCAAGGGGTCATGATCCACAGGTTGAGAACTGCTGCCCAAAAAGAAGGAGGTCTCGGTGTTTAGGAAAACTAGCACAAAGTATCCAGAGGTTAGGAAAGTCTTCTCAAGGGAGGAGATGTGGAAAGTCCATCTTGCAGGGTGTGTAAGAGTTTATAGATGTAGAAGGAAAGGGAGATGTTCCCAATGAATCTGTGAACAAGAGAAGACGTTAGTCCCTTCCAATGGGCAGCACTGAATCAGTAGCCTGAAATGAATGTCCACAGTCCAAGAATCCTTGTTTCCGGGAACAGGAGTGACATGGCCATGGCTGGGGTTCAGGAGATCTGAGACCTGCAGCTCTGCCGCTCAGCTCGGATGCAAGGGTCCAGCTCGGCCTCCTCCATCCCGCCAGCCGACTCTAAGCTGGCACTATACGCAGGGCCTGTCTTACAAGCTGTAAGCGGCACACGCGTCCCTCTTGAGTGGAAGGCTGTGCTATAAGAGAAGCCATTGGCCAGGTATGGCTGGCTGTGGGATGGGACAGGGCATCTCAGGCGTTTCCTAGTAGTGGCCTCTGAGTTAGAAGGATAGACTGCCTGGCTTTAGGAAGGACGAAGACAGAAAAGAACTCTGGGGTTGTGGGGTCTGCTCCCACCCTGAGCTGCTCCTTGGAGTGCAATGGCGGCATTGTGATAAATCAGGAGCCCACCTCCCTATAATGTCACCAAACAAAGAAGGCACGGAACCTGGGGAGGAAGGACCAGGTGACTAGCAGCTGGGCCTTGCCTGCCTGTCTATAGCATGAGGCATCAGTCAGGCCCGCACGCACCCAGATTACCAAAGCTGCTTGGGTGTCTCCAAGGCTGTTATGTGAGCAGGGTGGGAATGGGGAGGTGTTGCTAGGCAGAGGCCAGCTGCACTGGGGTCTGCACAGGTGTGCCTGTTGGGGAGGGGTGGATACGCCTCACCTCTCTCCCCATGCATGTGCATACCTGTCCTGGGCCTGAGGAGAAAGGCAGAAGGTGTTCCCAGCCTTCCTGGCCTACTGTTCCTACCTTTCTCCCCCCAACCCTGCAACCCAGACTGGCCAGGGCTGCCTTTGGAGGCCCCAACCTGGAAGCCATTAGGGGCCTGGATAATGTCTGCCCCTGCTCCTGTTTCAAGGGCTCAGACTTTCTAGAAGGAGCCAGTTGGAGTGCTCTCTAAAGCCAAGCAGAAGCCTTTGCCAGGCCTGGCAGCTCTAAGCTGGTGGATGTGGTAGCAGCCCCTGCTGCCACACTTCTGTAGGGCTGTGGAGAGGCCTGCCTTCTGGACTGGTACTTGGGCTTCCTGCCAACCCCCACTCCTCTCCTCTCCCCTGCAGATGCTAGTACTGTTTCTGTTAGGGCTGTTCTAATGGAACTGGGCCAGGAAAATGGGGAAAGACGTGTGTGTGTGTGTGTGTGTGTGTGTGTGTGTGTTCAGAGTTCTCTTAGGAGTGTATGTTGAGGGGCCCATCATTGTGCTGGTGCATGTTTACAAGTATATCTCTCTATCTTGTACCCATAGGTCCGTCTCTGACTGTATGTGTCATTTATCCCTGTTTTGTGTGGATGAGATTGCTTGTATGCTCCCAGATGGGTCTGTGTGTGCAGAAATGTCTAGATGCTTGTGGGCGCCAAGGCTACCAACTCATCACACGGGCTGAGACACTGAGTCAGAGAGGACACGCTGCTTGTTAGGAACTAGAGCCTGGGCCTGCGTGGTTGGCTGGTGACGGTCTACCCCAAGCTTCTTTGGGGTTGAGATGTGTATGGCGCTGTAAGTAATGACGGTGCTATGGGCTCAGGGCTTGGTTGTGGTTTTGCAGGCAGGGAATGGGAAGCCTGAGAGACTTGAGGTCGCACTATGTCACTTGAATACTCACATGCCCCAAACACGGACTCCTGAAATGTAGAATCACTGCTGAGTCCCTGCCAAACATCCTGGCCCATAGAACTGTTAATTGTTAATTAAGCGAAGGTCCAGGTGGAGAGGCAGATGCCCAGAAAGGCCCAGTGGCACAACAAAGGGAAGGTTTGGGGGGCCATGGAGCCAGGGCTGAAAGTCCCTACTGGACTCCTTGGGGTCACCCTGGAACACACCTCCTTCTGCTTCCGCCAGTACTGCCCCCCCCCTCCCCTGAGCACGCACGGGGCTGATTCGGGTGACTGTCGGTGATGGGTTCTGCCCAGTAATGGTCCTGTTCTTCCGCAGGTCTGAAGAGGCATCCCAGAGAATCCTAGAGATCAGTGGGGCGAGGCGTCCGTCACAAGCAGTGATATCATGTAGGTCTCTGGCCCACGCGTCGTCCTTGAGCCTAGCCGCAAGTTCGCACCCAGGGCTAGCCCAGCCTCACAATGAGCCACGGTCCGAGCCCGCGGCTGGCTGAGTCCCCGCAGCTGTCCAAGAGCAGTCTGCTTACCATCCTGGGCAGCCCGTCCCCGGAGCGCATGGGCCCGGCCGACTCGCTGCCACCCACGCCGCCTAGCGGCACGCCGTCACCGGGACCGCCACCCGCACTACCCTTGACTGCCCCGGCTCTGCTGGCCGACGGCGACTGGGAGAGCCGCGAGGAGCTGCGGCTGCGGGAGCTGGAGGAGGCGCGCGCGCGAGCCTTGCAGATGGAGAAAACCATGCGCTGGTGGTCGGACTGCACGGCCAACTGGCGCGAGAAGTGGAGCAAGGTGCGCGCCGAGCGCAACCGTGCGCGGGAAGAGGTGCGCCAGCTGCGCCAGCGCCTGGAGACGCTCACCAAGGAGTTGGCGGGCGCGCGCCGCGAGCGCCAGGAGGCTCAGGGCGAGTGCGAGGCGCGCGGCCGCGAGCTGGCCCGGCTGCGGGGAGCGCGCGGTGCGGCGGACAAGACACAGGACGGCCCGGAACCCGAACGCGAGCACGAGCCGGTGCGCGACATCGGGGCGGAGAGACCGCCTGGCAGCCAGGTGCGCCTTGCTACACAGCTTGAAAGAAGGCTGCCATTCGGGCCAGCGTTGCACAGGGGCCCAGATGGGAGGGAGCAGGGAAAAGAGCTAGTAAGGATCTGGTTTCCTGGGAGGTGCCGGTCAGCACCATGTCCAAATAGTGATGGTGGTGGTAGGAGCTGGGGCAGGTAAAGATCACTTTGCTTTGGAGATTCCCAAGTTCAACCCCCCCCCCCTCCACCAAGCACAGGAGAGATCTGTGGACTTGGCTTAGATTAATGACAAACCTGACTCCTCACTCTTTTATCCTGAAGGGATGTGGTCCCTGAGTCAGGCCTTTGGGATGGGTGGCAGAAAGACACCCCCCCCAAGAAATTAGTTAAGCTGGGACTGAGTGGGGGGCATACAAATTAGCTGTAGGAAGTGCCAGAATCCATAATCCGTGGTCATTGCAGAAGCCCAGAGGCTGGGGGCCTGCTGAGCCTGGCCAATGGTGGTGGCTGTCCCCATCACTCAGGGCCTACAGACGCATTATCTCCTACAGCAGACCCTACAGAGACACATGGAGGCTCAGAACTGAGCTTTGTGTTGGTTTCGCTGGCTGCTAGGTTTGTACCGTGGCGGCGAATGCTAACACTATAGTTGGTCAGGATGACAGGTATAAGGGCAGACCCCACAGGCAAGGCTTTGGTCCCCAGAAGACCGGACCCCAGCAATGGGACTCTGAGCTGCCCCCCTCCTCTAGCCTAGCCCACCCTCTCCGGCCTGGTGTTTGGGGACATTTTTCTAACCTAACTACCAGGCCCCCATGCTCTCTTTACCCTCTTGTTCGGTGGTCATCACAGCCCCCCAGAGTCCCCAGGGACAATTTAGAGTCCCGGGTCTGCGGTCTGAGTTTTCACACCCGCTCAGGTGTGATCCTCCTTTCTGGTATTTCCACTGGTCCCAGGTGGCAGCCAGAGTGTCCCCACAGGACCATCTGAGGTCAGGAGGATGGGAGGTCAGTCCTCCACAAGTCCTCAGAGCTACCAGCCACCCCGTGCCCAGGTTTGCCCCTGAATTGGAATCCTAAGCCTTGGTGGGAATTCTTGCTTCACTAGTTCCAACTAGTGCACCCAGTGTTTGCGTACTTGGGGTTAGGAACTGTCCTGGGGAATGTTCTAGGATAACTGGAAACCCTGGTAGCTGGCAGTGTTCTTCCAGGATGTGAAGGCGGAGGCACAGAGAAGGAGAATGAAGCAAACCACAAAAGACAAAACGGGGGGGGGGGGGGCAGGAGGCACTGTGTCACCTGCCTCAGGCCACTTAGCCAGCTCATTCCAGAGCCGGGCCTCAGATAGCCGTGCTGGTGGCCAGAGCAAGGCCCTGGACCGGGCAGCCCTTACCTTGGTCCCCACAGGAGCTGGACCTGGTAGAGAGCCTGCTGAAGAGCAGACCGGAGGAGCCCGAGGGCTGCTGGGATACCTGCAGTGTGGCAGCGGGGGCCCCTCGGGTCAGCTCGGGACGCCAGGATCGCAACCGCCTGCCCTGGGAGGACCCAGCCAGTACGGAGGAGGATGCCTCCAAGCTGACCGCCCTGCGGCTACGGCTGGATGAATCCCAGAAGGTGCTCCTCAAGGAACGAGAGTGAGTTATGGCCAGGGGTGGAGGGGGGCCGGAGCCGGACACCCCCAGGATCCCAGGTGATAACACATGAAAGCTGTTAGGGCACAATCGCAGGTTTTACCTCCCTCGGGGTGATTTTTTTTTTTTTTTTTTTTTTTTTTTTTTTTTGGCTTTGGTCTTTTTGGTCATTTTTCTCTATGCCCCTCCCCCCTCCATCCCCCCGCCCCTCCCCCCCGCCCCCCCCCCCCCCGCAGCCTCCCACTACAGGACTGAGCCCAGGGTGTTGTGCTTGCTAAGGAAGTACTCTGTCTACCATTGAGCTAAATCCCAAACCCCACAGTCTAAGATTTTACAACAGTGAAACCCGCTATGGTCTTTTTCATTTTTTTAAATATTTTTTTAATTTTATGGGTGTGAGTGATGTGTGTGTATGTATCTGCCCATCCTTCCATCAGTGTGTGTGTTTGTGTCTGTCCATCCTTCTGTGTGTGTGTGTGTGTGTGTGTGTGTGTGTGTGCACAGACCATGTCAGTGTCTGGAACTCATGGCCTGAGGAAGAGGGCATTAGATCCCCTGGAGCTGGAGTTACGGATGCCCATTTGGGTGCTGGGAACCAAGCCTGGCTGTACCGTAAGCGCAACAAGTGCTGTTTTTTTCACCTCCGAGCCATCTCTCAGTCCCCCATCCTTTTGATTTTAAAGTAGGGGCTCAGTACGTGAACTCATACTGACCTTGAGCTCACTGTGTAGCCTACGGTGACCCCGAGCTTACTTCTGGTGGCAGAGAGGGTAGCAGGCTCAGAGAAAGCAGGGATGGAGGGGGAGTTGGAAGTTTAGGGTTAGAGGAGTTGTGTTTGGCACAGCCAAGTCAACAGTTTGTGAGCGGATGGGTCTGGAGGTCCAGATGAGTCTGGGCGAGAGGTGAAAAGGCAGGGGTCATGAACAGGTGGCCGGGCTGCAGAGATGGCTCAGTGGTTAAGGGCACTGACTGCTCTTCCAGAGGTCCTGAGTTCAATTCCCAGCAACCACATGGTGGCTCACAACCATCTGCAGTGGGATCTGATTCCCTCTTCTGAAGACAGTGACAGTGTACTCATCATATATAAAATAAATGAACAGGTGGCCTTGAAAGCTAAGAATGTAAGAACCAGGCGGGGATGGTCAAGGAAAAGGTTATGGGTGGGGTCCTGGTTCTATCAAGTTCAGAGGCTGGCGAGAGGACGGGGCTGTGAAAGGAAAGGGAAGCCATTTGCAGGTGGAAAAGAACCAAGATAGACAAACAGAGGAGAGCAGGAGGCCAGATGGACGGATGGATTTAGAACATGGAGGCCATAGGGACTTTGGTGAGGGCGATGATCAGAGGGTCTGGCCTGATGATGTTCGTGAACATTCTACAGCTCTGGTGTCTAGGAAATAAGATGATATACTTGGTTCACATGTATGATTTTACTTTTTTTTTTTTTTTTAATCACGTAAGGACTTGGGAAGAGGGGAGTAGCTTAATGGTAGAGTGCTTGCCTCTCATGAATAAGGTCCTGGTTCCATAGGACAGGGGAGGAAAGGGAGGGAGGAAGAAAGCGAACCTCTGATGACAGTTGGACTAACGCTTCTGTGGGCGTCATTGCGTCGTTGGCTAAGGAAAGCCAAAGGGACCAGCAGCCAGCAGACGCTGGGAAGAGGATGACATAGATCCTGTCCACGTCCCCTGCCCACTCCTCGTCTTGGACTTTTAGTCACCGACCATGGGAGAGCACGGTCTATTGTTTAAATGACAACCAAGTCAAGCTAATGCACTCCCTGAAATATAAAGTCAAGACAAAAGAAGTCTAATAAAGTCTGTGTGCTTGTCCTGTCCCCACTCCCCAGGGATAAGCTGGCTCTGAGCAAGAACATTGAGAAGCTGGAGGGAGAGCTTAGCCAATGGAAGATCAAATACGAGGAGCTGAGCAAGACCAAGCAGGAGATGCTCAAGCAAGTAAGGCTGGGGGTGAGGGGTGGGGCTTCCCGGTGCGGGGGTGGGGCTTCCCGGGGCGGGGGGTGGGGGGTGGGGGTGGGGCTGCACGCTGGGGAGTTCCAGCCTAGGGCACAAGTTAGGATGGAATTCATTCACTCAGTAGTAGTTCCAGGTGCCAGGACAGGCGGGTAATGGTAGCCCCGCAGGTAAGATCTGTGAGCTATGAAGGCATCAAAACAGCATGAAGGAGACGGGGTGGAGGCCAAGGAGGGCCTCTGTAAGATGACATATGAGCGGGGTCTGGCGGGTCACACCTGTCATCCCAGCCCTTGGGAGGCTGAGACAGAAGGATTGCCTTGAGTTCAAGGCCAGCAGAGTGATACCCTGACTCAACATCCGTCCTCCACTCCCTACGTGATGTTGTATGGGGGGCTGGGGTGCTCACAGAAGCAGTCTTGGGATAGGCAGGCATGGTCTGTGCTGGACACGGAGAAGGTAGTGTCAGTTGTGACATTTAGTGTGCATCAAGTGAAACTGACCCGGCTTGGCAGTCAAAGGAGCCTCACAATCACATCTCAGTCACGAGGTGCTCAAAGCAGGCTGTTCTTCCTCTTGTACAGATTGGTTATGGCCACCAGGGGGCGCAACCATCCTGGGAAAGCCTTGCTGGATCCTCTGGGTTCACAGGGGTCAAAGACCAGAGACTTGCCCAGACCGGATATTCCCTGGGAATCTCTTCAAGTTCATAAAGAGTCCCAGAACCCCTGCCTACCTACTTGAATCTCCCTTCTTCTTTTGGGGTTCGGGAACCTGGCCCCACACTAATCAGACTGCCAATTAGTTTCTGGACGGACACTAACAGTGCCGACGTGCAGCTGAGCAGAAAATGCTCGTGCCTGGCTTCCTTCCACAGTGTTGTCTGAGAGGCTCACTGCTGTGTGGCCCAGCAGCTTGGGAGAAGTGCCCCCACAGCAGTTCTGATGTCCAGATATACACACTGGTGTTGGGAGCCGTGGGGAAGGCAGACAAGCTCTCTGCCCTCTGGATATGCAGTCTGTGGGCACATGGGAGGGAGATGTTGTGGGGAATTTGTAAGAGCGTAGGAGTTGGGTGCTGTCTCGAGGCACCAAGAACTCTCGGTGTGATCAGCCTACTCTTGAGACCTTCCTTGCCTTGGCTGGTGCCCACCTCTAGTACGGCCTCCGGGATCTGTCCTGGTGGTTCTCATGACCAGGCCGGGTGATATTCTTACAGCTCAGCATCCTAAAGGAGACGCACCAAGATGAATTGGGCCGCATGTCGGAAGACCTGGAGGACGAGCTGGGCGCGCGCTCTAGCATGGATCGCAAGATGGCTGAGCTGAGGGGCGAGGTCAGTGGCGGGCAGGATGGAGGGGCGATGCTCGGGGGTTCAACTGAGCAGTCAGGACACGGGACAAAAGTCCCAGCTGTGCAGTGAGGGACCGTCCACACCCCAGGGGCCTTGCCTGCAGGAGGCACCCCCTTTCCCACACAAAACCCAGAAGCGCCCCCACATCCTGCACACCGGGGGGAAAAAATAAAAGCCCAGCGTAATTATAGCTGCTGCAGCTGGATCTGCTTCCTGGTGCCATTTTTGGCTTCAGGAGGGGGGGGGGTGCATCTAGCTTGTCTCTCCAGTCCTGTCCCTGCGGAGCCTCACTGCCTCCCTCAATGTGGCAGATGGAAAGGCTCCAGGCGGAGAACGCGGCGGAGTGGGGCCGCAGAGAGAGGCTGGAGACGGAGAAGCTGGGCCTGGAACGGGAGAACAAGAAGCTGAGGGCACAGGTCGGAGACCTGGAGGAGTCGCTGGCCCGCAGACGGCGGCAGAACGCCAGTGCCCTGGACTGTGACCTGAGGGCCAGCCAGGCCGCTCTCTTCGAGAAGAACAAGGTGGGACGGGCCATGCAGCGGATGACCCTGCATGTGGATAACCGCAGTAGAGGCTGAGTCTCCCCATCCCTAAACCAGACATCCAAAAGGCTCCCAACCCCCCAACTCTGAGCATCCGCACGATGCCTTAAAAGAGCAGACGATGTCACGCCTACATGGGGTAGGGGCCAAAGTGTGAGGGCAGAAAAAAATGCTGAAGAAAATTGCCCTCGAGCCCTGGTGACATATTCATTAAACCAGTGGATTCTAGGTTTAGACCCAGGGCCTGTCCCTGGTCCCAGGAGACCTCATGATGTACGTGTGAATACCCCAAAAGTCCAAAAACTGGAATCTAGGCTGAAGATAAAGTTTGAGAGGGGACCTGCCAATCATGCACAAAGCCCTGCCTGGGTCCCCTCTCCTGCACCACATAATGTAGTGTGATGTCTCACACCTATAGTCCCAGCACTCGGAAGGTAGAGGCAGGAGGTCAGAAGTTCAAGTCATCCTTGGCTACAGAGAGAAGTGAATGCCAGCCTGAGCTACATGAGACATTTTTTTTTTCAATTATTACAAACCAACGCATTTGAGCCTAGGCCCTTCAGATAAAAGATACTTGACCTGTAACTGCATTTATTAAGCTTCTGTAAGATACAGCAGTTAATGATTGTCATAGCTCTATACGCTGAACACCTACTGTGTGATCCTGGCAGTAAGGAGCAGACAGGTGTGTCTGCCTTTTCCATGAATGATTGTTTAAAGGAACAGAGTGCAGTCTCCATCACATGATCCCGCCTGGTCCTGAAAAGGCTTCCCTTGGGGGGTGGGGGAGGTGGGTGGGGACAGTGACTTTGAGCTGAGGTCTGCCGGAGAAGCAGAAGTTACCTGGTGGAAAGCTGGCCTTCCAGGGGGTAGCGCGAGAACAGGGGAGTCCCAGAAGAAATGAGAACTCTGTCTGGGTAGGTGTGACAAGGGGCCCCAGGCAGACGAAGCAGGAGCCATGGCTGCAGTGTGAGAGCAGCCAGCACGGGTGAGGCAGGAAGCTGCCAGGTGGCAGGCTGTGGTAGGACAGAGGGTGAGAGGCCATCGCAGTTACCAAGGCTACAAGGGATGCTAGCCAGTGGACCCCGCTGGGGTGGAGTAAACAGGACCAATGAGCCCTTCAGTGGGAACTGAGACACCCCAGAGTGGGGAGGTCCTCTCTTTTCACCTCTGCTCCTATCCCATGCCACACTCCCCAGGCTAGCTCATCCCCAGAGCCAGAAGTTTAAATGCCACATGCTTGTCACTAAGACCGCAGACCTCATCGCTTCCCCAAATCCTGACCTGAAGCTCCACAGCCCCACTGGGCGCCCTCCCGGCTCGGCTCGCTACAGTTATACACGTGGGCGGAGCCACTGAGTCACACACCCAGGTGGCACTGCCAGCCCCCAGTCGATCACTAAGCCTTAGTGCTCAGACCATCCCAGGAAGTGGGACATCCCTTCAGAGGAGACACAAGAGCCCATGGGCCTCCCGGAGCGAGCGAGCGAGCGAGCATGTGACCCTGAGCGAGCCTCCCCCACCCCTGCAGGAGCTGGCGGATCTAAAGCACTTGCACGGCAAGCTCAAGAAGCAGTTCCAAGAGAAGGTGGCTGAGCTGGCCCACGCCAATCGGCGCGTGGAGCAGCACGAGACGGAGGTCAAGAAGCTACGGCTGCGGGTGGAGGAGCTCAAGAAAGAGCTGGCCCAGGCCGAGGATGAGGCAAGTCCCAATGGGCCTGAGAGGAATGGGCCGTGCGCTCACCTGAGCTCCGCTGTGCTGGGGGCCTGGCACCTGAGACGGGAAGTGAGGGCAGCTGGAGGGGAAGGAACAGGGATGAGCTGAGTGAATGAACCACTGAGGTGAATGGCGGTGTAAACGGTTAGGTCAAAGGCAGGAGGACTCCCCCATGCGCAGAGGACTAGATGGACAGACAGATGGAGAGCAGGGTAGATGCATGAGGTGGAGGAACAGGGGCCCAGTGGATGATGGGTAAGCACACAGGTGACCGGGTGGCTCAGTGGACAGGGGAGGGAGGGTATCCGATGAGAAGCAGGTGAGAATGGGTGCAAGGCTATGTGGCCGGGCATTTTGGGTGGGTTCTGCATAGAATGCTGCATGCTGGAGGCTGGCGGCCTGCAAGGATGGAGATCAGAGTGGAGGCGGCCCTAGGGCAAGCCCCTCAAGGCACAAGAGCTGGGTCAGACACGGTTCCAGAACAGAACAGGGGAAGTGGCTGATCCTCATGTTCTCTGTCCTGCTCACCCCAGCTGGATGAGGCCCACAACCAGGCCCGGAAGCTGCAGCGGTCGCTGGACGAGCAGACGGAACAGAGCGAGAACCTACAGGTGCAGTTGGAACACTTGCAGTCCAGGTAGGCAAGGATGCTCTGCCGGGGACTGGGGGTGGGTGGGATGGGTGGGGTGCGTGGGTGGGGCATCCTATGTGTGCACACACAGGGCTAGGGCCAGAACCCTCAAGAGAGCCAGAGGGCGAGACCAAGAAGGAAGAACTCTTGGGGCGAGAATCCTGTCCCCTCCAAACAGGAAGGGCTAGGGCCAGGAAGCTGGAGAGGAGCGGCTGCAGGAAGACAGCCCAGCTGTGGGCTCTGGAATTGTCTCCTTCGGGTGGGCCGGCTAATGGTGGTGTGAGTTCATGGAGGGCTGCCAAGGAGACCGGGCTCTGGGCCACCTGCCAAGGAGGCTGGGCTCGGGGCAGGGCTAGTGACGTAGGGAGTCGTTGGCAAGAAACAGAACCAGTCTCCTGGGTCTTGGGAATGGGTAACCCCAGGGACGACGGCAATGTGGAAGGCTGAAGGGTGGGATATGGCAAGTCCCTCAGCTATGGCTAGAACCCTCAGACCATGAAGGAAGTGGAGAGGTGCTTAGATCCACCCTTGTGGTACACCGCCATCTCTCCGGTCCCCGTCCCACTGCCTCAGCTCTAAATCCTGTCTCCTCCACCCTCTTCCCACTTCCAAGACCACCTGGACATAGCAGAGCCTCCAGGGTCAGAGCTGGGGGGCCCAAGCACAGGGCCAGCGTGGCTCCGCCCATACCTGCCTTCTAGCCTCTGGGTGGAGGGACCTGGGCCTGCAGCCAGACTTTTTGCATTGGTGGAAAGGCTGGGTGACCTTAGGACACCGAAACCTCCTGGGTCGGCTCCCCCATCTGTAAAATGGAGCTCAGCCACTGTGAGAGTGAAGAGAGCTTATTGAATCTTTAAAAGGCACCTGAACCAACTGTGAAATTGTTTGCACTTGTCTGGGGATCTAGCTTAGTAACTTGCGGCAAATATTCCAAGACCCAGACTTGATGCCCAGCACTGCAAAAACTCAAGAGATAGAGGCAGATCAGAAGTTCAAGGTCACCCTCAGCTACCTAAGGGAATTGAGGACTAGCCTGGGCTTCCTGAGAATTGTTTGGACAGAACTTGGACCAACAAATGCTGAGCTACCATTTGCACTAATTGGCCACATCCATTGCCTTTCCTGGGAGGGGACAAGTGTGGGCTAGATACTGTGTCATGAGCCTACTGTAAGGCCAAGAAAGGGGCGGGGTGGGGGGGTGATCTTTTCCCTCAGGACTGGGAAGACAAGGGAAAGCCCTTCCACGGCTGCCCAATAGTGGGTGGCCTGGTGGGATCTCCTGGTTATCAGCAACGGGTTTATTGAGCATCTACTTAGTGCTGCTGTGTGCTGAGAGCTTGTGGTTAGGATGGGCTTTGGAGCCAGGCCTCATGGTTATGTGGCATAATCAATGGGGGGGGTCTCAGTTTCCCCATAGCCTAAGTGACATCTGAAATTTATACAGGCACTACGGACCTGAGTCAGGATTATTGCATGCCCAGCTCCGCAAGGTCCAATCCTGTCAATCGAAACCCCCCACCCCCCACCCCCCACCTCCCCAGCAGGCCACTCACCGAGCCTGGGGCTTTCCAGAAGTCTCAGTCACATTCCTGGGGAGCCATAAACTCCCAAAATGGGCAGCCTGGCTCTGCTCAGCCTCGCCAGCACCTCTGTCGGGGGCGGGCAGGGCCACCCAGGATTGCTGCCTCATTTTAGTTTGTAACTTTTCTTGCTTTAATGTTCCGGGACAGGGCACTAAATCACCGTGCAATAATGGAGCCTCACTCCCGCCCCTCCCTGCCGCGTTAATAATTCATGCCTTCCAGTAAGATGCTCGGAGGGAGTACTGCCTTGTAGGGGGCAGTGTGTCTCCTCCAACCCCTCCTCCTCATGTGGGCGAGGTCTGTCTGACACATTTTGGCTTTGGAAATCGTAATGTGGGGAACTGGGGCTGAGCAGACACTAGAAGGAGGTGTGGCCCCGCGTTCTGTTCCTTGGTCTCTTGCATCCCTTATGAGGAACCAGGCCCATCTTAGTCAGATCTCCGAGTCCACCATCTACACTGCAGCTCGGAGCCCAACCCCACCGTCTCCGGTCTGAGTGACTTTGGGCAAGTCACTTAACTCCCTTGTGCATCCGTATCCTCGCGTGTAAATTGAGGTGGCAATAGCGTTTCCCCATCTGAGCACAGGGACCTCAGACTACCTTGCAGCTCAGGAGGGCATAGCCACCACCAACACAGATGCACTATGATTCCTGCTCTGACCTGTCACCCTCACTCCCGCCCTCAGGCTCCGCAGGCAGCAGCAAAACGCCCCCCTTTTTGGGAAGATCCGTAGCACCCGATTTGGCACCGAGGAAGCCGGAGACGGAGCCAGCGACCTAGATGAGGATGAAGACCTGCAAATCCAGGTGGCCTAGGACATCCAGGGCAGAACAGGACTGGCCCCGAGCACAGATGCCCAGCTGAGTATCCACTCAAACCCCACAGCCGTCTTCGCTGTCTGTACTCGCTTGGGTTCCACAGCCCTGCTTCGAACCACTTCCGTCTCTCCCAGGAAGGGAGCCATTTTACCTACTCACGCCCCCGTGAAGGGGAGCCTGTTGGATATGTATATTGTACATATGTCCAGGGTTACTTGGACCCATCCCAACAGCCCGGCGCCCAGATCTTAAGACCCCACCTGCACAGGACTTCATGCAGAGATGGAAGTGGTGAGGGAGGCTTGGTGGTCTGGGAGGGGCTATTCATAATAAGATACCATGAACTCAGACTTTTGTAATAAACGGACTTCAAGCTCTCCGCACAGAGTCCTGAAAGCAGGGGGAGACTCGGGAAGGAGGCAAGGGGGGGGGGTCGCATCAGCCTGCGCCTAACATTGAACTCGTCCCAGATTGTTGAGGGAATGAGTGAGTGCCTGTGCAGCTGAGGGCTCTGGTGTCCAGTCTGTCGGGAAACTAGGAAACGTGGTACCTGCCTTATCTGGACAAGGAGAGACTTCAGTCCATGGGTTCAAATCTCTGCTCTACCCTTGACTGACTGTGCAACCTCAGGGCTATCGCCCCCCCCCCCTTCTCTGAGCCTCAGGTTTCCCATCTGGAAGTTAGTATTCTGTGGCTCCCTGGATAAAAACACTTGGGATGCAAGCCTAACAACCTGGGTTCGATCCTCGGAGCCCGAGTAAAGATGGACAAAGAGAGTGAACTCGCCAGGCGTGGTGGCGCACGCCTGTAATCCCAGCACTTGGGAGGAAGAGGCAGGTGGATTTCTGAGTTCAAGGCCAGCCTGGTCTACAGAGTGAGTTCTAGGACAGCCAGGACTACACAGAGAAACCCTGTCTTGAAAAACCAAAAAAAAAAAAAAAAAAAGAGAGAGTGAACTCCATAAAGGCCTCTGACCTCCGCAGGTGCACACACACTAGCAATCACAGTAATCGATTTTGTAAATGCAAAACTATGTTACAGGCCCTGGAGGTCTACCATGTGCAGGAGGATTTGCCAGCAGGGTGGAGAGCTGATTGCAGCAGGATTAGGAGACTGGTGGACATTTACTCACAGGAGATAGGAAACCCTCTTCTTTGGTTGGTTATTTGAGCCAGAGTCTTCTGTAGTGTTGGCTGGCCTGAACCCGTGCCACAGACTGGCCTTCAACTCAGTCCTCCTCCCTCAGTCTCCTAAGTACCAGGATTACAGGCATGGCCCACTATACCCAGATGGTACTTTTAGTTTGGACATCTAATTTCTAAACTTAATTAGCAGATTTATATAGAATTTGAAGGAGGTGGTGATTGGAGACACAGCAGCAGACACTTATATTAATTAAAGTTAGCCAGACAGTAGTAGCACATGCCTTTAATCCTAGTACTCTGAAGGCAGAGGTAGGCAGATCTCTGAGTTCAAGGCTAGCCTGCTCTATGAGGTGAGTTCTAGGAAAGCCAGGGCTATATAGAGAAACCCTGTCTTGAATTCACCCCACCCCACCCCCGCAATCCCCCTTTTTTTCTAAAGTCAAGGGGAATTCAGGGATCCTGATCTCCTGACAGGCTCTGTAGATGTGAGGATTGCTCCAACAGGCAGGTGGTAGCTTCCTGTACTCAGGGGTATACAAGAGGCTCAGCCTAGCACAAAGAGAAGTTAAATCGAGTTCATAAAAAGGTTCCGTGTTCGGAGCGGAGAGCCACAATAAAGACTTTTATCTCTGTGCGATCTGGTCAGGAAGGTCCCTGAAGGCGACACTGCTGGGATCCAGAGTGCCATGGGCTTTGGGGACAAAGGAAGGGTGTTGGGGGTGTCCCAGCTGGGAGCCAGAGCCCAGAGCAGGAGTCACCATCCTCAGCAGGCTTCACTGATAGTGTTGGTGGGGTGTCAGAGGCGCCAGGCTCCTCCAGGGCTCCCAGGTGAAGGAGGAAAGGAAAAAGAGGCCATCCCCACCCCCACCCTGTACCGGAAAAGCTGTCCCCAAGAGTCAGCCCAGCAGGAAAGGACCCTCTCCTGCCAGGGATTTTTCTTCTTCCTCTCTCAAACAGGAAATGGGCCAAGAAAAGATTGAGAGTGCTGCCCTTTGACCCCCAGGAGCTAGAAGCCAGGCCCTCACTGACAGCTGCCATTCCCAGACACAGAGCAGAGCCTGGCTCCCCCAGACTCCCTGGCACCTCCAGAGAGATAGTGTGGAGCAGGGGGCCTCCTCACAGCGTCTATCTCTCCACCAGGCTGCTCGGAGAGTGTCAGTGGACGGGGATCTGGTCTGGGAAAGGGAAGCCTCAGGAACAAGGCTTGGGGAATGTAAGGGGGTGTGGGGTGTGGGGGGCTGGGCTGCTCATAGCCTTTCACAGGTCACTGCTACTTTCAGTGAAAGTCATCCAGGGGTCATGGCGCACAGAAGCATTAGCTTTGGCTCGCACGGTGCCTTAAGGAAAATCTTTAATGTGCTGCTAATATTAGTCATGGGAAGTCTGCCCATCAAATGTGGGTTTCCTTCTTCTGAGCCGTCAGCACCTTCGACCACACCGTCCCTGCTCCTGTGTGGCTACCGCTGCTCTCAGGAGGTAAGAGGCATTCTGGTCCTCAGTCCCCACCAGCCCCTGCAGCCTTATCTCGGGCCAACTTAGGGAGGCTCTTGAGGGCAGGGTCCCTTTTGAATCGTGCGGGGGGGGGGGAGGGCAGAAGGCAGCCAGTGTGAGGTGCAGCCATGCCAGGGACACTTGTCACTTAATGGGCTTGGGACGCTGGAAGGGTGACTGCCAAAGGCTTCCCAGGCAGCCCTTCCCAGGCTTTCCTAACAGCCGGCGGGACAGGTATACCACTGTCCTGTTCCATTGATGCTGGAATCCAGGGGCTCGGAGGGAGCCCCCACAACCACACGGCTGAGTACTCGTGGTCTCATCCTGATTCGGCAGTCTTGGTGAAGAGCCTGCCCACGCTACCCATCCAGGATAAGGAGCCCGTGGTCTTACCCGCTTTGTGCATATCCCGCCCTTTCCAAGCCAGGCTGGATCCCCACCACCGCCCAGAATTACCCTCCCCAACAGCCCGTCACAGCCTCAGCCTCTCCCCGTTTCTCTCTTAGTTTGGATGGTTGTTGGTCTGGTACCCCCGCCCCACCAACCAGTGTCCTGGGATGATAAGGGGAAGGACTGGCAGAGGGATAGAGACAGGTAGGATAAACTGAATGCAGGGTTGCAAGCCTTTAATCCCAGCGGGAGGCAGGCCTGCGAGGTCAAAGCAAGCCTGCTCGACACAGTGAATTCCAAGATAGTCAGAGCTACAGAGTGAGACCTTATCTTGAAAAATGTGGTGGTGGTGGTGGTGGTGGTGGTGGTGGGTACGATAGAGGAGTGGAGGGAAAATGGAGAACTGGGTAATAGAAAACTGAAGCCTCCAGGCAGTGGTGGTGTACACCTTTACTCCCAGCACTGGGGAGGCAGAGGCAGGCAGATTTCTGAATTCGAGGCCAACCTGGTTCCTGAGTTCCAGGACAGTCAGGGCTATACAGAGAAACCCTGTCTCGAAAAAACCAAAAAAAAAAAAAAAAAGAAAGAAAGCTGAAGCCAGAACCTGGCCCACCATAGATACTTGGGGTTTTTTTGTTTGTTTGTTTGTTTGGTTGGTTTTTGGTTGTTTTTTTTTGGGGGGGTGGATATCTTCTGGAGAGAGCAGGAGCCCAGGGAGAGTGGCTCCGTGCAGCAGGCACCAGACCCTCAATGCCCCGGATCCAAGGCCTTGGCATTCCCAGACAGGCTGGGCTTGCATCCCAGGTCTGGTTCCTTCTTCTGCACTGTGACTGGGCTGGGGACCCCAGAATCTGCCCAGCCAAGACTTAATTAGGCATTCTCACTGGAACACCCCCAAACTTGCGTGCACTCTCCCACTGGCTATGCGTCTTCTAAGAAGCTTAAGTTTCTTTGTATAAAGGGGGAACACACCCACGGGCTGGTCAGGCTCACCTCCTATGAGACCATTGACCGTGTTCTTTCTGCCTTCCTCCACTGCGCTGCACAGCCCCAAGACCCTGGTGCCTAGCCCACCTGGGAGGCTGACAGACAGCCACTCCAGCCAATCGTTCTGAAGCATGGGGTGGAGCCTCGGAGGCAGAGGTAGCGCCCAGGAGCCAGCTGCAGCTCAGCCTGCCGCTCCCACCGCCGCCACCGTCAGCAGAAGACTGCGACCTTATCTACTAATTGCAGGGTTGTGAGATGCCAGCTGCCTCCCTGGCCCCAGGGAGGAGGTGCCTCTCAAGGGAGCAGGGGCTCCCTGGAAAGGCCTTCCAGCCCTCTCCAGTCCAGAGCTACCGCTGCACTTGGTGAGCTCTGTGGTGCTTAGTCCTCTGAAAGGAGGAGCCTGAAGAGGTGTAAACAGAAGCTGCTGGTTCCCAGGGACAGGTCTCCCTCCTCACCCAAGAACTAGCTATGGCTGTCCACCGCTGTAGACCCACACCCGGAGACCAGCTCTCACCTTGAGCACATCTTCTAAGTGTTCTTAGCACCCTGACACTTAGTCCTCCTGCTGGGGGTCCCTCTCCCCCTCCTACCCCCAACCCCCCCCCCGCTGACTTCCCAAAGACCATCTCTGAACTTGCCTTGTGGCCAGAGTGCCCTTGACACAGGTCAGTCTGGATATTGGATTCCAGACTGAACCACGGGGCGTTGGGAACTGCTACTTACCTGTAGCTCCTAGCAGGACTGGACTTCAACCTCTGAGGGGGGTCCTGCCTGCAGGACTCCTGGTCAACCCCCCTCAGAGGAGAGGGGGACTTTGGGTAAGTTGGGAAAACTGAGGCCAGAGAGGGGAGGGGCCAGGCAGTGAGTGACAGGTCAGCACTAGGATCCAGGTCATTCTGAAGCCTGATTCTGAGTAGTCGCTGGTTAACTCGTTGGTGAAGGGAGGCAAGGATGGGGAGGAGAGAGCGGGCTGAGCTACGGATAACCCCACCAGGCAGAGGCCCTCAGCAGAGCCCTCTCTCATCCCAAGCCTCACTCCATCTTCTCACTCAGGAACGTTGAGTTAGGACCTTCATCATCTAGAAGCTGAGGTCCAGCGAGGTTATCTCTAACCCTGCAGCTCCATCCTGAGAATCACAGATCCTTCCAATAGCTCCTGATCCTTGGTTTCCTGCGCCTACATTCAATTAACTCAAGGGGTTGAAGCCCTGGGTCCCACCCTCAGCACCACAAAGAAGGGGGAAGAGCTAGGGATAGGGGCTCACACCTGAACTGCTGTGCTGACTAAAAAAAAACGTCATGACCAATGCAGGGTGCGAAGGAAAGAGTCGATTTGAAGGAAGTCAGGGCAGGATCCTGGAGGCCGGAGCTGTTGTAGAGGCCATGGAGGGGTGCTGCCTACTGGCTTGGCTCCCATGGCTTGCTCAGCCTGCTTTCTTATAGAACCCAGGACCACCACCAGCCCTAGGATGTCCCCACCCACAATGGACTGGGGCCCTCCAATATTGATCACTAAGAAAATGCCCCACAGCTGGATCTCATGGAGGCGTTTCCTCAACTGAGGCTCCTTCCTCTCTGATGACTCCAGCTTGTGTCAAGTTGACATAAAAGCAGCCAGAAGGGATAGATAGTGGGCAGGCTAGGTGTGGGGGTCCAGCCTGCAATCCCTGTACTCCAGAGCTAGGGCTGAGAGGTGATGCTGAAAATTTAAGACCAGCCTGAGCTACATAATCAGACCCTATATTTAAACAAACAAAACACACACACACACACACACACACACACACACACATACACAAAACAAACAAACAACAACCAAAACCACACAGGTATGACGGCACTTCTAGACTTGGGTGGCAGAAGGATCTAATGACTTGCTCCCAGCTAGAGTAGTTGAACTAATGAGCTCTTAATTCAGTGAGAGACCCTGTCTCAAAAAATGAGATGGAGCCTGGCAGGGGTAGTGTACACCTTTAATCCCAGCAATCAGGAGGCAGAGGCAGGCGGCTCTCGGCTTTCAAGGCTAGCCTCGTCTACAGAGCAAGTTCCAGGACAGCCAGAGCGACATAGAGAAACTCTGTCTCAAACAAAAACAAACAAAAAAGATGAGTGAAGACGACACCTCATGTTGATCTTCGGTCTCCGTGTACATGACCTTGCTCGCTTGTGTGCACACAGACACACACACACACACAGACACAGACACACACACACACACACACACACACACACACACACTGAAGCAACCAGGTTGGGGTCGGTGGGGCATAAACTAGGAAGAGAGCAATCAAGTAGACAAGGGTAGCCTACACTACTAACTAAGCAAGACGCATTATGTCTCTGAGCGTCAGTTTCCACACTGGGGCTAGCCTACGGGAAATGAGAAGTCACGCGTGTCAAGCCTTCAGCAGCGTATCGCCTCTCAACCTTTGTCCCCTTTGTGTGGGAAGCCAGCTGTCCAGAAAGGGACCATGCAAGTGTCCATATTGGGGATGGAGTCTTGACTAGGAGCAAGGACAGACCACCCCACCCGGCCCCGCCCAGTCTCTCCTCAGTGCGATCTCAGACTCCCTCCCGGCCTGATGGTTACTTAGGTGTCTGGGGCTAGTTCTATAAGGAAGGACAGCGCAATCAGCTTTGACTAGTCGTGGTCCCCTTTGCCGGCTGGAGCACTGGAGTTTGGGGGTGTCGCTATCTTCTTGGGAACTTGGCTGGTGGGAACCCATCATCACACAGAGCTTATCTGATCCCAAAGCCCCCGAGGGGGTAAACTACAGAGGCTGCCAAGAGAAGAGGGGCAGAAGAGAGGAGGAGGTGCTGGGTGGGGCCGTCTGTTTTGGTCATCTGCCACACCCCTGACTGCCCGGGCAGGGGGGAGGGGCGGGGGGGGGAACAGTCAAAGTTGTTCTTCCACCTTGCAGGAAAGGAAGAACTCAAGTCAAGGCCTTTAGCAGTCTCCTGGGATGTCTTAGCAGCTCAGGAGCACAACTCAAGCTGGGGTTTCAAAGCAGGTGTGTGCACATCACTGTCCCAGAGGCTCATGGGGCACTTGAGTATACCACACACCCCTTCTTGGGCCTACAGAACTAGGATGTTCACGGTATCCCTTTCCAGGTTTCCTGCTCCCCACCCCCACCCCACAACCCCTCATTGCTCCAGCCTCAGCCTCCTTTCTGAGACCTGCCACACCCCAAACCCCTTTCTGCCTAGGAGCCACCAGGAATGTTGTTCTTTCTGCTTCTAATCTCGGAGGTAACGAGTGTTTTTCCCGGCCTCCTCCAGCCTCCAGCCTCCAGCCTCCTGCTCCTGGCCTTCTATGGCTCCTCCCCTTCTGTTCATTGATAATCATTTTTCCAGCTGGCGGCACCTTCTGTGACTGTTGACATGGTCACTTGCCTTGTGCCAACCTCCTGGTCCCTCCCTCACCTGTGATTTCTCCTCTTGGCTCACCAGGTTACCCCAGCCCCGCTGAATTCGCTGCCCAGGATGAGTGGGTGTGTATTAAGCGAATGAGCTATTGAGCAGGTGAGCCGGCGCTTGCGTTCTGCTCGGGCCCAGATATGGGGAGCACCCCCTGCTCTGTCAAGGCGGAGCGGGAGTCAAAGGCAGAAGTAAGCAGGCTAATGGCCTGGGCAAAGTTTTTTTAGAGGAAACTGAAAGATGCAGGGCTATTAAAAATTGATATTTCAATGAGATAATCTCTCTCCTAGGCTTTTAATTGATTGTCTAAAAAGCCTTCCTCTGCTGTTGTACCTCTTTATTCGCAGGGACCATTAATTTTTTTATGGCTGAGCACACCCTGGTAAAGTGGCTGCCTGCCACACAGTGATGCAGAAGCAGCAGCCGAGGCGCCAGGGGTGCACAGCTGGCGGTCGTGGCCATAATGCCAGCTTTAGCTCTGGATGCTAGCTGGCTGGGGCCGACTCCCTAAAAAGGTGGTGGGATGTCCCTATGAGTCCAGCACGCTGTTCTCATACATTTCTCCCAGACCCAGGCAAACTTCATGAAGGCAGGAGGAGCAGAAGACCCCAAGGAAGAGGATGATTGGCGACCCTGGATCCTCCCACCACAGCCACACTGATGGTCGGGGCCACACCCACTCCTGGCACCTGTTCTCTTCCCCTGCCATCCCTGGTTGCTGGGCTGAGAGGTAAAAGAGAGCCAGTGAGGGGCATAAGAACGTCCACTTTCGTCCCTCCCCACTCCCCGGACCTCTGTCGCTCGCTCACAGGTCCAGTGGGTAACACTGCTCTAGTACCGAGAGGGTGGGTTGGCTCTGAGGACTGATCCCAGGTTCACCAGGACTGAACCAGCGTGCAAAACAGCTTTGGGCTGAAGCCAGCTTGGTTCTGCTGGCTCTGCTGAGTGCCTCTAATCAGCCAGGCAACCAACCAACCAACCAAATCAATCAATCAATCAATCAATCAATCAATCAATCAAACAAACAAACAATCCCCCTCACACAGCCCTTTAAGTCTCCATCTGTGCTGGCTGGTTTTGTGTGTCAACTTGACACAAGCTGGAGTTATCGCAGAGCAAGGAGCCTCCCTTGAGGAAATGCCCCCATGAGATCCAGCTGTGGGGCATTTTCTCAATTAGTGATCAAGGGTAGAGGGCCCTTTGTGGGTAGTGCCATCCCCAGACTGGTAGTCTTGGGTTCTATAAAAAAGCAAGCTGAGCAAGCCAGGGGAAGCAAGCCAGTAAGAAACATCCCTCCGTGGCCTCGGCATCAGCTCCTGCCTCTAGGTTCCTGCCCTGTGTGAGTTCCTGTCCTGACTTCCTTTGGTGATGAACAACAATGTGGAAGAGTAAGCTTTCCTCCCCAACTGGTTTCTTGGTCATGTTTTGAGCAAATACAAATGCTTGCTAAGACACCATGTCTAACTAGCAGGGACAGACCTTTGTAGATGTTCCCAAATCTCCGTGTTCATAAGACTCAGTTGTGAACTGAATACACATCATTTTACCTTCATCCATCCAACCGCTGGCCAAGGCACGTGTGAAACGCAGAGTAGGAGTGTGAAGGAATTTAAATGGCCCAGGGACTTCACAGTGGCCTTTGGTCGACTTGTTGTGTTTGGGCTCCTTATCATCCAAGGAATCCATATTAAAGGAACCAGGGCATTGGGAAGGTTTCCTTCATTGGCGACGCCCATCCTTAGACGGCAACAAGGCAGTCTGGTGAACATGCAGCAAGAACAAAAAGCATTCCCTTCTGGGCATATCACCCCAGGATGTGTGTGAGCAGTGACAGTCCACAATCGTGGGTGCAAATATTCAGCCACACAAGTGCTCACTGTGGTGTTGTTTACAAAAGCAAAAGACCACAAAAGGGGGTGTGCGAAAGGGGGTGGCGGTGTCCCTGTGGGGCACTCGGACACTCACAAAGCCTCCTTTTGAAGGAGGAGGAGGAAGGCCAGAGGGACAAGTTAGACTTGAAGAAGTATACAGCTGGGCTTTGTGCACTCAATGGAGTTTTGAGGTCACTGCTTTTCTGACCTTTTTTACTCTCTTGGCTTCCAGGAGCTGATCTCCGTGATCAGAGATACTTGTCTTCCTGAAGAGTCCGAGAGATCTCCCCGTGGTGCCTTCCCAGCACCTCCTCCCACAGGCTTGCCTCCACTTCCTGTCTTACTCTCCACAGGCCCCCCTCGGCGGCGTGTTCTCTACGAGCAGCCACAGGGTTGTCTTCTAAGATGCTCATGGCGATGGCGTCTGCGATGGCGTCTGTTCCTCTTCCCTGTGGAGCAGCTGGACGAGCAATCTATTACTCTTCAGAGGGACCCCAGACCATCCTTTGAGATCCCAGATGGCCAGTTCGCCGAACTCCACGCTTGGCTCAGGCTTCCTGCCGTGCTATGGGGCAGGCCATGCTTGTGTCTGACACGGGGCCCCTTACCCGTGCCGTTCCTTCAAGCCAGAACACCTCTCTTTTCCCGTGAGTCACTAACTGCTCTTCTTTCCCATTAACAGACTCTTGCTCTGTAAGTCTGGCCTCCCTGTATCTCTGTCAGCACCACAGTCCTCTCTTCTCCACCTCCCTTTGAGTCATGCCTGTGACTAGTAAGTGCTTAGATCAAGGCTTATTTCTTGCCCTAGACTATGGGCTCAGAATATGCGCTGCACTTTGTGGACCACAGTGCCCCTTGTACCCGGCACCTAGCCTGCAAACAGGTGCTTAGGTGCTTATTGACTGCTGGGCTTGTTGGCCCCAGAGAATAGCTTGTCCCTCCTGCTGTTCTGTTCCCACATATGCTCAAGACAGTGACCTTGGGAGACAGAGCCTGAGAGCTCTGGGCTTGGGGGAGGAATGGGCTGTTGTCTTGAGCCTCCTTCCTGAGGACAGCTTTCCTGGCCCATCAGAAATAGAAATGGCCCCCTCACCAGCATCCCTGGAGGAAGGAAGCAGAGGCAGCTAGAGGCCCACAGTCTTTCCTCTCCACCCCTCCTGGTCCAGTCTCCTTTGATGTAAAGTTTCCTGGGGAGACTGGCTTGTGTCACTGTCAGCTGGGGTTGGGGAGCACAAGGAGCTTCCTCTGACCTGGCCAAGGGAAAGGAATGTCAGAGTCCCTGCGTCCCTGCGTCCCTGCGTCCCTGCCCCGCAGAGGAGCCTGGGATCTCAAAGACACTGGCCACTCACCAGCTCCACTCAAAGGAATTCACCAAGCTGGGGGCTGCGCTCGGTGGCTGGGAGCTGGAGATTCCCCGTGGCTCGCCGGTTCATCTCTTGGGAGTGGCTCTGCCAAGCCTGCTCTTTGCCCAATTGTGGAGCTGGGCTGTTGGGGGAGAGTAAGGGCCTTCAGGAGGGCCCATGTGTGGGAGTGATTCAAGCCAAGGACCCCGACACTTCTAGACTATGGTGGGGCCCCGAGAAACAGTCTTCATGGTCACCGATTCACTTTCTGATCAACTATTATTTTAGGTGTATTCTTGTGTGTGTGTGTGTGTGTGTGTGTGTGTGTGTGTGTGTGTAAATATAAGCACACATGCAGGCCACAGGTCAACCTCAGAACCTTTCTTCAAGAACACTATCTACCTTTGTTTTTGAGACAGGGTACCTCATTTGCCAGGATCTCAGTAAGCAGTCTAGGCTGGCTGGCCTCAAGCCCCCAAGAGACAGGAGCTTCCTGTCTCTGCCTCTCTAGTACCAGGATTACAAGCGTGCGCCGCCACACCTGGCTTGGCTTTCTTCACGTGGGCTCTAGGGATCACGTGATCTTCCTGGACAGTGAACCCCTTACCGACTGAGCCATTTCCCTATGGGTAGATTCTTCTACTCTTGGACCTCAGTTTCTCTCTGTGAAATGGGACCAGTGCTGCCTATTCCAGATAGAGGATGGGAGGCCCAGGACGCTGGAGCCCTGTTTCCACGGTGAACTCACAACTGCCTTGGGAGCCACAACATCCATCAGCAGGTCCACGTCCTGAAAAGATATTTGTTGGTTTCTTATTTTTACCCCTCACAGTTCCAGGACTTGTTTTTGGCAAGTGCTCTCACTGTGCTATAAGCCCTGGTCCTTTAGAAGCAGAGGGTTATTTTAAGATATGGCCTGGCCAGGCATGGTGGTACATACTTCTAATCCTATCCTTTAGGAGACAGAGGCAGTAGACCTCTGAGTTTGAGACCAGCCTGGCCTATATAAGAAAGGGGAGAGGGCGTTCCGTGCTAAGTTAGTTGCACAAGCTGATATTCAATTCTTTGTGTGGTGTAGACTGGCTTCAAGTTCATAATCCTCCTGCCTCAGCCTCCCTGTTAGCAGGCCTTCAGCACCACCCCTGGTTTTTTCACTTTCTTTTCTTCCCATCATCTGGACCATTTTTCAAGGAGAAAGTCTTGGGAAGATTTCATACTTCTCTAACTCTTGTTGTAGTCTTTTTTCATTTAATGTATGAGCGTTTTGCATGTATTCATGTATGTATGTATGTATGTATGTATGTATGTATTACATATGTATATGCACCATAGGCAGAGTCTTTGCTAGCTGCGGAGATGTACGTACAAATGTGAAGTGAGTTCTGGGAGCTGAAGGATGGGCTTCCGAGGGAGGCTCCAGTTCCTGAGGGGTGGGGGAATCTCACGAACGCCCAGAGAGAATTACAGAGGATAAAAATGACTCCCTCGCCGGGCAGTGGTGGCGCACGCCTTTAATCCCAGCACTTGGGAGGCAGAGGCAGGTGGATTTCTGAGTTCGAGGCCAGCCTGGTCTACAGAGTGAGTTCCAGGACAGCCAGGACTACACAGAGAAACCCTGTCTCGAAAAAAACAAAAACAAAACAAAACAAAACAAAACAAAACAAAACAAAAGACTCCCTCAGCACGCGCAGGCACCGCACACTCTTAACATGTGTTTGGTGACTTCAGTGCTGCCATAGCAGGGCAAGAAATCCCCTTTGAGCTCCCAATGGTGTCCATTCTAAGACAGGGTTGGATTGGCCCTGGACACCTCCATCTGTCCTCAGGGACACTTCTGAGTGCCCAGGGCAGATGCCTCTTCTCACCCTCTCCAAGCACAGTGCCTGGCTTAGGCCCTGGATGTGGGTTGCCTACTACATACAGGGCTGGTCAGAATCCGGTATGGAGTCCCTCAATGGTCACTATCCCCACCCCATCCCCAAATAGTCCATAGCAGGGAACAGGACGATGTATTGGGGGGAAAGAACACATTTCAGCAGAATATGGTGGTCTATATCTGTAATCTCAGCACTCAGCAAAAGCAAGCAACTGGCAAAAGTTCAAAGCCAACCTGGTCTAAATAGCAGGTTCTAGACCCACTAGGGTTACATAAGGAGACCCCCATTTCAGACAAAACAAAACTAAAAACAAAACGGGGTGGCAAGATGGGTCAAAGGTTAAGAGCTTGTCCTTCCAGTCCAGAGGACTAGAGTTCAGTTCCCAGCACTCAACACCTGTTACTGCAGCTCCGGGAGAGCCAACGCCTACACTCACACAGGTACACACACACACACACACACACACACACACACACAGAGGTACACACACACACACAGAGGTACACACACACACACACAGGTACACACACACACACACACACACACACACATGATTGAAAAGCAAAATAAATCTTTAAAAAGAAAATAACACAGGCAAGGCAGATGGCTCAGAGGTTAAGAGCCTTGCTGCTCTTGAAGAGGACCCAAGTTCAGTTCCCAGCATCAGTTAACAGACAGTGTACAGTGCCTGTAACTCCTCCAAGAGATCTGAAAACATCTCCTGTGAACCCCTGTGTACGCGTGGCATTCACTCACCACCCATAAATAAAAATAATATAAGTATTTTGCGGGGAGTCTCTCACTGTGCCAGACCCCATCCCAAAGCCTTTGTATATATTTTCTCGGATTCTAAGGGGAAAACACTATTGTCATTATAGTCGTGCTCGTCCTCATCGTCTTCCTCATCATTGTTGTTGTCGTCATCATTGTCATCGTTGTCATTGTCATCCCTCTGCTTCATGATGACAAACTGTAGTGCAGAGGAACAAGAGGAGTCTTCAGGAGTGGAACCACGCCCTGACTCCCCAACTCCACGTGCTTGAATACAACCCCTTTCTTCTTGGGTTCTCCTGGCTTTCCGAGCACAGCTTCTCCTCAGACCATAAGAGCTCGTTCTCCACGAACTCCAAGGGAAACGTGGGCACAAAGCTGGGTGTACCGTCTTCGCTGCCTCAGTCCCCCGAGGCATTGCTTTCTAACTCTAGGCTCTAGGGTCTCGTCCAGCCAAAGTGGGCTGGGGGAGCTAGAGAGGAGAGCTACAGGGCCTGAAGGGAACGGAGACGGGAGTGAAATATGTACAATACAGTTGGTCAGTGTGGTGGGGCTGACAGAACCTCCAAAAGGGGCGTAAGGGGCTGAGTGGCTCCATGAGTTTCCCAGGACCCAGGTGTTCAGCTCAGCTCCAGCCCAGCCCGGCACTGACACTGAACTGAAGCTCGGGTGGACTACACTACCCATGAGCTCTCCCTTCTTCCCCAGCTCAGCACTGGGGCTGCTAACAATCTCAACCCCCCCCCCCCCGGGATTCTGAGCCAGCCCCGTTTCCACCTGTGATGGTAAACAAGACAGCCTGGGGTTCTGGGACAGGCAAAGACTTGCCAACGGCCTTGTAAGCAGAGGACTAGCCGGCTGAGGCTGGACACACCCTCTGGTCCCCTTTGAAGTCTTTCCTTAGTCATCCACAGTGCCCTTCATCATCTCTCCAATCCCCGAGAGTTCATTTAGGGTGTGCGACTTCAGAGTTCAGATTCCGAAGGTGGCCCTCGGAGAGATTATTTCTTTTGAGACAGAGTCTCACTTATCTTGCCCTGGCTGGCTGGAATTGAGGGACAAGGACCTGCCCCTGCTTCCCGGGGTGCTAGGATTAAAGGTGTGCACTACCATGTCTGGACAAGAATTTAAAAAAAAATTTTTTTATACTTGTTTATTGTCAGAGAACAAATCTCAGGATCATTCTCTCCTACTACGTGGGTCCTGGGGAGAGAACTCAAGTCTCCAGCCTCGGCAAGCGCCTTTACTTCCTGAGCCATCTCACCTGCCCTTTGGGAAGATTTTTTTCAAATAGCTGTTAGGGAATACGTAATATTAGGTAGTATAGGAATGAAACAGTTCCATATGGAGATATGCTATGTACACATGTATACTATATAGGTCAAACTGTGACACGTGTACTTATGTATTATGTATGTATATGCCTGTCTGTATGCATCTGTATGGAATTATTAAGTTTATGTTGGGTTTGTTTGTTTGTTTGTTTGTTTGTTTGTTTGTTTTGGACTGGCTTCTTTTATGTTCACCTTGCGCAATAATTTAGAAATAGTCACCTTTGTTGATGAATTCACTGGGAGCCCAGATTGACCGAGACCTTGCTACACAGTTGAGGCTGGCCTTGAACTCCTCACTTCTCTGCCTCTACTTTCTGAAGGCTGGCATTAAAATCATGTACCACCATTCCAGTTTTTGTTTTTCTTTTTGTTTTTTTGAGACAGGGTTACTCCATGTAGCTCTGGCTGCCCTGGAACTCTGTAGACCACCAGGCTGGCCTCGAACTCATAGATATCTGCTTGCTGGGATTAAAGATGTGCACCACCACTACCTTGCTCAGTCTTTCAATATTACAAAAGTGTGAATACGCCGGGCGGTGGTGGTGGCACACGCCTTTAATCCCAGCACTTGGGAGGCAGAGGCAGGTGGATTTCTGAGTTTGAAGACAGCCTGGTCTACAGAGTGAGTTCCGGGACAGCCAGGGCTACACAGAGAAACCCTGTCTTGAAAAAACCAAAAAAACCCAAACCAAACAAAACAGAAAACAACAACAACAAACAAATGTGTGAATACTTGGGGCATGGCCAGGCTGGGGAAGTGCTAAGCGAGGGAACCGAGGGGAAGAAGATGCTGTTCGCCATGTTGAATGTGTTGATAGCTTCATGAATGTATATCTATGCCAAATTCAACACATTTGAAATGTGTGGTCTATTACATGGCAGTGATACAACAATGACCACTGCTAACACATATACACATACACACACACACACACACACACACACACTCAATCCAGCACCATTAGACCCATGATTTAATAGACACTAATTGCTTGATTCAAGGTCAGATCAGAGATGGTATTCACATTTACACCCACCCCACCCCTACCCCCAGTGAGAGCTGTTTCTGGGAAGGTGAACAGGCCAGGGTTTCCATTATGTCTTCCACTAAGTGCAACTAATAACACCAGAAGTGATATGTGAACAACTCCACGACGATGCTGGATGGCAAGGGAAAGCCTCCCAGGCTAGGGAACAGCACATCAGGGATTTCCCTGGCTTTTGTTCTGTCTTCTGTACTGCGCATGGAGCATGGAGACACCAACAGCCCCGAGGTGCTGTGGGCACAGATAAGAGCAAGAACACACAGAGCGAACACAGAAAGCCTGTCTCTAATCTGAGTACCAGGAAAGAGGCTTCCTCTGGACAAAATGTCTTACTTATTATCACTTTACTCTGGACAAAAAGCACAGAAAAAAAAAAAAAAACCAACCTGGAGTTGATCTTCCATCCTTACTAGAGTGGGGAAACCTATAGTTTTCTGTACTTGCTAGGCTATCCTTGAAGCACCCCAACTTTTTTACCAGCTAGTCCTTCTGCTGCAGAAACAGAGCAGTCTATGTCAGTGGATCTGTCCAATCCAGCAGGTATGCGCTGTCTCAATTCTTCCCCTCTGGAGCCGTTATCAGAGGAAGCACAGTGGATAGTGGAGACTTTCATGGGACCCAGGGGTCGGAAGGTATCCGTCCCCCCACAGCGGGGTCAGTGGAACTGCACTGCCCGCCCGGCCCTACAGTGGGTGACAGGTGTCAGCATGGCGCGTGAGGAACCTGTGCTCCCGCTCCCACCTTCTGCTCCCCCAGCTCAGCACAACAGGGAATGTCAGCTGACGCCAAGCATGCTCCCCCAAAAGCAACTATCTGGAGAATCAAAGACCCCCAAACTGAGTTTTTTTTTTTTAAATGTAGTCAATAAATTCCAATACTGAAATGACAGAATTGTCAGAATTTTCTAGTAAGGAAGCTGAAGTGGTCATCATGAGATGCTCCAGTGCACAACTACAGGGGTGCTGGAGACAAAGGCAAAATCAGAAAGCCTCAGTAAAGAGCTGCAAAGCTGGGCGTGGCGGCGCACGCCTGTAATCCCAGCACTTGGGAGGCAGAGGCAGGTGGATTTCTGAGTTCGAGGCCAGCCTGGTCTACAGAGTGAGTTCCAGGACAGCCAGGCAGGACTACACAGAGAAACCCTGTCTTGAAAAACAAAACAAAACAAAACAAAACAAAACAAAACAAAACAAAACAAAACAAAACAAAACAAAAGAGCTGCAAAGAGCACTGGCTCTTCTTCCAGAGAACCGGGGTTCAAGCCCCAGCACCCACGTGGCGGCTCGCAGTTACAACTCCAGTTTCCGGGGGACCAGTTTCTGCCCTCTTTTGGCCCCTGCAAGCCCCAGGCACACATGTAATGCATAGACATCTATGTAGGCAAAACACACATACTTTTTTTTGGTTCTTTTAAAGAAACAGAAGAAACAAAAGAGCTCGAAATGGAAATTTTAGAACTAAAGAGATACAGTAACTGCAACTGACAGCTCTGGGGGTGGCTGAGCTGCAGAAACCAGGAACTAAAGAGAAAACTCTCTGGACTGGAAGAGAACAGCAGGACTCATTGTAAAACACTAAAATAAAAGTGAACACAGCTTTAGAGATCTTCAGGATAGCAATGATCTGATGTCTGTGTCAGGAGAGTGTCCTGGGAAAATGGGGGGGGGTGAAGGCGAACCTTGGGATTTGCTAAAGGAGACAGACCTCCAGATTCAGGAGGCCAAGTGGACCTCAGATAGGACAGCGCCAAATCTAACACTCAACAGAATTAAACAACTCAAAGCCAAAGAAGAAAACCTTGAAGACAGCCAGGAAAGTAAAAATGAATGTATTACATATGGGGCACAGTGCCACTGACAGAAGCTCTCTTACCAGAAACCATGGTGGCCAGAAAGAAATGGAATAATAGTTTCCAAATGGGAAAAGAAAAGAGCTATCAGCCCAGGATCCTATGTCCAGGGAGAATGATCCTCCAGAATACAAAGCAAATCTAACGTTTTTATCATAAAATTAAACTAATAATTTCTACCCACCATTGACATTCTCCAAACAGAAGCAAGGACATAGGGTGTCACAGACAACGGGAGGCACCCAGAACATGGGGGCGAACGTGGGAAGAGGAATGGCTTTTCTACTCTTAGGTATTATACATAATAATATACAATGATGTATGAAATGGGTCCTTTGCAAAGTCAGATGTGTTGATGGTGTTTTGCAGGAGTGTTCTCCTGAAGCAGACACAGGTGAAAGGATGTTCTGTTAAAGCAAGGACATGTCATGAAGGATTCTATGCTAACAACACGCATGTATTGGTCCACCCTACATTGTGTAGTTGAGCTCCACTTGTCAGGACTCCATAGAGAGAAACACACACACACACACACACACACACAAAAGACTTCTGGTGGTGTGCTGTGACAGAGGCTGGGCTTGCTGGCAGATCTCTGCAATGCTTCTTGGTCTCACACCTTTGCTGGTTTTCCCTTTGTCAAGAGAGGCACCACAGAGACCTTCTCCTGGAATCCCTGCTGGTCCACCCACCCCCCACCCGGCTGACTTGTGCTGATTTAACTGAAGCCTGGCTATCTCTGCTAGGTTGTGCTGCCATTGCCGCTATCCTGACACTACTGAACTGGACTGCTGGTGTATCCATGGAGCGTTTGCGAGTGGATGGAGCTGCCGTTGCTAACCTGTGAACTGAACTGTCGGTTTCCAGACAACACAGATGGGAATTGCTCCAAAGAGCCATTTCTAGGCAGGTGCACTTTCCCTGTATCCTTTCTTTTCCACTGCCTCTGGTAGGTGGTGGACTAGAAGGGAGGTTAAAGCATTGAAGAACCATCATTAAAAGTAGGTTTTGAGCCAGGCAGTGGTGGCGCACGCCTGTAATCCCAGAACTCTGGGAGGCAGAGGCAGGCAGATTTCTGAGTTCTGAGGCCAGCCTGGTCTACAGAGTGAGTTCCAGGACAGCCAGGGCTACAACAGAGAAATCCTGTCTCGAAACAAAACAAAATCCACCCCCCCCAAAAAAGTAGGTTTTGAATGGATTAAAGTTACAGATATGTCTTGTTATATTTAATATTTCCTGTCGTTTTATCTTATTTTAGAAGAGGGTCTTACTATGTAGCCCTAGCTGGTGTGGAACTCACAGAAATCCACCTGCCTCTGCCTCTGCCTCTGCCTCTGGAGAACTGGGATTAAAGGTACATACCATCAGAACTAGACTGCTTATCTCTGTGTGTGTATGCACGTGGACTCACCCACACATGTATACAGGTCTTGATGGAAGGGCCAGGGAAGAGGGCTTTGAATCCCCTGCGAATGGCGTCTCAGGGAGTTGTGAGCCACCTGTCGTGTTGGCGACTGATCTCTGATCCTTGGGAGAATGGTGGACACTCTTAACATTGAGCCAATCCCAAGATTTACAACCTCAAAAAAAAAAAAGTTTTTAAAGATTTGTTGATTTTATATGTATGAGTTCTGTAGGATTCGTGGACAGCTGCTGATTTTGGTCTATATTAGAATCTCGAAGAAGTTGATTTTAATACCAGAGAAAGAGGCTTCATGACAGGCAGTGGTGGCACCTTTAACCCCAGTGCTTGGGAGGCAAAGCATATGGATTTCTGTGTTCGAGGCCAGCCTGGTCTACAGAGTGAGTTCCAGGACAGCCAGGGCTATACAGAGAAACCCTGTCTCGAAAACAAACAAACAAACAAACAAACAAAAAAACAAAGAGGCTTCAGTACCAGGATAGATGGACTTGCAGAGAGAGCGAGAGCAGGCAGGCACAGAGCAGGTTTCTTCTCCCGTGTCCTTTTATCTGAGCTGCTACCAGAAAGTGCTGCCTACACTGCGGGTAGGGCTTCCTGCTTCAAACCATCTGACTGAGAAAATCCCTCCCAGGAGTGTGAGTGGCTTGCTTTGGAGTTGATTCCAGATGCAGTCAAGTTGACAGAATGGATGTCAAAAGGGTTGCTGGGAGTGGGTGCCCTTCCGTGATCCCAGTGTGCAGTCCGCAGAGACAGGGGATCTCCAGAAGGAGCTGGCTAGTCAGACTAGCTGAACAGGAGCTTTGGGTTCTGTGGGAGGTCCTGACCTAACACACAAGGTTGAGAGTGATCAGGAAAGACAGCAAACATGGGCCTCGGCCTTCCATAAGCACAGACACACACACACACACACACACACACACACACACACACACGTATACACCACACACATGAAACTGACTAGTGCTGCTGTAACTCTAACACAGAGAACCTTCCTAGCATCCACAGAGCTCTGGGCCAGATTCCCAGCATTGAAAAAAAAAGAAGATGATAATAAGCAAATGAAATAGAAAAGTTTCAGCAGTCCACAAGAAGGCGGACTACTGAAAAAGGACACAAAGAAATGAAAGACACAGACAAAACCCAAAAACAAATAATACAACAAGCGGTGAACCAAAGCTTTAGTATATTACTAATGACATTAAATACAAATCGTTTAAATGTCAATTAAAAAATAGAGACTGGGCAGTGGTAGTGCACGCCTTTAATCCCAGTACTGGGGAGGCAGAGGTAGGTAGATCCCTGTGAGGGCAAGGCCAGCCTGGTCTACAGAGCTAGTTCTGGGACGGGCAAGGCAACAAAGAGGAACCCCGTCTCTGGAAAAAAAAAAACAGAGACCAACATATTCAGATCAAAATTACCATGAGACCCTATGCTATCTCCAAGAGAGTTATTTGCCATATAATTCTTTGTAAAGACTTATTTTTATTTTATGTGTATGTGTGTTTAACCTACGTGTGTATATGAGCAACGTGTGTATGATATGACGTGTTCTTCAGAAGCCAGAAGAAGGAGTTGGATTCGTACCCCTGGAATTGGAGTTATAGTTGTAAGAATCCACGTGGATGCTAGGAACTGAACGCTGGTTCTCTGCAAGAGCAGCAAATGCTCTTAACCATGAAGACACCTTCCTGTCCCCTCAAATGTAACTATATAAGTAGGGTGTTTTTTTTTTTTTGTAGGTACCTGTGATCTTTAATTAGCTAAAGAGATAACATATCTTCTATAATTATAATATAGAAATGCCTACGAACAAAACGTAAGTACTTCTGGAGGTGGGCAGGGATTTTTCTGAAATATTGCTGTGAGCGAAGTGCTCTCAAGGTTTTAGGCACGAACGGTCTCATAGCCGGGGTGCGGTCAGCACTCGGGGACAGAGGTGACTGTCCGCAGGCCATGCATGCCCATGTTTTCTTCCGTTAGTGCCTGACTGACCATCTGGTGCTGCTGGTCAGTCCTCTTCTCTTTAAAGTTCTTCTGATTCGATATCACCCACAGCCTCCTGAGATTTGGATAGCTGTGGCTCGAGGAACCTTTTCTTTGAGGACCTGGGTCACCTTGAGCTCCCCCTTCGTCCATCGGGAGGTAAACATCCGATGTGCACAGTGCCACCGAGGGAGTCTGTGGCTCCCACACAGCAGAGGCGCAGTGGCCGCCGGGCCCCGTGCCGCCATGCGGGGCAACGCCTGTATAAGTAGTTTTAAATTGGAAATTTTAAACAAGGTGGCTCAGCAGGTAAGAGTATTTGCTGTCAAGCCCGAGGGCCCGAATTTGAATCCTGGAGAGTGGAAGAAGAGAACCAGCTCCTAAAGGTTGTCTTCTGTTCTGCACACAGACACAGACAGACAGACGGATGGACGGACGCACACGCGCACACACACAGAGTGGCATGCATGTGCCCACAGACATATACACAAAATAAGTAATGTAAAAAGAATTGAGTGGAAGCCGGGCGTCGTGGCGCACGCCTGTAATCCCAGCACTTGGGAGGCAGAGGCAGGGGGATTTCTGAGTTCGAGGCCAGCCTGGTCTATAGAGTGAGTTCCAGGACAGCCAGGACTACACAGAGAAACTCTGTTTCGAAAAACCAAAAAAAAAAAAAAAAAAAAAAAAAAAAGAACTGAGTGGAAAAAATAAATATCAAGAGAAAATTAGAAAGCTAGGTATAGCAGCAGATGCCTGCAGTCACTGAATTTGGAAAGAGGAGGTAGACAAATTAAGAGTTCAAGGCCAGCCTTGGCTATGCATGTTTGAGACTAGGTTTGGCTAAATGAGACCCCTTCCTCCACCCCTGAAAAATAGAATACGATTTTAATTTTTTTCTTTAGATTTATTTTATTTTATGTGCATGAGCATTTTGCCTACATGCATGTCTGAGCACCGCATGTGTGTCGGGTGCCTGTGGAGGTCAGGAGTGGGTGTCCGATCCCCTGCAACTGGAGTTATGGATGGCTGTAAGCCACCACATGGTGCTGGAGACCAAACTCTTATCCTCTCTGCAGAAGTATCAAGTGCCTTTGGCCACTAAACCCGGAGAAAAGGATTTTTAAGAACTGTGGGCTCCAGTAAAATACTTTCTTATTTCAAAAGGGAAATCAGGGCACAGTCACCATCAAAGCAAAGCAAGGCAAAATTCCAGCCATGAAATATCAACTGAAACTGCGAGCCAGGCCGCCATACTCCACATTGCTCAATCCACAATCCTCCCCCAAACCCGGGCAGGTCTGTTAGAGCAATACCCCACTCCTGGTACAGACTTCCTAGGTTATGGTTTCTATTGCTGTGATGAAAATCCCATGACCAAAAAAGCAAAGTGGGGAGGAAAGGGCTTATCTGGCTTATACTTCCACATCATTGTTCATCAGTGAAGGAAGTCAGGACAGGAACTGAAACACGGCAGGATCCTGGAGGCAGGAACTGATGCAGAGGCCATGGAGGGGCGCTGCTTACTGGCTTGCTTCCCATATCTTGCTCAGCCTGCTTTCTTCTAGAACCCAGGACCCCCAGTCCAGGGACAGCACCACCCACAATGGGCTAGGACTTCCAACGCTGGTCACTAATTAAGAAAAAGCCTTACAGCTGGATCTCATGGAAGCATCTCCTGAACTGAGGCTCCTTCCTCTTTGATGATTCCAGCTTGTGTCAGGTTGACACACAAAACTAACCAGCAAATGACTGTGGATCAGGTGTTCAAGGAGGGAGGGAGAGAGGAGGGAAGGGAAGGGAAGGGAAGGGTGGGCCTGAGAGACCTCCACCCACAGTTAAGAGATCTTGCCACTCTTCCGGAAGACCTGAATTTGGTTCCCACCCTCACTGAGTGACTCACAACCTATAACTCCAACCCCAAGGGATCCAACACCCTCTTCTGGCCTCTGTAGGCACCCACACACATGTGCCATTCACTTACAAGCGCACGCACACACACACACACACACACACACACACACACACACACGAAAAAAGTAACAAATCTTTTAAAAACAAAACAAGATAGGGGGCTGGAGAGATGGCTCAGCAGTTAAGAGCACTGACTGCTCTTCCAGAGGACCTGAGTTCAATTCCCAGCAAGCACATGGTGACATACAACCATCTGTAATGGGATCTGAGGTCCTCTTCTAGGAGTGTGTTGAAGGCAGATCACTCATATACATAAAACAAAACAAAAACAAAACACACAGAGAAAAAGTAAGGAAGAGAATACATTAAATATATGGTAAAAGGAAAAGAAACTACAGAGAAAATATTTGCAAACCACATACTCAAAAGAGGTCCAGTACTTCCAATATGTAAAGAAATCTCAAAAAACAACAACAAAAAGTAAATATCAAACTAGAACTTGGAAAAACAGCAAGAAATATTTCACTAGAAAAAGAATACATGCCAGGTGGTGGTGGCACACGCCTGTAATCCCAGCGCTTGAGAGGCAGAGGCATGCGGATTTCTGAGTTCGAGGCCAGCCTGGTCTACAGAGTGAGTTCCAGGACAGCCAGGGCCATACAGAGAAACCCTGTCTCGAAAACAAACAAACAAACCAAAAAAAAAAAAAAGAATACAAATAGCGATCACATAAAAATGCATTTTGTACCACGGCCATTAGGGAAATACAAATTAAAACCACAATGAAATATAACTTTTCATTGTCAGAAAGTCTCCCAAACTGAAAAGGTAGTGATGAAATCAAATGCTGGAGAGCATGGGATAAATTATTCCTTCGTTGTGGTTAGGAAAGCTAAAGGATAGAACCATTACACTGGCAATTAAATAGTAGCCTAGAAGAGCGAGTTCCAGGCCAGCCAGGGCTACACAGTGAAACCCCGCCCCAAAAGCCAAACAAACAAACAAACAAACGGTGACAACCTGTAATTATACAGCTTAGTATCATGTCTGTAGCATTTACTCAAGAGGGATAACATAGGTTTACACAGAAACCCATTCACAGCATCCACTACAGAAAACCTGGAAACAACCCAGATATCCTTGAATAAATAGATGGTGGTATGCCCAAACAGCAGAATGCTGGGAATACAATATGATAAGATACAATAAGATACAATACAATTCAATACAATACAATGTAATATGATACAATGTAATATAACACAATGCTAGAAATACAATACAATACAAGCACCAAAGCAGCTATTGATTCATGCTGTGACTTGAATAAATTGCCAAGCCATTACCAACTGAGCAAGACGGGCTTTCTGGACACACAACTGATAAGACCAGCTATCCCAGAGGCTGCGGCAGGATTACACATTTAAGGTTGGCCTGGGCTACACAGTAAGTTCAAGGCCAGTCTGGGTAACTTAGTGAGAGCCTATCTTGAAATAGAAAGTTAAAACTATCTGGGATGTAGCTCAGTGGTAGAACACTTGCCTGCCGTCCGAGAGGCCCTGGGTTCAATCCACCATTAACCAAAGTTCCGGAGTGAAAAACTGCCGAGGGTTACACTTTTTATTATTCCAGCTGTGAAACCTTCTGCCAGCTGTAGAAACAGGGAACATCAGGGTGTCCCCCAGGGTTACAGAGAAGGGAGGGGACTGGGGGGACACCTTCGCGGATATAGAAACTCCCTACGGTGTCTTCAAGTTATCCTGTACTGTGGCTTTTCAAGATAGGAAATGTCAGGGACTCAGATTGTGTTAAACCATCTACCTGCATGTGGATCTACAAACAGCTGTATAGGTGCAAATTCAACAATTAGATAAAAATTTGTGTATGGTGCCACTTGGGAGGTAGAAGGCAGATCACTGTTAGTTTGAGGCCAACCTGGTCTATACAGCCAGTTCCAGGGCTGCTAGAGAAATCTTGTGTCAAAAAAAGAAGGAGGAGGAGGAGGAAAAGAAAGAAGGAAGGAGGGAAGGAAGGAAAGGAAGGAAGGAAGGAAGGAAGGAAGGAAGAAAGAAAGGGAGGAAGAAAGAAAGAAAGAGAGAGAGAGAGAGAAAGAAAGAAAGAAAGAAAGAAAGAAAGAAAGAAAGAAGGAAGGAATTAGCACAATGGATAGAGGGTAGATATTGGGTAAAAATTTTGAAAGAATGAAGTATCATCACTTAGAGATGATACTTCTTAATTTCATTGTATTGTTATGATTAATTTTGCAGATCAGAGGATTGAACCTAGAGAAGGTTCCTTCTTTCCTTCCTTCCTTCCTTCTTTCTTTCTTTCTCTCTCTCTTCCTTCCTTCCTTCCTTCCTTCCTTCCTTCCTTCCTTCCTTCCTTCTCTCTCTCTGTCTCTGTCTCTCTTTCTCTCTCTTTCTTTCAAGTAGGATCTCACTAAGACTGGCCTTCACCTCATCAGCTTCCTGCCTCGGCCTGCGATTATAGACAAGGATCACTGGGCCATGCTAAGAGGCTTCTTTATTGTTGAAACTCATTTTTTTTTTTCCTTCGTGGCCATACGACTTCTCTAACAGTGTCCCAGGATGAAAGCGGTTCACCGTGGGCACTTAAGAGCTGAGGACTTTATGAGCTGCTGCTTGAAGTAAAGCAGAGGGTCAAGTTTGGAAGATGCATGGGAAGGTCATAGGTCATGGGAAGGTCAGGAGGTTCAGCTTAGCATCCAGGAAGGAGAAAGCCATCTCCTGTCCTGTAGTTCCGCCCCCCACCCCCACCCCATGGCTTCCACTTAACACACATTTTAGTGACAGTGCTGGGACATTTAAGGGAACATAAAATGGCTCCTTTAGTTTGCTGGACAAGGCTGAGTCTCTAGTGCTCCGGCAGAGGGGGTGGAGAGGTAGGGCGGGGAGGGTACTGGGCAGGGGATATACATGCACGGGTACTGGGTTCTTGATTCCGTCATGCACTAGGCTAAATCCCTCATGGACAGGGGTTAGACTTGGGCGTTCTCATTTCTCAGGATTTCAGTCAATTAGGTACAGCCTTTTGCTTTGTATTTATGGCCTAAAGTAGGGGCTCTCAAATGTCAGCTTTTGACTGAAGCACCTGGAGACATGTTAAACAGATTTCTGCCTGAAACGCCCATAAGTTCCCGATTTCACCAGTCTAGGGTGGGAATGAAACTTACTTCACGATAACACCCAAACTTCTGGTCGAGAGACCGTGCTTTAGAATCTACTGGTGTAAAAGGGTTTAGACGTGGCAAAAAGGAAGCCCAGTGTCCAGAAGATGGAGGCAGAAGGATCGTCACAAGTTCAAAAACAGTCAGGTGTGCCCTGGCCTGGGGACATGGATCAGTATGAGTTCCCAGAATCTATGTCAAAGCCAGGTACAGAGAGGGGTATATGTTTGTAACCTCAGCGATGTGGAGCTGAGACAGACCCTAAGGCCTAATGGCCAACTAAGGTAGCCTAAATTGTAGAGCTCTTTATCTCAAAATACAAGCTGGAGAAGTACCTATCTGGAAGACACCCAATATGGAACTTTGGCCTCTCCTTGGGCAAGCATGAATACACCACACACACACACACACACACACACACACACACACGACCTAGTCTCAAAAAATCAAATAAATAAATGAAAGTAAATTAAAGTGTGATGTAAATAAAAAATAAAGGGAGGAAGGGAAACAGGTGAGTGCCGCTGAGTGTGCGATTGATTGGGGAATGGAGCAAGTACAGGGCGGGCCTGGGTGGTAGCAAAGGGTATGTCTAGCAGGGTATTGACTCTTGAAGTTGGGAGGTGAGGTTCAAAGACTGGGAGTTGGTTCAGCGTCCAGCAGATGCGAGGCAACGTGAGTTTGAGTTTTGGAGCTCAGGGAGGAGCTGGTGCGACTGAAGTGGGTACTAGAAGTGAGTTGGAAACTTCTGCCCCAGTAATAAGTCCTTGGCGGGACTCCGGGATGGGACGGGATCTCCCGGGTGAGGCGTGGCTCCGAGAAGGGGCGTGGCACGACGCCAGGGATGGGCGGGGGCGTGGCGATGGGGCGTGGCGCGGCGCCAGGGCGGCGCGGGGCGTGGACTCAAGGGGCGTGGCGTCGCGGATCAGCAGAACCGGCTGCCTCCGGAGTCTCTGCTGGATCCGGAGCTGGCGGCTGCGCTTCACTCTAGTCTACAACCGGAGCCGCGCGCCGCCACCCCACCTTCCCCGCCCGGCCGCGCCGAGACGCGGGCATGAGCCCGCCCCGCGTCCCGCGGAGCCAGCACCCCGGCCCGGGCCTCGGCGCCTAGGTAAATAGGGGAGTACGGAGCGGGGCATGGGGGGGGGGTGTCCCTAGGCCTCGCCGAGGCGTGAGACTCCCGCAGCTCTCATCCTGGGGCGCCCTTGGTCACCTCCGGAACCTGCGGGCTCTCCCAGCTATGGGAGCGTCCTACTTTAAGGGAGGAGGATTCATACTCTCTCAAAGCCAGCGAGACCCTGAAACTCCCTGAGCCGTCCTCACCCAGCTCCCATCTCTAGGAAGCGCGGGTCTGAGTCGTACCTCACCTGCATTCCCCACGTATCCCATCAGAGAAGCCCAGATCCCCGGCTCCCCGAGCCTCTTCCCGGAAGCAGCCTTCCTCTCCTTCCTGCTCCCCAAATTCCGAGAGACACTTTCCTTCTACTGCCTACCCGACCTGCAAGTGGCTTTTCTATTCACTGTAGTCCCCCGGGCCAGCAGTCTCCTGCCCTAAAACCTTCCTCTGGCTCCGGGAGACACCTTTTGGAGACAGCTAACTTATCTGTCACAGCAAAAGGACCGGAGCGGAGACTTGAGCTGTCGGGGGTTCTGTGCAGTCAGTCTGCCTGGACTGCGAGGAACGGTGGGAACAGAACAGTTGCCAGGCACTCTGATGGAGGGCTGGAGTGGAGGACTTTGATAAGGCAGGGCAGCCAGGGGCCGGGTGTCAGCTCCAGCACATTCCAGCAGCCGCCAGGGGCTGTGTGCTTCCTGCACATTCTTTGCAGGCCCTTTTCAGAGAAACGCAGGCTGCTGTGTAGGCATCCCAGGTAGGTGCCAGGAGCTGGGTCCCTCTCGCTCTGCTGCCTGCCTCTGTGCCTGGGTGCTGGGTATTCCTGGGCAGGGCAACAGGCTGCATGTGACCTCATCCAACAACCCTAGCCAAGGTGGGGCCCCTAGCCAGGCTCAGACAGTGTCAGCAGCAGCAGCAGCACAAGTCCCCTGAGGCGGCTTTGAACCAATCTGTGGATCGTGGACCCGGCCGGTTCTCCTGGGCTTTGCTGGGCTTGCCAGTTGGCACCGAGATGCGGAGAAGTGGGAGCCTGCCGCTGCTCACGCCCGCTGGAAGCAGAGCTGATAATGGTGTGGGGGGGAAGGATGGGGGACAATCCTAGATATAGTTAGTGTCCTTCCCTAGATTGGGCACCCACTCTGTCCTTTATCAGTGTCCTGGTCACTGGGATGGAGCTATAGCTACAGAGAAGGGGCTTGGGAGCTGGCATTGTAGGTGTCTCTGCGTGGCCACGTGACAGATGAAGGAACCGGAACATCAAATCTCATAGTGATATGTGACCGACTGAAACCCTGCATGTCGAGAGAGACAGCTAATTAGCAAGGCCAGGGTGTCAGGAGGGCCCGAAGGTGGGGGCAGACTTTCAGCGGAGATCCAAAGGAGGCAGTGGAATAGACTTGAGACCATGGGAGGGAATTTAGTTAGAGGCAGGAAAAAGCAAGCGCAGTGAACTTTCCTGAGAAGGCTTTTACGTACTGAGAGGGTCCCAGGGGAGAACAGACAGCAGTGGCATTGGACCACATTCCTGGGGACCATGAGTGTTCATATGTCCTGACCCATCTTGTTTCTCTGCCTAACTCAGTACTTGTAGTTGTGGGTCTCCTTGGACCAGAGCTTGGGGGCTTAGGGATCTAAGGAAGCGCACCCTGCTGGTCTCAGATAGCAACTACACAGGGGTGGCGCAGCTGGTGGGTAATGAGGAGAGTCCTGCAGGAGACAACCCACCTGCGATCAAATCTCCGCTGTGAAGTGAAAACAGACCGAGGGCGACCGATGGTGAGATAGTGTCCAGGCAGGGCTGATTTGCAGCCCTGATAAGATCTGATCTGTCGAGGGTGGGGCAGCCTGGCCGGGCAAGCAGGACTCAGGCTCTGCTGCTGTCGGGGACTCTGAGCGAGTGGTGTTTGTTCTAGAGCCAAGACCTCCAGGCAGGATTCTGGGAGGGAGCACTCAGTGCAGCCTATGGGGCAGCTGGGGAGGGAGGACCCAGAGCGCCTCCTGCATCCTCCCTACAGGATGCTGCCCTTGCCGGGGAGGGCAGCAGTGCCGTTGCCCAGCCTGGCTGTTTGTGGTAGCCTGGACTAGGGCAGCTACTATCCCTTCAGGAATAGCTAGCAACACTGATAGCAGGGTAGAGAGGTGGGGGGTGGGGTGGGGCTGAACCCTAGAACCATGAGAATGGCTACTGGAAACCCACCTTGCCCATTTAGTATACAGTACTCAGGGACTTCGTGTCCAAAGCTGAGGGTGGTGCACATTTGGAGGGATCTGGCCCGCTGTGGGCCTGTGAGATGACGGAGTGGCCATGGATGGGTGGGGGCTTTTTTTGTTTTTGTTTTGTTTTTATTTTGTTTTACTGCCCTTACTTATTGGCTATTGAGCCTTTGAGGAGGATCTCGGGGGCAGATTAGGGATGGATGACTTTCTGTTTAAAATCTTGTTCTCAGTCTGGGCAGGGGGAGCGGGTGGGCATGGGTCCCTGTTGCCTGTTAAATCCATGGATCCCTCTCTTGATGCTCTCTTTCCAACCCTCTTTGCACTTTATTTTGGGACTGGGTCAGTATTTGCGTCTACAACCTAACTGGGGACTGCATGCAGTCAGAGGCCCGAGAAGGCAGGTCTTGGACTCCCTGTAAACGCTCCTTTCTAGTGGTTCTAGTCTTGAGTGTTCTTTGGACACACAGCAGGAAGCTCTGAGACCACAAGTGGCCCTTGGGTTGCACAGAGGAGATGGCTGATGGAGCCGGTCAGAAGTAGCCTGCACCGGGTTTATGGAGACTGGTTTATAAGGGCTTATGGCCTGGGCTGGGCAGGAGGGTCTGGAGCATGTAGCCACCTTCTGGCTTTACTTCCTTATTTAAAGTAGAAAGAGCCTGGTCTTGAACTTTTACCCCCAGCCCCAGTGTTGGGATTGCAGGTATATATCATCACATTCTACCTGGATCCTTTAGAGAGAGAAAAACAAACAAACAAACAAACAAACAAAAACTAATGTAAAAACTGAGGGTCTGCCCAGCCTGCTAGAGCTGTATTCCTTGATGTCTGGGCCCCCTTAGAAGAACCCAGGGCCTGGTGACTTCTTGGGGGCAGGTTGGGACACTGGCCTTCAGTGCTGGGGACGGGCCAGCTTCCTCATCATCTTAGGAGGGAGCCCCATCGAGTACTTGTCCTGGGGACAAGACAACCCCAGGGACAGGTGACGGGGACAGCTGGGAAAACTGACCCCTCTCTGGCTGCCAGAGCCCAGGTGTGACAGGGCTGGTGACGATTAGACCTGAGAGAGGCAGAGCACCTGCCGTGGGACCGTCCTGGACGTGGGAGCTGGGAGAGAGGAGGTGAAAGGGTAAGGGGACAGTAGGGGACTGTCACTACGCAGAAGAGAGATTAACCCCTCTGCCCCACCTCTTGTTTGCATGTGCCCAATGGTGTCCCATCTGTTCCTTGTTAGGGACTCAATAGACAGGGCTCTAGGAGATTAATTAATACCAAGCTGCTGGCAGACTGAGATGCGAGCCTGCCCTAGGGCCCCGTTCTGACAGCACAGATGTCCAGCTGACCCCAGAAATGCTACTGCATTGCCACCCAATGATCCTGGAGATGCGGGGAGTCTTGTGGGGGAGCACCACCCCGACTACTGAGGCTCTCATGGCAGAGAAAGCTTAGGTGGTGGCAGGAAGCCAAAGGGGGCTACAGGACAGTGTTCCATACAGGGAATTTCTCATTCATCTTTGGTTGTGTCCTGGGCTTGCTGCGTGACCTAAGCCTGGTGCCTCACTCTCTCTGGGCTATTTTCTTTTCCAGTGTATAAAATGAAGGTGTTAGATTGAGCCATGGCTGAGATTGTCTGGGTCTGTGTTAACTGAGCCCAATTCTCCCCCTGCTAGTCCCAGTTTTCCTGAATTGCTCAGGCTACATTCCACGCCCTGGGTCATCCTTTATTAATGCTTGCCCATACTCAGAACATACCTCTGCTTGGCTTGCCCAGACCAAGTGTCCTGTTGGGACCCTGTCCCCACCCTCAGGCTGCCCTGTTCCTTCCAGCTCCACTACTACTTCCTCAGAGGCCACAGCCCACAGTCCCACACACTCCTCAGACTTATCCAGGGCCCCACCCCTTGGACTCTGCCCTCCTGCCCAGGAAACACCAGTACCCAGAAGAGCTGCCCAAGAGTCCAGGGGCCAGGAGCAGGGTCTGAATGACTTGAGCTGGTGACTCACGGCCTCATCAGGCTGGAGAGAACCAGGTATAATGTAGTGGGCTTGAAAGTGTAGGCTTTGGTAGCTGCGGAACCCTGAGCCATCTCCTGACCCCCTCACCATTTCCTGGAAGTACCCAGGAGGGAGGTTGCTCTGGCAAGTTGCTCAAAGTCTGCCCTGAAGCTGTAAGGGGCTGGCCAGGTGCCACCAAGCTGAGGGGCCAGGCTCCTCCAAAGCCTGCCACCTCCCCTTCTGCCTTCATCTCCACAGCAAGCAGAACGGGAGCCAGTCATCCCAGGAAGGGGTTAACTGCCAGCCCCGGCCTTGAGGGAGGGGACTGGGCTGGACCATTTTTCTGCTCTGCCTCCACCTCGCTTTTCCTGAATGGTTCTGCCGTCCTGGGGTGGGGAGGAAGGGAAGGAGGAAGGGCGGGCAGGCAGAGGGAGGGAGGAGTGTGGGAAGAGGAAAGAAAAAAGGAACGAGACAGCTAGGGGGAAGAGAAAGATGTCACTGGCTCTAATCTCCCTGTCATTTGGGTTTCTGGCAGGAGCTGGGCGGAAGAATCTGCTAGAACAATGCTGAGGCGGGGGAGGTGAGGAGTGTCTTACACAGGTGATCGGGGGACACCAAGCCACCTGGGCACCCCTCCCGGACTCAGCCCAGCCGGCACCCCGGAGACGGTGGGGCAACCATGGCGACCAATTTCAACGACATCGTCAAGCAAGGCTATGTGAAGATGAAGAGCAGGAAGCTGGGGGTGAGCCACCCCGGAGGGGGCCCTTGTCAATAAACAGTCCTGAGGATGGGTCTGGAGGCATGGCGTGTGGGGGCATGCTGCCCGCCAGCACCGGGTCCTGTGTGATTGTAGGCTTCTCCACACTGGCTGGCTGGCTGGCTGGCATGTGGCTGGCCAGCCTCTGTCTACTGCATCTCTTGTCCCAGCTGGGCTGGCTGGCATCCCAGCCACTGGACCAGTAGTGGTAGCAGACAGGCTGGCAGAGGCAGCCCTGCTATTGTTGAAGTTGTGGCCACAGTGGCAGAGGCGCTGGCGGCAGCGGAGGTGGCAGCCACCACCGGGTAGCGGGTAGCGGGAGTGACTAGAGAGTGAGGCTGTCAAGAGCTGAGAGAGCAAGCTTTGGCTCCTGGGCCTCCTCCCCCTGCTCCCCACCCCCTTTTCCCTCCCTCCCTCGCCTTGCTCCCCACCTCTCCTGTCCTCTTTTCTATAAAGTGACCCTCCCCCCTGCCCTACACACACCCGCGGCTCAATGCGTTCTGAGCCTGCACTCATCATGCTTTAGGTGGTTGCTCTGGGTGCTAAAGAATTGTTTGGGAAGGAGAGTGGCTTGTTGGGAGGTAGGGGTAGGGACAACGGGGGCTGAGGCCAGAGAGGCTGAGGCCGGGGAGCAAGAGCCACTTCCCCCATGTGTGGGTAGAATGGCCCTTGCTCTGGGACAGGTTTCTTTCCTTGGAGTTGGTGGTGGTGGCCCTGAGCTGGGGCTTGAGGGGTACATACCCCTTCTCACCACCCCAAACAGGTTTCCAGCTGAGGAGAATTCCCCAGAGGCATGAGTAGGGCCCCAGGTTTCCTCTGAAGCTTCTGCTCTCCTGATATCCCCTACCTCCAAGAGGGGGCTCTTCTCAGCAGGAGAGAAAGCCTTGGTGACAGGTGACCCAAGTGTGTTTTACCCAAGACTCCTGTCCCTCCCTGCTACCTCGACGGCTTGGGTTTAAGGCTTCCTGGGCTAGCCCGAGGCTGAGGAGATAGATGCCCAAAGGATCACTTGTCTCCCTCAGGGCCACCTTGGTGGGGGTGATTCTTGTTCCTCCTGGCTTTCTGGGGCCCTTCTTGGGCTGTCTTGTGTCTAGGCGAGGGCCAACCATCCACTGCCCTCAGCTGGGCCATCAGTGGATTGAGGCAGGGCCGCTGGGCAGTTCGGAGTCTCTCTGGCCCAAGCCTGGTAGAGACGCTGCTCTTTCCAAGACAGAACAAAGAGCAAGGCGAAGGCCAGGCGGAGAGGCCCCGGGAGTGGGGACCTCATTCCTGCGCCATCCCTTATCCCCATGCTCAACTCCAGCAAGTCCCCAGGGGCCAGCAGAAGCTCTGGCCAGGGCAGGGCTTACCAGGAAAGTGCCGGCTACAGGGCAGTCCTGTGGGGTCAGTGTCAGACCTGTTACAGGAGGATTCTCAGACCCCCAAGTAGAGAGGTGGACAGATGGGGGTGGGGAGGTGGGGTGGGGAAGAACTGGCAGGTGGGGTGTGGCTTGGCCGAGACTGGTATGCACTGTGTCCAGGGAATTCTACTCTCCACGGACCTGAGCTTACTCTGGAGTCCTGTGAGGGGCTAGGCTTTGCGCTCACCCCAGGCAGGGTCTTATCTCAGTCTCCAGGGATCAGGGGTGCTGAGCGGAATGGAAATGGGCTGATGCCACCCTCCCTCCCTCCCTCCCTCAGCAGAGCCTGGCAGAGTGCTTAGGAAGAGCTGATCAAAGACCTGTGAGAACTGAGGAGAGCTCTTGAGTGCATGGCTCCCTGGGGTTGTGTGAGTGTGTATCCTGTAACCAGGCAACCAGGGTGCTCAGGCCCCCCCAGGCCTCCCAGGTTGCTGCCTGCTGGGGTCGGGTGGGATGCTCGGGCAGCTCCCACCCATTTATTTAATTCATCCATCCATCCATCCGTCCGTCTGTCCACCCTGTCCTTCATATGCTCATATGCATAGCTGTTGGTAATTGCTAGCTGGTATTAGCAAAGGGTGTGAAAATATGGTATCCACGGTCTCTGCTTTAAAAAAGGTTCATGTGGACAGATCAGGCTGAGCAAGGGACAGAGGTGCAGGGTCCCAGACAGGAGCTGAAAGTGACCCAGCTCTAGAGACTTCCAGGGACAAGGACTGTCTAGGTCCATTTTGTTCTGTTACCTGCTTGCTAAAGGCCTGCTGCACCTTTGACACAGGCAGAAAAGTAGCTGAGCTGACGCTAGCCCTTTGGGACTGTGGCCCAGTGGCCAATAGAGGTGCAAGGGCAGACATGTTTCCCAGGGCCCCCAAACAGGAGCTACAAGTGACCCAGTTCTAGGGGATTCCAGAGACTGTCTAGGTCATTTTGCTGTGATCTGTCTGCCAAAGGCCTGGTGCCCCTTTGCCATTGCAGAGAAGGTAGCTGGGCTGGTCAGTGACTATGGCCCAGTGACCTCCTTCCTTCCTCTGCTCGGCCCAGGCCCTCTTTAGACTAACCCTCCTGTTTGCACTGACAGTGGCACAGGGATGTCTGGGAAACAGGTATGCCAGGCTTGAAACCTGCTGGCAGGAGCTGGTAAATCCAACAGAGCCTTGAAGTAGGAGGAAGAGGTCAGATGGGCAGTTTATGGAGGTGCTGGGACAGCCTTTCGTGGTGTCCAACAGGCCAGTTTGTCTCTGGAGAAGGGTCACCTCTTTAGGAGTTCTCAGCAGCATAGAGCACAGGGCACATAGTGGTTGGGACAGGCAAGCTAGCACATAGGGAAGGTACCGTGCTGTGGAGGCACAGCTGGCTCACAGCTCTGCCCCCTTAGTCTCTGTGGGCCTTTGGTTCCCATGGGACTCCCCCACCCCCAGTCACATGTGGTTGATTAAATGCTGAGGGAAATCCTTGAGGGGCAAGAGTAATTTCCCTCACACCAGAGCCTTGCCTGGGCCCAAGAGCAGGGCAGGGATGATGCCCAGGCTGTCTGAGTGCAAGGGGCCACTTCTTGCCCCTGGGAGACCCCAGGTATGGTCAGAGTGCTCTGTCCTGTGGGAATGGGCGTGTCTCTGGAAAGCCTGTCTTAACATCAGACCCACCACTTGTTAGGTCCTTCCTACCTGTCTTCTTCATAGCCCATTAGTCTCTGAACTGGAGGTAACCATGGGGCTGCCCTCAGGAGTGACCCCGACACTGAATAGCGCCAGCACCCCGCATATGAAAGCATTCCACAAATGCTCCTTCCATCCATCACCTGGAGCCGTAGAACAGCTCGACAGAGATGATCATCCAACACCCACCCTGGCCATCTGGGTAGGGCTGCCCCTCTGTTGGCTGGCATCCTGTAGCTACCATCCTAAGGTTTCCTCTAAGCTAGGGTCCAGGGAAGGGTGTAGTACTGCTCCCTCAGGGGGCCGGGGTAACTTCAGGGCAGCATTGTCGGGGATCATGGTTCAGCAGCCATCCAATCATCAGCTTCTTGACCCACAGATTTACCGGAGGTGCTGGCTGGTGTTCCGGAAATCTTCCAGCAAGGGACCCCAGCGGCTGGAGAAGTATCCTGATGAGAAGTCCGTGTGCCTCCGAGGCTGCCCCAAGGTTAGGGGCCTGGGCCCTACCTAGTTCCCCCAAGCTGTGAGCAGAGATGACTCGCTGAGTGCTGGGTCTGAGGCCACCCTCCCGGGGAAGCCAGCTATGGGAGGTAGGGTGAAGTGCCCCGGCCTGCCTAAATCTCTTGGGATGTCCTTCCAGGTGACTGAGATCAGCAATGTCAAGTGTGTCACTCGGCTCCCCAAGGAGACCAAGAGGCAGGCGGTGGCCATCATATTCACCGACGACTCTGCTCGCACCTTTACTTGTGACTCAGGTAAGGCCCCAGGACTGCAGGCTTCATCTACTCTCCCCGGGCTGGTCACAGGCAGCGGGTACCAGAGCAAGGCCAACCCTCGCAGGAAGAGTGGGAGAGCTGAGCCCTTAGTGGAATAGGTCCAGACAGAGGTGGGCAGGCAGGCGGCACGGCCTCCCTGAAGGTGCAGACTGGGTGGGCTGCTGGGCACTCGGAGCTGGCACAACTACGAAGTGCTGTTTCTCTCCAGAGCTGGAGGCAGAGGAGTGGTACAAGACACTGTCCGTGGAATGTCTGGGATCACGGCTCAATGACATCAGTCTGGGAGAGCCCGACCTCCTGGCCCCGGGAGTACAGTGCGAGCAGACAGGTGAGGCTGGAGCTGGGTCTGAGGGGAGGGGGGAGGGGAGCGGGCAGTTAGCTCAGCTGTCATCCGCTGCCGCTGCAGATCGCTTCAACGTCTTCCTGTTACCCTGCCCCAACCTGGACGTGTATGGGGAGTGCAAGCTGCAGATCACTCACGAGAACATCTACCTCTGGGACATCCACAACCCCCGCGTGAAGCTCGTCTCGTGGCCCCTCTGCTCGTTGCGCCGTTACGGCCGAGATGCCACGCGCTTTACCTTTGAGGCTGGCAGGTAGTACCCTCTTTCTTTTACTTTTCTTTCTTTTCGTTTTTCTGAGACAGGGTTTCTCTGTGTAGCCCTGGCTGTCCTGGAACTCCCTCTGTAGACCAGGCTGGCCTCGAACTCAGAACTCTGGCCTCTGCCTCCCAAGTGCTGGGATTAAAGGCGTGCGCCACCACTATGGCCATATGGAGACTGCTCTCTGCATGGCACCAGGCACATTCATTCATCAGCATGGCAACCCAGGGGGCATATAATATGGAACTCAAGGCCAGAAGAAGTAATTAGTTTATAACAGGCAGGTCAAGCAAAGCTGTATATCAAAGCCCAGCTCCCCGGCTCAGTCACTGCCAGCAGTGACACTTCTGGCTTTGTGATTGTGGCCTTAGTACCAGTGTCCTATAGGAGGGCAAAAAAGCACCTGGCCTGACAGAATGGCCGAGCCACTGTTGTCCTGGATGCTTTTAGGTTCCTCTACGGTAAAATGTAGAGGAAACTGAGGTTAATTTCTGCAAAGCTTTCAAACCTCTACTGGGGGTGTGGTAGCTACTGCTTAGCCCATGTGTACTGTGGCCAAGTCCCCAGACCATAGCCATCCTCTCCCTGAAGACCTTGGTACAACCACAGCTGGCATTTAGAACTGCACACATGGCCGTGTGCGCACACATGCACCAGAGTGGAATTCCTGACACCTTGCTCTCCTTGCTACCTGTGTCCGTAGGATGTGTGACGCAGGGGAAGGACTCTATACCTTCCAGACACAGGAAGGGGAGCAGATTTACCAGCGGGTTCACAGTGCCACCCTGGCCATCGCCGAGCAGCACAAGCGGGTCCTGCTGGAAATGGAGAAGAACGTGAGGGTGAGACGGTGGCTGTTGCTCTAGGGCGCTGGGAGGTGGGGCAGACATGCTAGCTAAGTCTCCACCGGCATGCTCACAGGTGAGTCAGGCAGGACCTTGGGCTGGCAGCAGTGTCCCCAGAACTAACAGCCGGGACCTCTTCTCTGTGTCACAGCTGCTGAACAAGGGCACCGAGCACTACTCCTACCCCTGTACACCCACAGCCATGCTGCCCCGCAGTGCCTACTGGCACCACATCACAGGTTCTCAGAACATTGCCGAAGCCTCCAGCTATGGTGAGTCGTCGCTGGGGCCTGTCCCCGTGGAGGCTTCCTGGGCGAGGGTCTTTGGTGTTGAATTCAAATTCTGAGCCTGCATCTCCGTCCACAGGTGAAGGGTATGGGGCAGCCCAGGCCAGCTCAGAAACAGACCTCCTGAACAGATTCATCTTGCTTAAGCCAAAGCCCAGCCAGGAGGACGGCAGCGAGGCCAAGACCCCTTCCCAGTGACAGCCAGACCGGCAAGCACTCAGGATTGCTGGGCCGCCTGTTGGAAGGCTCACGGCAGCAGCCCACGGACAGCCTCAAGGAGCTGGTGGCCACAAGCCGGAGGAGAGCAAGCTGTCCCTCCTTGCCCTCAAGGGTGAGGCTGGACCTCAGCACGTGGCTGGCCACACCACCTGAGCATGAGGGGCAAAGAGCCGCGTGGGACTATACACTGTTAATGGTTTTAATATATACGGCTTAGAACATATCCTGTATAAACGAGCCTTCCCTCTATCCCTCCCCACCAACACACACCCATTTTAAATTCCACGACCAGACGTGGTCAAGGCTGGTTTTGCGTATGAGGGCGGCAGTGCCTGTCCTCAGTGACACGACTCTCCTGCTGCCAAGATGGCTTGAGCTGCCAGGGCCAGAGGAGGGGGACAATCAGACTGGTGCTGTCTGCTGGCTCTTCCTCAGAAGCCCCCGGGTCACGACGGCAGGCAGCTTTTCCTCTGGGCCCACAGCGACACAGGAAGTCCTCAACTTTACTGTACCCTGTGGCAGCCTTGCACTTGGGAGTGTTAGGCAGAGGCGGCAGCTGGGTTTTAAATGCACTTTCTGCACTGGCTCCTTCCTGCTCAGTAGGCTTTGGGCGGGGCTCCCGTGACCTCAGCAGTAGAGGATAGCTGGGGCCAGCCCGGCGCTGCTGTGGGGAGCACCTTGCTGCCCCCTTTCACTGTCCAGGGGTATAGTGCTCCAGCAGGGGGAGTCCCTTGCCCTGGGCCAGCCACCCAGGCCAGATTCCAAAACTAAGACCTTCCTATCTCCCCACACGGTGCTGAGGCTCCCTGCTGAAATGCAATTAAAGCAATTGATTTTCTAGTGCTGGTATTTATTGACTACCGTGCAGAAGGGCTATCTTTCTATTCACATCAAACCTTTTGTTGTGTGTTTGTTTTTTAATATTTTAGGGTTCTGATTTGTGGGAACAGACCTTGTAAATAACCACTGTTCACACGTGTGGCAGAATGATAACGGGGCCCCTCGCAGGGGCGCCCTCGAGCCAGGGAGGTGGCACAGCCAGCCAACTCTGACTGTGACCCAGGAAATAACCACCCAGAGGTCAGCTAGTTTGTACAACAAATGGGCCCAGACCCTTGGGAGGGAGGCAGAAGTGGCTCAGTTAGTGGCACGATGACGCATGAAGGAGATTATGTTGTGCTCTTTATTGCCAAAAATAAAAACTTTTAAAAAAGACAACTACTGTTGACCAATAAATAGTCCTTCTTTTCTGTGCTGGTGTGTGCTCCGCCCCAGGCTGCCCGAAAACCACTGCAGTAGGGCCAGGGATACTAAACGTCTAATGAAAACTGCCTTGTCTAACGCCAGTGGAACCCCAGCAACCTCTCCGATGACCGTCCAGGAGGCAGCCTGAGCAAGGGCAGCCCCCGGCCCGGAAGCCAGAAGGGCTTCCTGGTCTGAAGTCCAGTCACCTCGAGCCTAGTCTTCCGCGGCCTGCACGCTGCGGCTAGTTTATGGTGAGCACGTCGCTCTGGATCTCGTGGCTTAACTGAGTCTGTAAGTCACTCAGCTTCTTCTTTAGCCCAGACAGGGCTGAGAGGACAATGGTTTCAGGGCGCAGTGAGCCACACGACTCCACATTGTAGTAAAACCTGAGAGACGAGAGCGGGGCGAGAGCTCTCCTGAGGCAAAGCTCAGGCTTCCGCAGACTTCCCTTCTGTTCTGAGACTTGATTCGATTCCTAGGAGGCCCCGATCTTAGGACGGGCTGACTCTCCTCTCCCTAAAACCCCTTATGCAGAGGTCCCGATCCACCTCGCAGCTCCTCGTGGAAGCTACAGCTACTTCAAAAGGGCACTGTTGTAAAAACCCTAAAATGACTCAGTGCATTTCCACACTAGAGACAGCGGGAAAATCCAGACACATGCGGCTACAGCCCTTCAGCACTTCAGGCACGGCTATGGTCAGTTTCGCTCTGACTTGAGCCTAAAGAGGAAGGCCAGAAACAGCACGGGGCGATAAGAAGGCCCTCTCCTCACAATGACTGGAGAGCAATGACGACCAACTCAAGACGTGTATGTGAGTTTGGCAGTGAGCTCTTCTATCACGCGGTAGGGGATAAGGTGGGAGTGGGGGATGGGGTGAGGTGTGCTGAGCTTGGGTGTGTGACTGCCTAACAGCCTCCCACACCGATATTTCTAATTACCGTCCCAAGCCGGACTGGGGTCTCACCTCTCGGGCTTGCCGTTGGGGTCATAGGGAGCCTGTGACTCATCCTCGTCCAGCTCGGAATACTCGCTCTTCGGCCTGAGGGCAAGCACAGGGGACGCACAAGTGGCTCCTTCTGCTTCAGCACCCACCCACCCACCCATCTCTCACTACAGCCATTGCTACCCTCCCCCCCCCACACACATACCATTCCTCAGGCTTGGGATACACTGTATGCCTAAGTGCATTGTCTGGATCGTATTCAAAAGCTACCCCCGCCGTAGGGTTCCACTTGGCATGTTCCTTGCCAAAGCCCTTCTTGGCATAGGCTCGAAGTCTCAGCTCCTGCCCCTTCCTCAGCTTGACAATAAGGATGTCTGCAGGGAGAGGTGAGAATGAGCCAGGAACAAAAAGAGGCGAGTTCTCCAACTTGTGACCCGCGGTGCTGCATGAAGACAATCCACACCTTGGCAAAAGGTTCCAAAGATGAATGAAAGAGACCGAGCAACTCAAAGGGGTACATCTGACCTCTGCATCTTCCCACCACCAGCTTGACTGCCCCACCCCTTACCCTCCTGCCCACCCCCTTACCATCCTGCTCTACCTCCTTACCCTCCTGCCCACCTCCTTACCCTCCTGCCCACCCCCTTACCCTCCTGCCCCACCTTTACCATCCTACCCCACCCCCTTACTATCCTGCTCCACCTCCTACCCTCCTGCCCACACCCTTACCCTCCTGCCCACCCCCTTACATCCTGCTCCACCTCCTTACCCTCCTGCCCCACCTTTACCATCCTACCCCACCCCCTTACCATCCTGCCCCACCTCCTTACCCTCCTGCCCACCCCCTTACCCTCCTGCCCCACCCCCTTACCATCCTGCTCCACGTAGTCATTAGGGTCGTTATCCCGGTTCCTGGATGTCACCTGTAGGAAACCCGAACAAACACGCGTTAGCCTCTCACCTCTCAGTCACCTCTGGCCACTGCCCCTTGGCAAATGCAGCCGATAATCTGTCAATCCAGGGAAAGGAGGCCCAGGAGGAGGAGGAGGAGATGGCAGAGTTGTCCAAAGAGCCCAGCGGCCTTTAAAGGGATCTTTGAACAACACAGTAAGCATGTCACCAATACTGGAACTCAGGACCAGCATGTCTAGGTGGCAGTTAACGTAGATGGTCGCAGGGTAGGTTAGCATCTACCTCATAAGAATCCACTCCAATCTGTCCCACTTGGACTCAGGCAGAGAAGAGCAAAGGCACTAACCGGAATAACCCGGGGGCTGTTGGAGATGAGATCTCGGGAGGTGACATGGCGCGTCTGGTCTTCATTGCACCTCACGTCGAGGGTGAACTCCACAGAACACTCCGGGCAGAACTCTTCACATGTGCAGTCCTGAGGCAGGAAGGGCAGTTGGAATGAGGAGACTGGACTCTCTGTTTCTTCTAAGCAGCTCTTTCCAGTTTTTTGGTGAAAAGGGGGTGACCACAGTCCCAGCCCTTCTGGGCTGTGACATCTGGTTCACCTCAAGATAACTTGTATGTATACCTGCCAGCAACTAAACTTCCTTTCCACGGCCACTGCTCCAGATGACCACTAGGGGGCACACGGCTAATAGAGCAGTGCCTAGAGAGGACAGTCTTGGAGGACCAAGGTTGTATGGGACTATATAGTTCTCTATGTAGACCAGGTTGGGAATTACTGAAAATACAAACAAGGGAAGAACAGGAAAACAAGCAAACCACCCCAAAACCAAAACCCCTTTCAAGTTGTAGATTATTTGGGGAGGAGGGCTGGTGCTCATGTAGCCCAGGTTGGCCTGGAATTTAGTATGTATATGAAACTTAAACTACTGATCCTCCTGTTGCTGCTACTCCCCATGAGCTAGGATTATAGGCATGTGTCACAACATCTGGCTAATCTTTACTTCACAATCTCTTATGGAAAGTTTTACCCATATTAAAAAAAAACAAACAAACACCAGAGAGGACAGACTGCCCCCGTCACATGCCCACTGTCCAGCCTCCTTACCATCAACCTTGCCATTCCTTGCGGGTGTTTGTGTGCTCTGAGACAGGGCACTCGCAACTTATTTCCAAAAAGGTTAGGGAAAAAATAAGGCAAATGCAGTACAACATTAACATCTACTAACTACAGAGAAAAAAACAAGCAGGGGTTTTATTTTGGGTTTTTTGTTTGTTTGCTTTTTTGAGACAGGGTTTCTCTGTGTAGCCCTGGCTGCCCTGGAACTCACTCTGTAGACCAGGCTGGCCTCGAACTCAGAAATCCGCCTGCCTCTGCCTCCCAAGTGCTGGGATTACAGGCGTGCGCCACCACTGCCCAGCCCAAGCAGATGTTTTATTAACACAGTCAACCAGAAGGAAGACACCCAGAAAGATTCCAGGGAGAACTAGTCCCTGGCCCCCTCCCTGTGCCTCAGTCTACCCACCAAAACACACATACCCGGGAGTACTGCAGCTTGTCCACAATGTCATCACTAGTGAGGGGGATTAAACCTGCAAGACACAGAAAGGGGCTCTGCAGGACAGCCAGGAGCAGGACCATCACCACAGCCCCAGGGAGGTCACGCAGGCCCAGACGGGGAGCAGCCCACTCGGATCCCTTCCCTCAACTCCAGCACTCACTCACCAAGCCTGTGCGCGATGAATTCATCATGAAGGACCGAGGAGTTGGCGTCAATCTGAACCCAGTCGATGGCTGAAAAAGGGGGCAACAAAACGGGATGAGTGAGGGCTAGCCGCCATTCATTTACAGACCCACAGCACCGTCTCTCTCCAACCTCTGTCCAGCACTCAGGAGACAGAGGCCAGCCTGGTCTACAAAGGGACTTCAGGACAGCAAAGGGCTACACAAACACTGTCTCAAAAAAGAAAAAAAAAAACCCAACAACAACAACAAACAAAAAATGAAAAAGAGAAATCAAGTCAGTGCTTACAAAGTTGAAGGTGTCCAGACGAGGCTGCAAGAGGCTCTGACATAAAGTGAGAGTTGCCGGTTCATACACCCCTACACCCCACACCCCAGTGAAAACACACACACACACACACACACACACACACACACAGCATTTAGGGATATTTAGGGAGTTGAATACTTTTCTAAAGATTACTTTTAAATCTGCTACCTGTGCCAATACCAAATCCAAGAACAAAAGCTATTTGGGCATCATGGGCTGGCAGGATGGCTCAGAGATTAAGAGGTTCCTGGTACCCACGTCAGGCAGCTCTCAACCCTGTAGCTCCAACTCCAGGGCCATCTGAGACCCCTGGCCACCTCCAGCATCTATACTCACCTGTAAACACCCCCATACAGAGACACAGTTAAAAACAATTTTAAAAGTTTAAAGTCAGGGAAAACATCACAAGAGCAAAACATCACAAGTTTCATGGCCCACACCTCATTTATGATATAACCAGATAGCCCACTTGGAATTTCAGGGTTACTCCCACCAACAGATGTTCACTGGATGGCTTCAACAGGGAAAGTCCACCAACAATACCCCACCCCCACCCCCACCCGGGCATCTAGGACTGTATGAGTACAGGTGCTTCACTTAAACATGTATGTAATCACCCATAAGCAGACACCTGCATGTAAACAATGATGTTCAGAAATCAAATGGTGTTGGAGTCCAGTTCTCAGGCAGCCGGCACAGACACAAGGAAAAGAGGCCAGAAGTCCAGCCGATGATAGGCCCCGCCTGCCCTGCCCCGCAGTGCCTCCTCAACCCAAGCCAGGACCAAGCTTCCGGATGATCTCTTTCTGGGGGGCCGGTGCCCTCAATCGACTTCCCCTCATCCCATCCCCCCACCTCCTGGTGGGAATTTCCAGTCTCAAAAAATCTCGTGTGTCTTATGTCTACCGATGCTCCACTCCCTTCTTTTGGCTTCCTTCCTCTCTCTCAACACAAACAAACAAACAAACAAAAAACCAAAACTGTTCAGCCTCTCCTGGAGACAAGCGTCGTATTCTGCCTTATGTTATGTTTGCCCATGTCTTGTCTCTACCTGAAAACTTACATGGTTTACACATGCAGCAGAAATAAGAAATTCATTAAAAAAAAAAAAAAGGCACCGGGATGGATCAAACAAACAAACAAACAAACAAACAAAACACAGAGTCTCTCTCTCACACATACACACACACACACTTCAACCATAAAGAACAAAAGTATATCGGGTTTTTTGGTTGTTTTTTGTTTGTTTGTTTTGGATTTGGTTTTTTCGAGACAGGGTTTCTCTGTATAGCCCTGGCTGTCCTGGAACTCACACTCTGTAGACCAGGCTGGCCTCGAACTCAGAAATCCGCCTGCCTCTGCCTCCCAGATTGCTGGGATTACAGGCGTGCACCACCACCGCCCAGCTAAGTATGTTGCTTTTTAAAGAAAATCTTAATAACACACATGCTTTCTCTCATGTGGTGTCTCTGTCTCTGTCTCTAATAAAAGGAGAATTCAGGGCCTGCAAGATGTGCAAGACGGTTTTGCTGGATAAAGGTACTTATTTGTTGTCAAGCCTTATTGAGTTCAATCCCAGGGACCCATATAGTAGAAGAGAATCCCTCCCACAAGCTGTACTCTGTCCTCTACAGCATGAACTACGGTACTCTCGAGCCCAGAGATATACACATATATGTAAATAAATGTTTTCAAAAAGATAGGAGAAGACAATAAGGTATAGCAGGGTACTATCTGAAAGGTCGGGAAAGACCAAGTATACTACTCTGTGTGTGTAGATTTCAAAATCATAACGAAATCCGTTATTTTGTAAAATTAACAAGCATGTTCAAAAGACACCAGTCAGTAGCGAACGCTGACTTAAAAGCAAAAGCGCATCATCTACACTACTTCGGTAATCGCTGTATCGCCTGCTAACGACGCCTAGCATCTACACCTTACGGATGAGGAGGCTGCAGCCCTCACTGTTTAACAGTGCTTAGACTTGATTTCTGTTGCTTTTGGGTAGACGACCAGTATTGGAAACCCCGCATGTAACCAAGGCGGGCCTAGGCGGCCCCGGCCCAGCGTGCAGCACCGCAGTGTTCTCGGCCCCCACCCGGGGCGGAGGGCCGGCGGCGCGGGCTCCGAGGGAGGGGAGGGTCGCTTACCTATTATGGGCACCTCTGCGATGAAGACCCTCCGAATGGAATTGGCCACCCTGCAGGAGGAAAGACAGGCGGGGTGAGCGGCCCCGAAGCCACAGCCCCGGGAGTAGGAGCCCGAGTACCCGGCGCCCCGCGTCTCCCCTCGCCGCCTTACGCTAGGTCGGTGTTCTCGATAATGAACTTGACGTTCTCTTCGGTGAGTTCCGTGATCCGCACGGTCGGCTGGTTGGCGTACGGCATCGCGACCCTCCGCCAGTCTCCCGCGCCAGCCGCACAGTGCGCCTGCGCGGCCACCAGCAGTTTGTCGGCGGGGCACCCGGCGCTTCCGGCTAGACGTGGGCGCAGCGCCACCTACCGACGGGAGGCCGGAACTCCCCTGGCCTGTGTTTTCTAACCACACAGGCGCCAAAATGCACTCACTGGTCCTATGCTCTTGAAATCCCCCAAGATATACAGCACAAAATTACATGTACAGGGTAAAATGAGCCAATTCAAGATAGATTAGAATATATTAAAAGTCAGGTTTCTTGGGAAGCTGCTCTCAGGCCAGTTCACTGTCCCCAAGAACAGAGGCAGGGGCCGGGCGTGGTGGTACACGCCTTTAATCCCAGCACTTGGGAGGCAGAGGCAGGTGGATTTCTGAGTTCGAGGCCAGCCTGGTCTACAGAGTAAGTTCCAGGACAGCCAGAACTACACAGAGAAAACCTGTCTCGAAAAACCAAAAAACAAACAAAAAGAACAGAGGCAGGGGAGTCGCCATGGGGAGGGCAGAGAGGGGTAAAGAAAGGGCCTGGGGCGGGGGGCGGGGGGGTGGGGAGAAAAAGAGAGAGGGGGAGAGAAAGAGGGAGAGGGGCAGCCAGCGAGAGAACAAGAGCAAAATGTCTGGATTACATAGGGAGGAACTTCTGCGGGAAGGGCAGCCCAGCCTCTGGGCTGGAAAGTTCAAGGTGGAGGTAGAGTATGTGGTAGGGAACTGAAGGATGCTGGGAGTACAAGGAGGCCAGGTCCGCTTTGATATGTAAAATAGGCACCTCAGTCCCCTGTCCAAGGGTAGGAAACCAAACACCGATGTGCAAGGACACAAGTTCAATTCTCAGAACACTCGTAAAGAGAGGGTAGGGTCATCAAGAGTCTGCAATCTCAGTGCTTGAGTAGGAAGATGGAGAGAAGAATCCCCTGGACATTCTCAGGACAGTTACGAAAGACCCACCCCCGAGCTAATGTCAGAGAGACTGTAATGTCAGAGCACTGTAATGCATACACAGGAAAAACAAAACCCATGCATTTTTATTCTATGTGTGTATGCGATGGTACCAACACATCATGTATGTGGAAGGACGCCAGGCCTGACTGCAAGTGCTCTTACCCACTGAGCCACCTCAAAGGTCCCCAATGTATACTCCAATAATGCCCATATATGTCAGATGATACACACTTTTCTTTCTACCCTTGATCGTATGATGTACTTCTGAAGTAGATACAATGCTCTCCACTTCTACAGATCTGTGTAGTTGCACCTGAAGAGTTTAAATGGGCCTCTAAAAAGAGGCAGTTGTTCACACAGAGAAAAGAGGCCCTTTAACAGAACCTTGAAGGAACTGCATTTAGAGGGCAGAGTTACCAGAGAATAAAGAGCTGCTGTTAACAAGGAGTGACATTTCTTCCTGAGACAGAGAAAGGCATTGACAGAGGGGAGGCCTGGTTCACAGCACACGCCATCCCTGTGAATCATGAATCACACTTGTCTGCTGAGAGGGATGCTATGAAGGATAGAGAAAAGATGAAGTGTAATTATGTGGCAGTAACTTTATGGGATGTTGAGAGGCATTAAAGAAAAATCAGAGGTAGAGAGAGAGCCCAACAGAAAGCCTAGTCGACAAGACCTGGAACTCAACTCTCGCCATCAGCTGATTTAAACAGGAGAGTACAGAAGACAATGGAACCGTGGGCACAAAGAAAATGGAGCCAGGGTAGAGGCTGAAGACTGTGAAAGCTAAGGACTGCCTCAAGTAGCCAGAGACTAGAAGCAGACAAGACGTTCTTGGCCTGGGATTACTCTCATTTGACTGGGCCCAGAGATGCAAGGTCGTCATGGTGGCCCTGTAGGTGTGAGGAAGTGCCATGGTCAGAACTCAGACAGACCTCTTCCATACAATACTGTCTACTGCTGGGGTCTTGGATACTCGACATGGTCTAGATGGACATTGTCTAGACAAAACAACAAGACATTGTTTCAAACATATTTATTATTTTTACAGATTCTAAATACACTAATGATCCTGCAATGCATGCTGGTGTCTGTGATGCCAGGCCTGGGTCACATCTCTGGCCAGGCTCAGCATGACTGTCCAAAAGGCACCTGTCTAGGTGAGGCAGCTTTCTGAGCGGATGTAGAGCCGCAATGGCCAGTGGCAAACATGTCTGTGAGCCCGCTGTCTGCCTGTGCTGGGAAGAGCTCCCACCATGTGTTGCCTTCGGACCTTGGTTGTGAGCCCCTAAGAATATTTCTCAGGGGATTTTGTTTGACAGGATCACACTCTGTAGCTCAAGCAGGCTTGTCATTCCCTACACAGACAAGCCTGCCTGTGATCTCTCAATCCTGCTGTAGCAGTCTCCTGAGTGCTGAGAATTCAGGTATATGTCACCACGCCCAGCTCCTAGAGAGCAATTCTAAGGTCAAGACATGATCAAGATGCCTGGGACACCATGGCAGAGTCATGCCAAGTTTCTGTGGTTTGAAACCTTGGATGTGAGTCTCAATTTTCAAACACACAGCTGCAATGCAAAAGGCATTAGGAGGCCAGGCCTGGTATTAGAGTGGCGCATTCCACTCAGAATTCCAGGTCAGAACAGTAGCAAGTGCATTGTGATTTCCAGCCTGTGGCTGTCATACGAGTCCACGTTCTTCAGTGTGTTCTCAGTGACACCCTGTTCACTGGGTGGTGCATCCTGTCAAAGCCCTTCACGCCTGCTGCTGCTCCTTCCAGGCACACGGCTCCCCCTTCTCTCACCGGCGCTGGTTTAGACCCGTCAGGTTCTTGAGCTAGCACAGGAATAGAAGCAGAGAGAATGGTGAGGCTTGCCTTACCTCTAAGACTACAATGGGAAACCCTGGGGTATTCAAGGCAGCAGGTATAGCTAGGACACAGATCCAAGCATATTGGGGGCCCAGAGGCAGAGGTGGTCTTCTTTAGGGTTTGGGGGGAGCTTGCCATTTGGCCAAGCTGGCTTGGAACTTTTTACCCTCCTGCCTTAGCATGAGTAATGGAATCCAGGTGTGCACTGCTCCGCCTCACCCCGCTCTAGCAATTACTTCTTGATGACAACAGGGAAGAGCTGAGGCATTGGAGGAGCTACTGAGGGTAAACCAAGGTCGGTTTTATTCAGCTTCAGTTAAAGGCTCCAAAGCTATATGGGTTGGTGTCACTTTACAAATAGCATGGGACCAGAGTGGAATGGGAGGCAGGCAGTGTGAACTGGGCAGTACTCACCGTGACTGCTGCACCCATCAGTCCTTGCACCAGTGCCTCTCCAGTGGACTTCACCTAAGAGGAGCCTGGGTCAGATTCTCTTAAGCCCCCAGAGTGAGCTCAAAGGTGAAAGAGATAGGACAATTCAGGAAGCCTATGTGGAGCCAAGGTGACTTAATGAACTGGAAAAGAGCCTACGGACAGACAACACAACCACAGACAGACAGAGCAGACTGTTAAGGGCTAGCATGAGGAAGAAACGGCTGGCCTCCTTGGGAAGACCTTTGGGACAGTCAGTTAAGGACAACAGGAAGCAAGAGAACAGCCAGGTGATCACGTTTGAGGCAGATGGGTGTGCCGACTGAAGGGGGTTCCAAATGGCCAGTCCCCAGCTACCTGCTTAGCCGTGTGGCCCATGTTCATTGCATCATTAATCCGATTTTCCAGGAAACGCCAAGTATCTTCAAAGTCTGGGGAGGAGTCCTGCATCATCACCAGCTCTGTGGTGTTGTAGATGCCAGCCAGCACTGCACGGCGCGTGTACCAGTTAAACTGCAGAGAGAACCACCCGGCAGGTGGAAATCACTGCTCTGTGGGCTAAGGGAGTCTTGGGTCCTTCCCACTCAAGACCTCAGGGACGGCCAGGCTCTTTGCTCATTTCTTCTCTCCTTCACCGACACACATAGCCCGCTGGATACCACTAGGACCCCAAACTTGGCTGGGTGTGAGATTAAAAAAGCTGCCTCTGAGATTAAAACTGTAAGCTCCTAGGTTGAGAGTCAGTGGGTCTGAATTAAGCACCAGGAACCAGGAGGTTTAACCAGCAGCCAAGATGATTTGATTGGTGAAATGCCAAGCCCTCTAAGTCCTGGGGAGGTTCTATGCTCTGACAGCCATGACTAAACCTTAGCGTGTGTACCATAGAGAGGGCTGAGGCAGGATCAGGGGGAGGCTATAACCCCTGGGCGGAGCTGAGAGCCACGTCCCTGGTGACTCCCACCACCCCTAGAAATCACTCTCCGGAGGACCAGCTCAGCTGCTCAGTGCTTTATTCCTTTCATTTCTTTGCTTTCTAATTGTGTTCTCCCACCATCTCTGTTGGTGGTACATTCCCACACAGACAAGGTTTATTAAAGCACTTTGTTATAAGTGTGGTGGCAGTATGACGCTGCGGTGTACCTTCCCATCCTAGAGGCCACAAAGTACCATCACATTTTAATTTCCTGTATGAAGGCATATTTTGTTTTTTTTTTGTTTTTTGTTTTTTTTTGTTTTTTTACTATGCCACCAGAAATATGGTAACATTAACAAGTCATAGTCTTCCTTGTGCCTGCTTAAAGGGGGGGTTATTGATCTCTCAACAAAGCAGGTCAGGACGGGGAGGCGTTTCTTTTTAAAGCGATGGTGTCTCCATGGTTTTATCTCTGTCTCAACAAAGGCACACATGGAGGAATTCTGCTGCAGAATCGATGTCTTAAGAGACTGAGGGGAGATGGTTAAAACAGCACTATCATAAGGCCCTGTGGGAAGTGGGAAGGACAGTCAACAGCTCATGTTCAAATGCTGGTCCCTGAGTGACTATGACCCAGATGCCTCTCTGGCTCATCAAGGACTTTTCCTCCCAAAATGGGGACGACACTGCTGTCCTTCCAGGCTTTTCTGCTCAAAGAAAAGTCACAAACTTTAAGGAAACCCAAGCCTTTGCTAGCAACCTATGCGCCTACTGAAAAACACTCACGTCAGTGGACTGGTCCCCAGCGTAATGCCACATGTCATCCACCATGCTGGTGAGCAAGCTCAGGCTGGGTGGGATGTTGTGAGGGAGCAGGAGGATGCTGAGGGCCTGAAGGACAAACCACAGAGGAGGTCATTACAGCTAAGAGCGGCACACACGGGGCTCTCATGGGAGGTCACTGGGGTCGCCCTAGTTCGTGCTCTTTGAAAGTCATCATGGGTGGAGGTAGCACTGAGAAACTAGAGGTGATGGGGCCAGGGATGTGGTTTTGTACTAAGATGACCTAATCAGATTCTCCAGGCCAACATTTGAAATTGGGAATATTGACAGCTAAAAGGTGTCACTCCTGTCTAAGTTCTGGAGTAAGGATGAGAAGGGCACCCCATTCTGTCACAGTAAGCTCCTGTTGCCTTGCTTAACTCAAGTTGATTCCTATTCCCAATAGGCAAAACTCCCCAGATGATACTAGTGCCAACACCGATCTGAGAGCCTCCTTTAGCAAATACCAGTTTCTCTGGGCCTTACCGAACAAGCTCTAGACACTTTACCTGCCCTATAATCCTCTTGGCTGTGAGGCTGGCAGAGAGGGCCTTCAGTGGCTGGAAAGCATCCCCTTACAAACAGCCCCAAATAGGCAGGGCTGTGTCGAACCAGGCAGCTGAAACCCAATACTGCCCTGCCCAGGCTTTACACGCCACAGGTGATCAAAGTTCATCAGTTGCTGCCCAAGGTCACACAGTCAAGTCTTTGTAGCTGGACAGAGGATGCTGGTGCTTTCTAAACTCAGAAAAGACCCAAGCTATGACACGCTTCAGAAAGGAGAAAGGGAAGCTTTCGGAACTGGAGGCAAAGTCCTTGCAACGACTGCTCTTCTCGCAAGCATTACCTATCGATACAGCGAGAAGCCCCAGTCTTCCAGATCCGGGACACAACAGGGCAGTCACTGAGCAAGATGGCTGACACCAAGTTCAGACTGCTGTGACCTCACTCAAGGAGGTCAGTTCCTCCCTGAAGCCCTGCTGGCATACTTGGGCTACGGGGCTCACCTATGACAGGAACGGGTATGCAGGGCACTCACAGGCCCATGAATCTCTCTCTGCTCCCTATGGCCATTCCCTAGCAAGACTCTAGCTCTGCCAAGGGCACTAACTCTGCTTCCCTGTCCCATGGTGAATGCTCGTGAGCTAATGGCTCAGTGGTGTGCTAAGTCCTCCATGTGAGTGGTGCTGAGGGTGGGACATTATTACTGCTGCTCTGGAGTAATAGGGACTCTGTACCCGGGGCCAGTGCTCAATGTAGGGGATCAGCATTCTCAGTCTGGTTTCCACTGCATCCCTCAGGAACTGGTCTGTCTTCCTCTTCCTGGAAGAGGGAAAAGAAAACAGTATGTTTCTAGTTCAAAAGTCGGGGTCACACCTCCTATGCAGCCCCAGGAGGAATGTGCCACCAGCTGCAGAGGAAAACTGTCAGCACGGGCTGCAGGATTTCAGACCTGTCTGGGCTGTTAGCACTACCATGTGCGTGTCTGTTATCAGCTGCCTGGGGACAGCTGGTGGGGCAAGTGGCCAATCCCTTGCTGCCGCTTTGAGCTATAACGCCATGAAACTTACTCTGCCTGGCCCAGCTGCACCAGCTTCTGTTCCTCCTCCAGCACATGGTTGAGGCGAGCATTGCACTGGGTCACAAAGTGCAGAATCAGCTCACTGCCGTCACTCCCAAACATGCTGGCTGCTGCGCTGGAGAGTCCCAGGGACTACAGAGAGGAAAGCAGCGAGGTGTAGGTAAGCATGCTAGCCGGCTTCCGGCTTCCCGGGATACCTCATCCCCTAACAGGGGCTGGGTTTTCAATGGCAATCCCCGACTCTTAAGCTCCTGCGATTTTTGTGACCTCCACTTGTTCACCAAGTCCCTTGGTCTGTGCAAACCATGACTCCAGGTGTGCATGTTGGAGTTCAGTGGCTGGCTGGAGGACAGGTGCACGACCATGCAGAAAAGTCAGAAGTCTACCACAGGAATCTTGCTCAGTATGCAAAGGTTCTAGTTTCATTTTTGTCGCTGTGACGATACCCCTATAAAAAGCAACACAAGGCTGTGGTGATGGCACGTCTTTAATCCTTGCACTCAGGAGGCAGAGGCAGGCAGACCTCTGAATTTGAGGCCAGCCTGGTCTACAGACTGAGTTTCAGGACAGCCAGGGCTACACAATGAGATCCTATCTCTTAAAAAAAAAAATCTCTAAAGCAACACAGGAAGATTTTCTTTGGCTTCCAATTCCAGCTTTTTTGTTTTTCGAGACTGGGTTTCTCTGTGTAGCCCTGGCCATTCAATTCTGTAGTATCAGATCTAGGGTCTGGGGCATGGTGAACAAGCATTTTTACCCCCATGTATATCCCAAGCTCTGTCAGTTGTTTAAAACACATTTTTTCCATTGACTGCACTGAGGAGTTAAGTAAGTCAGGGCACCCTGTGCTTCCCTGCTCCAGACTGTCCGCTGAGCAGGGGAACGGCCTTTCTTCTGCAGGCGGGCACGGCTGTTCCACGAATGGCAGCTGCCGACCACGGCAGGCCGCTGAGCACACTGCATGCACCATCTCACCGGACTGCGCACTGGCTCTATTCAGTGGGCATATCGTGGCTATACTTTACAAGGCAAGGCACTGAGGCTTACAGCTCTCGCCCACACACTGGGTTGGCAGGGTCTATAGGTGTCATGCCCCCTGCTCAAAGGAAGATAAGCAGGTGCAGAAAGCCCATTAACAGAGAATTCCGGTTCATCCTATTTTTCCCAACAAGCCTATTAACTTCTCTCACATGTGTTCCATCAATTCTTCCCTCTCCCACCAATCCTGCTGCCCTCTACTCCTTCCTGACCTTAGGCTCTCCAGGCTATCACACCCACACAAAGAAGACAAAGTCATCCCACGGAATTCCCTTAATGCTTAGAAACTGAACATGTGGAGTGTGGCAGGTAACGGTCGCCAGCACAAGGGTCATTTCGTCACTGGGAAGGGACGGCCCTTGCCCGAGGCGATGGTGTTTAGCAAGATGAACAAAGAGAGCAGCGGAGAGCAGCGATTAACCACAGGTTACTAGAAACTGGAGAAAGAGCGCCTCAAAGAGGTGCTGAGAGCTAAATTGATTGATTGCGGCTGGAAGGACCAGTTGAAGGCGCACTACAAAGAGGTAATTAAAGAGAAAAGACTCTAGTCTTTTCTAGGCTATTCTAGAAGTCTAGAATTCTAAAAGTCTAGAAAAGACTCTAGACTTTTCTAGACATCCGTTACTGTGGATGACTTGTGGCTGAAATCACTCCAAAAGGCAGAGCCCTGGTCCCTGACAGTGTAAAGAGGGAACTCCTACAAAGAATTCCTTGCTCAGCGTGCCAGTCTTTAAGGGTGAACTAGAATGTGCTGGTGTGGATTTATTTCTGAAGTAAAACTTGCCATAATTAGAAATTGATTTCCCAAAATAAAACCCTTTTTTGTATGATGGTATACCGTTTTCAGTAATGATGTATACATTGTATTGATGTTTTTCCATAAATGTGGTTATTTTAATAAATATCTCATGAATGAAAAAAAAAAAAAAAAAAAGAAACTAAACATGGTGAGTTCGAGGCTAGCCTGTCTATATAGTGAGACCCAGGACAGCCAGGGCTACACAGGCAGACCCTCTCAAAAACAAAACACAACAAACGCAAAGCTGCCTTCTCCAACTCTGTTCCTACCACGTCCGAGGCCAGTTCTTCCACCTGTTCTCCGCATCTCACACCTCCTGCCTTAGGAATCGCACAGGATTGCTTCTGCCAGCCGCCTTCTATTATCTCCACCCCAACTTCGGACCCCTCCTCTTCCCTCAAGGGTCAGACCATGCTCGCCTGTCCCGGTTCCCCACTTGACGCCTTGCCAGCCTAACGGGTCTCTACTTCCTCCATGCACAGCCCCTCCCTCTGATTCTGACCCAGGACCCCAATAGCTACTGCTATAGTAACCAACACAAGATGGCTTTTGTTCTTTCTCCAGTACCAAGATGCTGTAACCCAGACCTACCCCTATACCCTCCTTTTCAGACCTTTTCTTGATAGGCTCTCAAAATGTAGCCCAGGCTGCCCTCACACATGCAACAGTCATCTTGCCTCAGACTCCTAGTGTTGGGAACAGGTGTGAGTCACCAGAGTCCACTTTATGCTCTTGCCATATACCCAATATACTCACATCCTGACACATTCTAGAATACTCAAATAGCCATCTGGAGGTCTACTAGCTCCTCAAGTCCAAGTTCAGACCCCCATGTGTGCTTGACACATCCAGCTTGGAAGAGGGCCAGATGTTAACAAATCAGAAGTACACAAGTAAAATGCTAGACCCAGAGAATGATGAATGTGAAGAAATATAGCTCCATCCCTAGCTTCTGGGAACTGGTCTCGTCTTCAGTTGGTTCCCAGCACCCACACTGGGTAGCTTATAACCTCCTCTAACTCCGGCTCCAAGGGAACCAATGCCTACAAGTGGTGTTGATATATTCTTTCCCTCTCTTCTCCCCTCCCCCATCCCCTCCTCCCTCCTCCTCCTCCTCCTCCTCCTCCTCCTTCTCTCTCTCTCTCTCTCTCTCTCTCTCTCTCTCTCTCTCTCTCTCTCGCACATACATACATACATACACATAAACTCACCCACACTCAACAACAACAAATTTCATTTAAAACAAAACTGCTTTGAGGGCTGGGCATGGTGGCACAAACCTATAATCCCAATCCTTGGAAGGCAGAAGTAGGGAGATCAGGAGTTTGGAGTTCAGATATACAGCAAATCTGAGCCCAGTCTAGCCAACAAGTGACTATCTTAAAAAACAGAAATCTGCTTTGAGACTCCTGTCCACCCTGGTCAGAATGGCTAGCTTCAAGAAAACAAGTGACAAGAGATGATGTCAAGGATAAGAGAAAAGGGAATCTGCGGAGTACTTCACTATCCCAGGCTGCCAGGACTATGGCGTCCACTGGCCTCCAACTTGTAGTGATATTCCTCTCTCAAGTACTGGGATTTCAGGCACGAGCCTGAATGTCTGCTGATAAAGAAGCTGGGACTGTAGACACCACTGGTGGCAAGGTAACTGGTTCAGGCCCTGTGGGCAGCAGTGTGGAGGGTCTCGGCAGGCTGAGAGGGAACGACTGTCTGACCTAGCTAGACCACACCTTGGCGTGTGTTTTAAGGAGGCTAAGTCATCATTTACAGAGACACCTGCACATCTGATTAGAGCACTTGTTGCTCTTCCACAGCACAGGGTTCACTTCCCAGCTCCCACATGGCAGCTTACAACCATCTGTAAGTCCACCAATACAAGAAGAACCGACATCTTCTTCCGGCCTCTACAGGCACCAGGCATGCATGTGGAGTGCAGACACACACCCATGATACCCATACACATGAAAATGAAAGTAATTTTAAATATTTATAAAAAAGGAAGTTTTGGGTCATTGTTCAGTGGCAAAGAGGGCTTAACTAACAAGCACGACAATCCCAGTCCCAGCAATGCATACACAAATAGTGTTAGACCTGGGAGAATGGAGAGAACACTCATCAGTTAAGAATACTTGCTGTGGCCGGGCGTGGTGGCGCACGCCTTTAATCCCAGCACTTAGGAGGCAGAGGCAGGCGGATTTCTGAGTTTGAGGCCAGCCTGGTCTACAGAGTGAGTTCCAGGACAGCCAGGGCTATACAGAGAAACCCTGTCTTGAAAGACCAAAAAAAAAAAATAATAATAATAATAATACTTGCTGTGGGCTGGAAAGACTGTTCAGCAGTTAAGAACACTGCCTGCTCTTCCAGAGGTTCTGAGTTCAATTCTCAGCAATCACATGGTGGCTCACAACCATCCATCTGTAATGGGATCTGATGCCCTCTTCTGGTGTCTCTGAAGACAGCTACAGTGTACTCATATATGCAAAATAAATAAATAAATAAATCTTAAGGAAAAAAAAAACTTGCTGATCTTAACATCCAAATGGCAGCTCACAACCCCCTTACCCACTGTCCTAAGAGCTTTAACACTCCCTCTGGCCTTTAGACACAGGTACATACATGGTGCATATACATACATGTGGGCAAACCACACACATAAAAATAAAAACAAATCCTTAAGTTTAAAAAAAAATACTGGGGCTGGAGAGATGGCTCAGGGGGTAAGAGCACCGACTGCTCTTCCAAAGGTCATGAGTTCAACTCCCAGCACCCACATGGTGGCTCACAACCATCCGTAAAGAGATCTGACGCCCTCTTCTGGTGTCTGAAGACAGCTACAGTGTACTCACATATAATAAATAAAAATGGAATATTGTCTAAGCCGGGCGGTGGTGGCGCACGCCTGTAATCCCAGCACCCTGGGAGGCAGAGGCAGGCAGATTTCTGAGTTTGAGGCCAGCCTGGTCTACAGAGTAAGTTCCAGGATAGCCAGGGCTATACAGAGAAACCCTGTCTCGAAAAAACTAAATTAAAAAAAAAAAAAAAAAAGCCAGTTAAAGAAAGATACTACTGGACCGAGCTCAACGAGAGGAGGAACTCTGTCACGTGTTCTCGGTCACCATCCCCAGCAGTGCCTGCTGCACGTCATTGCTAGGGAAGTATTTAAGGAATAGACTGTTCCTTCAGTTTTTTTCCATGTCAAAAGAACAGGCACTGAACGCTGTGGGCATGGTGGCCCAGGCCTGTAATCCTAGTATGTGGGGGGTAGAGTCAGCAGGACAAGTTTCACGGCAGTCTTGTCTACATAGTTCCAGCTGGCCCTGGCTATATAATGTCTCTAAAGAAAAATAAAACAAAATAAAAGGGAACATAAAGATGGCTCATCAGAGAAAGGCCCCAAGGTTGCCCCAGCAAGCAGGACACCCTGAACTCTGCCTAAGATCCACACTGACAGATGACACTCCCCTCCTGACTTCTGCACATGTGCACACACTAGATATAGACACACAAAAAGTAAAGAAATATAATTAAAAACAAAACCAGTGTGCTTCACAAACTGGGGACATTTCACAGCTTAATGACAGTGTCTTTCTTTTCCTGCTTTTTTATGGAAGGGAGGGAGGGAGGGAAGGAGGGAGGAAAGGAGGGAGGGAGGGAGGGAGGGAGGGAGGGAAGGTTTCATGTAGTACAGGCTGGCTTTGCATTCACTTTGTACTCTGAGCTTCAGGACTCCACCTTCTGAGTCTCCTGAGTCATGAAGGATGTGTAATACACCTGTTTTGTTTGTTGTTGTTGTTGTTGTCATTGTTGTTGTTTTGATTTTCTTCCCCCCCCCCCCAGGGTTTCTCTGTGTAGCCCTGGCTGTCTTGAAACTCATTCTGCAGACCAGGCTGGCCTCAGACTCAGAGACCCACATCACCACCAACTGGCTCACAATTGGCTTTATGTGCTGCTACAGATTAAATCCAGAGTTTCATGCATGCTGGGAAAGCACTGTAGCACAGCCAGCATTTTTTTTTTAATCAATGCATTAAAAACAGTGATTCTTAAGCCAGGCATAGTGGTACATGCCATAGTCCCAGCACTTAGGAAGCAGAGGTGGACAGGCAAGAGAAAGGCTGGAGAGAGGCAGAGGTGGAGAGGCAGAGAGGTGGAGAGGCGGAGGCGGAGGCAGGAGTATCTTTCTGAGTCCCAGGCCAGCCTGGTCTAGAGAGCAAACTCCAGTGCAGCTAGGACTACACAAAAAGACCCTGTCACAAACAAACAAACAAACGAACGAACGAACAAACAAACATTGCTGCTACAAAACAAGCTGCTTGAGGACTTAACTCCCAAGAGCCAACTCTATAGTACATTCTTTTAATAATTAAAAAATAGCTTGGTGTGGTAGCACACAGGCAGAGGTAGGAGGATCTCTGTGTTCTAGTAAGTTCTAGTACAGCCAGGGCTATGTAGAGAGATTCTGTCGATAGATAGATAAATAGATAGATAGACAGACAGACAGGCAGGCAGGCAGGCAGGCAGGCAGACAGAGACAGTCCTATGGGGAAGACAATCCTATAGCTGTGCAGCTCTGACCTAGGCTGGAAGCATGAGGCCCTTTGTGGTTCTGACTCTGGGTTCATTCGGGTCTGCTGCGCCACCCTCACCTCTGCCTACCTGGGCTCCTTCAGCAATGGCCTCTGCAGTCCAACCATGGGCAGGCACAAACTCTAGGGCTGCTGTCAAGATGCGGTGCTGTAGCTGCTCCTCACTCTCGTAGTCCTCATCCTCCTCTCCACTCTGGTCTGTGTACCTGAAATATCAGAATGCAGCATACCTCACACCTCACTGTCTACAGTCGGGAATGCAGAAAGCCAACCAGAACCAGAGGTTCTGGGTTTCCTCTGAGCATGATAAGAGGGGCTGCTGTATTAGTCTGGGTTCTCTAGAGTCACAGATCGTATGGGCAGTCTCTATGTAGTTAGGGAATTTGTCGATGACTTACAGTCTATAGTCCAACTTCTTGGCCTTTTTGGCACCAGTACCCATGTGCACATACCACAACACACACACACACACACACACACACACACACACACGCGCGCGCGCGCGCACACTCTTTTTTAAGTACTTTAAAAAACTAGATAAAACTGGGCTGGGCATGGAAGCACATACCTTTAACCTGACACTTGGGAGAAAGAGGTAGGTGGTTCTCTGAATTCTAGGTCGGCATAGTCTACATAGAGTTCCAGCCCAGCCAGGGCTACACAGTGAGACATCTCTCTCTCTTTCTCTCTCTCTCTCTCTCTCTCTCTCTCTCTCTCCCTCTCTCCCTCCCTCCCTCCCTCCCTCCCTCCAGGGCTACACAGTGAGACCTCTCTCTCTCTCTCTCTCTCTCTCTCTCTCTCTTTTTTTTTTTTTTTTTTTTTTTTTGGTTTTTTGGATTTGAGACAGGGTTTCTCTGTATAGCCTTGGCTGTCCTGGAACTCACTCTGTAGACCAGGCTGGCCTTGAACTCAGAAATCCGCCTGCCTCTGCCTCCCAAGTGCTGGGATTACAGGCGAGACCTTTCTCAAACAAACAAAACATCAGAAAACTGATGAGCACTCTAATTCTCCATTGAGGAAAGTTCAATTTCCAGTGCAGGATTAACATGAAAAACAGATCTAATGATTCAAACTGTGAAAAGACACTAAGAATCTACTGTTGAGCTGCCTGTGGTGCCATCTATAATCCAGCACTTGGGAGGCTGAGTCAGGGAGATTTCTGAGTTCAAAGCCTGCCTAGGCTATAGAGTGAGATCTCAGCTTAAAAAGAAAAACTTATACAAATATCTAAAAGACATTTTTATGTCAGCTGAGTTATCTCTGTGTATAATTTCAAGTGTTTTCCACATGCTAAGATTTTCTAAAATGAAAAGGTATTGTTTTAGCCTTAGAAATGACTGAAAGTAGCTAAGCACGGTACTCATATCTGTAATCCCAGTATTTAGGAGACAGGCTGGGAGATTCCCAGAATTCAAGGCTATCAGCCTGGGGATACACAATAAGTACCGCCAGCTCAATAAGAGTAACACACACACACACACACACACACACACACACACACGAGAGAGTGAGAGCGAGAGCGAGCGCATGAGCGCTGAGCAGTAGTGATGCATGCCTTTATCCCAGAACTTGGGAGACAGCGGGATTTCTAAGTTTGAGGCCAGCCTGATCTACAGAGTGAGTTCTAGGGCAGCCCCAGCTACACAGAGAAACCCTGTCTCAAAAAAAAAAAAAAAACACCAAAAAAACTGAGGAGGGGGGATGGGATAGGGGGTTTCCAGGAGGGGGGAAACTGGGTAAGGGGATAACACTTGAAATGTAAATCAATTAAAAATAAATAAATAAATAAATAAATAAATATTAAAAAACAAAAACAAACAAACAAACAACAACAAAAAACCCCACAAGCCTCTATCAGAAAGAAAAGAGGGAGCCGGGCATGGTGGCACACGCCTGTAATCCCAGCACTTGGGAGGCAGAGGCAGGTGGATTTCTGAGTTCGAGGCCAGCCTGCTCTACAGAGTGAGTTCCAGGACAGCCAGAGCTACACAGAGAAACCCTGTCTCGAAAAACCAAAAAGAAAGAAAGAAAGGAAGGAAGGAAGGAAGGAAGGAAGGAAGGAAGGAAGGAAGAAAGAAAAGAGGGAAGAGAAGGAGAGGGGAGAGAAGGAGAGGAGGAGAGAAGGAGAGGAGGAGAGAAGGAGAGGAGGAGAGGGGAGAGGAGGAGAGGGGAGAGGAGGAGAGGGGAGAGGAGGAGAGGGGAGAGGAGGAGAGGGGAGAGGAGGAGAGGGGAGAGGAGGAGAGGGGAGAGGAGGAGAGGGGAGAGGAGGAGAGGGGAGAGGAGGAGAGGGGAGAGGAGGAGAGGGGAGAGGAGGAGAGGGGAGAGGAGGAGAGGGGAGAGGAGGAGAGGGGAGAGGAGGAGAGGGGAGAGGAGGAGAGGGGAGAGGAGGAGAGGGGAGAGGAGGAGAGGGGAGGGAATAATGAAGGAAAAGGAGAAAGCTGTGAAGGTAGGAGAGGACGGCGAAGAAAGAGTACACTCGGAAGCTCGCAAGGTGGCCAGCAATGGGTGGATGTGGCCACTAATGCTGACCTGGGGGGTGGGCGAGAAAACTCGGGCCCCTGTGAGTCAGACTGCTGCTGAGAAGAGTGAGGAGGCTGCTGCTTCTGCTCTTCCGAAGACCTGAAGCGCGTGGCGGTGTGGAAGGCACGTGGCATCAGGGGCGATCGGCAGCGGGCCGCTGAAACAAACAAGACTGTGGTTACCGAGCTCACCATGGAAGACCCGAGGCCCAGAGCGGCGCTGAGGAGCTAGTGCACAGCAGGGCCACTCATCCCAGTGCTGAGAGCCCCACAGACCCCCTGAGTAAAACAGCAGCCGCGAGACAGGTAATGCACCGAACACAAGATCCGGCTGTCCTCTGGGTCTGTTTCTACTGTTGGTCAGCTCTGTGGCTCTGTATGAAACATTTCCCTCAGTATGCAGACTCAGATAATTGTCTTAATTATTACTGTGTACATGATGTGCAGGGACATCAGTCCACGGCACGTGTGGTGCTCGGAGGACACCTTTGTGGGGTCGGTTCTCCTTCTGCCCTTACATACTTTCTGGCAATGGCGCTCAGGTACCTCAGTTTGGGTCAAGCACCTTTCCCCACTGACCCATATTGCTGGCCCCTTAATATGCAGCGTAAAACCCACACACTGAGAGTTCTAATCTACTCGGTCAGTGACAATGCTGCTATGGTACCCCAGATGGGAACATATGGTACCCCAGATGTGCCTGCCTTCCCAGTGTTTCCATGGCAGTTCTTTTCTTCCCTTTCCATGTTTGTGTGTACTGTGTGTGTGCATACGCATGTTTGCATGGATGTGGGTGGGTGAGCATGCACAAGTAGGTAAAGGCTTGAGGTCAACCTTGGGAATCACCCCCAAAGCATCTGTTCTCCACTTTATTGACTGAGGCAGGATCTCTCAATCAAACCCAGAGCATATGGCTAGCCTTACTAGGCAGCCTGCACTAGAGATCCCTTTACTCCACCTTTGAAGACTCACTCCTTCCTTCCTTCCTTCCTTCCTTCCTTCCTTCCTTCCCTCCCTCCCTTCCCTTCCCTTTTTTTCCTTTCTTTTTTTGTCACGGTCTCACTATGTAGTCTTGGCTAGCCTCAAACTTCCAGAAATCTGCTCCTCTGCCTCCTGAGTGCTGGGATCAAAGGCATGCACCCCCACATGCCGCATCTTATGTGGGTCCTCACTCTCAAGCACTTTACCTCTGAGCGGTCTTCCCAGCCCTCGCAGCCTCATTAACTTAGGAAAGACCAGTAGCATTAGAAACTACCTTTTCTTTCCCAGCGTCTCATCAACATCCGCACACCTGTAGACCCGCTGAAGGACTGTGAACACCTGCGTACCGTTCCAGCTGCCGCATGCTCATCATGCCTTCATGAACCCACTCTACTCTCATTATTTATCGCAGATCTCGTTCTTCATCTCCAACATTTTAGCCCATGTAACAGTAGACTTTACTTACTGTCCCTTTATGGACGGTTTATATAAGACAAAACATACAAATCTTAAACAGTTCTGTAAGCAATGCAAACACATACACTTGTAGAACTGGAATCCTATGTCATTACCATCACCCAGAAAATTCCTCTCACCCTTTCAGTCAGTTCTTTTGTTCTGAAACTTACACTCTAGGTTAGTTTTTGCTTGTCTTTGGATTTCTTTAAAGTTTCTTTTGTTTTGTGTATTTATTTATTTATTTATTTATTTGGTATTTGATTTTTCAGGACAGGGTTTCTCTGTGTAGCTCTAGCTGTTCTGGAACTCAGTCTGTGGACCAGGCTGGCCTCGAACTCAGAGTTTTGCTTGCCTCTGCCTCCTGAATCCTGGGGTTAAAGGCTTCTTAAAGGCATGTGCCATCACTGTCTGGCTAATTAAAGATTTGTTTATGTGTATGAGTGTTTCGCCTGCATGTATGTATGCGTACCACACATCTGCCTGATGCCCACAAAGGTCAGAAGAGGAGGCTAGGAACTGAACCCAGGGCGTCTGCAAAAACAGTGAGTGTTCTTAACACAATGAGCCACTTCTCAGGCCCTGCTTAGGATACATTTTAAATGTATGACTACAGGTGTTTTGCCTGTATGTATGCCTGTGCTACATGTGCATGCCTCATGGTCATGGAGACTAGAAGAGGCTGCTGCACCCACGTGACTGGCAGGAACTGAACCTGCGTCCTCTGGAAGAACAGTAATCTTAACCCCTGAGTCCTCTCTGCAGACCATTATTTAGTTTTAATAGTGTATACTGTGTCCGTCTGGGGTGGGGGGGCAGGGAGGAGGATGAGGAAGGCACCGGATTCTGGCGCTGGGGCTAAGGTAGCTGTGAGCAGCCCGGCATGTGTGCTGGGAAGCAAGCCAGCGTCCTCTGCAGAGCAGCATGCACTCGCGCCTGCTGAGCCTCTCCCTAGCCTCCTCAATGGGTGTATTTTTACATGATCGGTCTAGGTCAACTCTCAGAGGAGTCTATAACAACAGTTAGAATGTTTTGTTTTCTATGACTCTCTGAAAAGCCATTTTCCTGGATCTCTCTTCCTTTCGAGTGCCTGCCTTTCCCCCTCAACCCTTGTGCTTAAGTTTGCATTAAAATCTTAACTGCTTTAAACACACACACACACACACACACACACACACACACACACCAAAAGATCAGCCCATATTATTTTGAGATATAGTCTTCCTATATAACTCAGGCTGAGACAGGACTAACAAGTTTTTTAAAAAGGAACAAAAAGGAAAAGCATGTCGACACACTCTTTTAAAAATCTCTCAGGAAGCAGGAGCAGGCCAATTTCTGTAAGTTCAAGGTCAGTCTGGTCTATATTATATAGCAAGTTCCAGGTCAGCTAGGGATACAGAGTGAGACTCTGTCTTAAAAACTTTAGAAAGGGGAGAGGTACTTTGGAGGTACCTGTTGTAAACTGCTTGCATAGTACTGAAAAAAGATGAATGTTTGGTTTTTTAGGGCCCAGTCATTTGTTCTAAAGCTACAGTGAATACACTTGAACTTTTTTGTGGACACAATTTCATGGGTAAAAACCCTAAGACTGGATTTGTTGGGCTGGAGAGATGGCTCAGCAGTTAAGAGCACCAACTGCTCTTCCATCGGTCCTGAGTTCAATTCCCAGCAACCACATGGTGGCTCACAACCATCTGTGATGGGGTCCGATGCACACTTCTGGTGTGTCTGAAGAGAGCAATGGTGTACTTATAAGATAAATAACTCTTAAAAAAAAAAAAAAGAAACTGGATTTACTGGCTCACATTGTATTATTTTTGCTAAACATATTTAGTCTTAAACTCTAGCAAAAAACGACAAAAAAGGAAGTCACTGAAAATAATATGGAAAGAAACACAACATCATGCATAAAAACATCAGCATTTGGTATATGCACAGAAAATGGAGCAAATGACTACAACATTTGATGTGGAGTCCCCAAAGTATGGCTGCGAAATCTCTGCAGCTCACGGAGATTTCAGTTGCCTATTTTCTGTTAATGTGTCAGTGCAGAAAGATTCTACTTATGGACAGTGATTTTTTGTTTTTCCACTTAATGACAGTGTACAAAGTTTTTCAAGTAAACGTCTACTATTAATGAGGGAATAAAACTGTGGGGCATATGGCAGCAACGACGAATGTCACCGGCTTAGCGACGTGGTGTGGCAATAACTGACTCTGGGGAAAGAACGGACTGGACGCTCTCTGCGGCTGTTCGGTCGGTTTCTCCAGCGAGGCTGGCACAGCGCCTACGGCGACGGAGTTGAGAACGCTCTGTTGAGACGGGCTCTGTGACCTTGGGCACACCGAGCCCTCTCAGAAGCTCCATTACCTCTGGGAAACCGGGGTGACAGGACTGCCCCGCAGCTTTTGCCCCTCACAGCTCAAGTCCGGCGACTGAAACCCCTAAGCAGTTTTTTCCAGCTCGCGACTCCACGCCGATGCCCTTCACCTTGCTAGGCCCCACCACAGCCTCTGTCGCCCCACGCCAAGCCCAGATCCGCCCTGCGCCTCCTTCCCTCTTTTCCCCCGCGCCCCGGCTCGGCTGTCACCTCACCGGGCAGGCACCGCAGCTGCAGGAGCCTCCAGCCCAACCGGCCGAGGACACCAGACACGGCTGCCGTCGCCGCCATCTTGGAAGTGGGCACGCACGCTGAGGGCGGCGACGTGCCGGGCAGCGTCACGCCGTCAGCGGGGCTGCGTCGACTTTCCAGGACTCAGGTGCTGTGCTGTATCTTCTCGCGAGAGACTGGAACGAGAAGCCGGCGTCTTCGGAGCGGGTTTTCAGGCTAGGAGGAAGGTGAGGACGCTCGGGGCGGCTCGAGCATCTGACCGAGCTTAACGGTCTTCTTAGGGGCCACTCTCGTCTTCCGTGCTCTCGCTTCGGCTCCGAGCGACGTCATTGACACGCCCGGGAAAGCCGGTGTGGGTAGCCGCGGCGGCCGGGGCCCTGCCCGCAGCGTGCCTGACGCCGCGGCTCGTCTGCCGCCTCTTTCCTCGTGAAACCCGGAGCTGGCATCGGGACCGCCTGTTTACTCAGAGCCCTCTGTAGTGACCTTGGGTCTCTTCCAGGGCACTTGGCGGAGAGCACCAAAGGTGGGGAGGACCTGGAGCCCCAGGCTGTCCATTCGAGCCTGGCATCTATTTACTAGTTTTTTTTTTTTTTTTTTTTTTTTTTTTTTTTTTTTTTTTTTTTTTTTGAGACAGGGTTTCTCTGTGTAGCCCTGGCTGTCCTGGAACTCACTCTGTAGAACAAGCTGGCCTTGAACTCAGAAATCCACCTGCCTCTGCCTCCCAAGTGCTGGGATTACAGGCGTGCGCCACCACCGCCCGGTGGATGCTTGTTTATAAAACGATCCACCCAGGCTTTTGTCCTGGAGAGTTGACCCTGTCCCAGGGTGTGGGCCAGTGATCTAGCAGTAACAGGCCCTTTGCAAGGTTGGGAGAAGTTCGCTTCTCAGAGTCTGGCGTGCCTGGGTCCATGCTGTGGGTCTTCAGATAGAGCAGAATGCCTCGCTGCTCCACCAGGGAGGGCTTGATGTTTGCTAGAAGTAAACGGTGTATGTTTATTGTCATGGTCATGGAGGGAACATGTGTGTGTAGGTGCATATGCATGTGTGGAGAGGCCAGAGGACAACTTGGTTTTTCGTCAAACTGTGGCCACCTTTGTGACAAGGCCTCTAGTTGGCCTGAAGCTTACCAGTTAAGGCTGGATTCTGTCTGCCCAGTTACAAACCCGGCCACACGAGTTTTTTTAATTCTATTTTGTATTGTTTTGTGTGTGTTGGCGTGGTGTGTGCACAGTGGGAGTCAGAGGACAACTTTGAGGAGTTGCTTCTCTGCTTCCACTTTGAGTTCTGAGGGGTAAACTCGGGGTTGTCAGGCTTGTGTGGCAGGCCCCCTTTATTCACTGAATCACCTTGATAGCCCACACAGCAAGGTTTTCTATGTGGCTTCTGGGGCACAAACTCCTTATCCTTGCAAAGCACAGGCTTGCCCTGCCCAGAGCCCTGATAATGATTTTGGAGAGAAGAGTTTCACTGAGGAGCCCAACGGTCCTCAGAACTCATGCTCCTTCATCAATCTCCCAAGAGCTAGGATGACATGCAGGCTCCGACATTCTTGGCTATTAAGTTGGCGTTTGGCTATTAAGTTGGCGTTTGTTTGGCTTTGTGGTATTGAAGCCTGAACCCAGGACATTCTGGGTTAAGCACATAGTGAACTGTGCCCCTCTCCCTAATCAGCTGTATCTGCTACCACTGAGTCATCTCCAGCCTCTCCGCCACCTTAAATGGGACCACAAGCCTTAAGATTATGCTTGTTAGGTGCCTTAAAGATAGAAATGCCCATCTCCAGAAGTTCCTCTCCCATGCATCCGCTCTTACTGCCTGCTGGCAACCTAGCAGACTGGCCACAAACTCCCAGATCTGCCTACCTTTGTCTTGGGAGTACTAAAAGCAAAATGCCTATTCGCCTGCTAGTAACATTTTTAAAAAGCCATGGGTGGACGGTGTCAGTTGGAGAAGCGTCTAGCAAACAAGGTCAGTTATGTGACTTTGACTTCTACTTAACCTCTTTAGTTGTGAAACAGCCCTGAGTCACAGCTCCTGAGTATGCTGACTTAGGCACTGGAATTTTTTTTCTTTTTAAATAATTTTGGTTTTGTTGTTTTGGGGGTTTTTGTTTGTTTTTTGATATGGGGTTTGGCTGTTAGCTGCAGCTGTCGAGGAATTTGCTTTGTAGACCAAGTAGCTATAGTTTTTCTTTTTTTAACTAGATAAGCAAAAGCAAGCAAACAAACAAAACAGATGAACATTGTTACACCTCTAGAGCATAAAAGAACATTGTCTGTTAAGGAACGCTGAGGAGAAGCTGGAGGCCTGTGTGTTTTGATGGAGGGGAGGTTTAAGGTTTGATCTACTCATGAGCTCCCTCTTGTTATGGGAAGCAGAATGCGTTGTTTACTCTAATAATTTCCTGACAATCCACTGGTACAAGGATGTCAAAGGTGAGGCTCTCGGATGGAGGAAGAGCTTTGCGTATTTTCTTCACAAGCATCTGGAAGGAGGAAGAGGAAGGTGTTAGCAGGACTGTTGGAAACTAAGAAGTAGTGGACCTGAGTCTGTTCGTGAACATTATTTCATTGACCTCTGTGTGCCAGAGTCTGTGGAGTGCTTTACATAGCTTACTGTCCCAGGGTTTCTTAATAAGTCTTAAGAATATGAGGTTATTTACTGTTCCTCTTTATTGATGGGAAAAGAGAAGAAACTCAGAAAAGCTGACTTGATGTAGTTGTATACCTAAGGAAACAAAGTATTTTTACTGTCTTCCTGCCCAGCAGTAAGTACTCTGATCTTCCCTAGCCAGTTCTTAAATATAAGATTGATCCCAAATTACGCAACTTAAAGATTTACAAAGCTTCTTTCTCAACACCATGTGTCAATTAAAAGCTTAAAAATGTTCTTTCCTGATGCTGTATTTCTTATGGATTTAAAAATCTAAAACCAAACAACCAAAAACCCTGCCCGTCTGATAACCACCGGCATGGCATCCTTTACCTCAGCCTTTTGCTGAGTCAGGGCTGCACACAGCCAATGCTTACATGTTGAAACTAAACAAAAGCTGTGGTTGGAAATACAATAAGGCAAGAGTCACTTTGGAATGGAAGCTGGATTTTGAATCTAGCCAGATAAGGAGTTCAGTTTTGCTGGGGAAATTAAAACCATTAGTAAATTATTTCTTAACATGACAAAGCGCAAGTGTAGTCAAGGATGACTAGTTAAAGGTCATGGTTTTAGACACAAAGGAATCAAGTTACATGAAGTGAACATTTTTTTTCAAGCCAAACATGACGTTGTATAGGTGTAATCCTAGTATTTGGGAATTAGAGGAAGCAAGATCAGAAGTTCAAGACCAGTCTGAGCTTGTACTTCAAACACACCAGAAGAGGGCATCAGATCTCATTACAGATGGTTATGAGCCACCATGTGGTTGCTGGGACTTGAACTCAGGACCTTTGGAAGAGCAGTCAGACTCTTAACCGCTGAGCCATCTTAAGTGATGTTTTATTTGTGTGTGCCCACCTGTGCTGTAACTCCCCCTCCCCCCGCCAAATGTTTTTACAGAAGGTAGTATCCCTGTCGCAGAGTTGGCTGTCCCTGCAGAAGTCAGAAGTATTGAGTGGGAACCTTCCACTGCTGCTTCTTGAAACTAGAAACTAGGTAGCATTAATGTTTGAGGAGGCAGGAGCTGAACAGGAGTACCCTGACCTCCTTCTCTGGAAGCATCCTGTACACCGTTCTGCATATCAAGTGGGAGAGAAAGTTGACCTGGGGCAGGGTGTTTTCATAATTAAAACATAGATTTGGATTCTAATCCCAGAATTTTGTTTTATATCACATAATATTGGTGTGTATAGTGTTGGCTGACACAGTTCTTTACCTCTACATTGGGAGTGACTAATATCAGACTGTTGTGAGGGTCATTTGAGTGATGTGTGTATAAGGTACTTTAAAGAGGCTGGCGAAGGGTAAACGTCGAAGGCAGCATTGGTAACTACAGATTCAGTGGAGTTGAATTTTTATAAGTAATGAAAAAGAAGTGTTTGGTTTGTAAATTAAAACAAATTTTAAAAAGACCCACCTAGCTGTGGTTAGGTTATCTGCCAACGTCCTGCCTTCCTTGCTGAGTCCTTGGGCCTGATGAATGCCCTACTTGTGTTATAGCCTGCTCAAACTAAGTTATCTCAAAGATGAAATCCTTCTGTCTCCACCCTTCTTACTTGATGCTAATCCCCTTGTCTTGACTGCCTTATCAGTCACGTCTCCCTGTTAAGTCAGGGACTGTTGAGATTCTGAAGCCGGAGGCTCTAGGTTCATTCAGTCTGGCTCTTCGGGTAGGTAGCAAGCTTTGTAAAGTCCTCCATAGCGGGAGGGTGGCGGAGGAGGCTGTTACTCTAATCATGCCTGATGAGAGCTCATGGTTATACTGCACTTTTGTCCTGTCTTTTTTCTTTTGCCGGGAGCATTTAGGTCCAGCAGCACTGCAGGAATGGCAGAGTTTGGGATCTCCCCTGGCCAGCATGTGGCAGTGTTCTGGGACAAGTCATCTCCTGAGGAAGCCCTAAAAAAATTGGTGGATAGACTTCAAGGGTTAACTGGCAGCGAGGGCCAGGTATTCGTGGAAAACATCACCCAGCTGTTGCAGTGTGAGTACCCACCGTCCTTTGCTCGCAGGGCTAGAAGCGTTTTCATGGGAGTGCTGCTTGCCTGTGGTTCCTGATGCTTGGGTTTTGTTTGGGGCCACCCCATTTCTTTTCAGATGAAATATAGTGGACCCGGGTGTGCAGGCTCTTGTGTTTTGGAGTCTATTCCCATTCTAAAAAGCTTCTTTTTCACTTCTTCCCCTGGTCTTACTAAGGTTAAGAATTAGTTGCCGGGCGGTGGTGGCGCACGCCTGTAACCCCAGCACTCTGGGAGGCAGAGGCAGGCGTATTTCTGAGTTCAAGGCCAGCCTGGTCTACAGAGTGAGTTCCAGGGCAGCCAGAGCTATACAGAGAAACCCTGTCTCGGAAAAAACAAACAAACAGACAAACAAACAAACAAAAAAAGATTTAGTAAGATACAGGGCAGAATAATCAACACTTTTTGCTAGTATCGGTGGCTTAATATTTGCTATGTGGGTTCACTCTCCTGGGTGAGACCAGTGTCCTCTGTGGGAGCTTGATAGGAGGGTTGGGAGATTGCTGCCCATCTTAGGCAACTGTTGATTATTCTTTTCAGCTGCCCATAAGGAATCCAGCTTCGATGTCATTCTGTCGGGTGTAGTTCCAGGAAGCACCTCTCTGCACAGCGCTGAGGTGCTAGCTGAGATGGCCCGGGTCCTCCGGCCGGGGGGATGTCTTTTTCTGAAAGAACCAGTGGAGACAACTGGAGGTGAGGATATTGTTGCTCAGAAGGTGAAAGTTTAGCACAACTGAGTCTTTGCACATGCATGCTGTCTTCCCGAGCAGAGGTACTTTTACTACAGTAAATGTAGTATTACTTTCTCAAGGATAGATGTTAGAATCTGAGGCAACAGAGCTGAATAGATCTTTGATTGACCCACCAGATTATAAAGAGAAGGAAATTGCCACCTAAAATGGCTGAATCTCTCACCAGATGAAAGGTTCATCTTTGTCATGTTTCCGACACAGAGAACATTCCAGCAGTAAGGAGGAGCACACAGCAACTTCCTGTGAATCTGTGGTTATTCTAGGATACAGAGTTTAAAGTAATGGCTGGAATCCTGAGAGAAAAGAATAATCTATTCCAAGAATTCCAAGCTAAAACTAATCCAAGGACTCAAGCCTTTTGGCTCAGGAGTGTAGCTGTCAGAATTGTTAATCCTGGGTTTCTAGCTTCTTTTTTTCTTCACTGAATTCAATCAAGATATAGAAATATATCCCATCAGAAACAGTAAAATAATAGAAATGGAGGTATTTTGGAGTAAATAAAAATATATTGTGTATCTGCAGCTGTGACCTTGTGATGTGTATGGAAGACACAAGCTTTCTTGCTGGAAACTTTTATGATTTTTTAAGAGAGAAGAAATGGGCACGCGTGCGTGCCTGTGTTTGTATATGTTTGCCTGTCTGTCTGTCTGTGGGTGTTTATGAACATGAGTGCAGGAGGCCAGAGGTATTGGACCCCTTGTAGGGTTAGTGGGGTCCCAAGTTCACTTTGCCACAGGGCACAGCCACTGGGGAGACAGGACACGGGACTTTAACTGTGCTTACCCCACGCCATCGCTGGGCAGGTGTTGGGCTATGGGGAAGCCGTGGGACACTGCTTCAGGGCTGGGGGAGCACAGTCTGAGGTCCCGGGGACACTGGAGGTGACTCGGGGGTACCCAGGCCTGCAACAAGGCTGGGGCCGTCTGGTTCTTGGGCACCCAGGCACTGCTGGGAACCGCAGAAGAGCTGAGAACGGAGTAGGGGCCCACGGGCTGGATCTAACCTGGGGCCAAGGGGTAAAAGGGGAGCCCTGGCTGGATCTATGGGGAGGAATACTTGGATTGTCAGAGGCTGGCTTGGGCTTGGTCATGGTTGGGAGTGCAGAGAGGCCTTCTACGGGAGACTAGATGGCGGCTCTTAGGTGAAACCCTTCCCCATGGCTCCCCAGGCAGATCCTGATGAAAGAAAGCCGTCCATGGTTTGAAGGCATTTATTGTAGTGGGAAGTGGATGAGTGAAACCACACCCCACTTCTCATGGTGGGCTTGAGGTTAAATACCTTTTGCAGGGAGGAGTGTCTGGGAAGGAGAGTTTATTAGCTAAGTCTTACAGGCCTTTATGTACCTTAATAAAATGAAGATCTGTCTTGAGGCTACATGACCATAGGTCACATCCTCTACCTGTAGAGGGCTTGGGGCGTTGCCTTTACGTGACTAATGGCCACGGATCTGTGGAGGGTTGCAGCCTCATGCCAGGAGCCTGGTTACCTGGGAGTGGGGTGAAACATCTTCCACCCCTTTAGGGTCACTGGGGTTTCTAGCCTTAGCTCAGCCAGGAACCAGGCTGCCTTTCATAGTCCTACAGCCCCCCCTTGGGTTAGGTCAGGTGGTTGTGAGCCTTCTGATGTGGGCGCTGGGGGCCAGGTTCCCATCCTCTGCAAGGGCAGTGAGTACTTACAGCCACTGAGCCGTCTTCCAGCCTGTTCTTGCTGGAACTTTAAACCTTGAGTCATAAATGGTGAGAGACAGTACTTAGGTTTCTGTGTACTTCACAGTTTATAACTTTATTTATTATCTAACATTCTTTGGGAGGGATTTCCCAGAAGCAGAACGATGGAATTATGACCTGTACTAGCCTAAATAAGAATACTTGGGGTGCTGGAGAGATGGCTCAGCGGTTAAGAGCACTGACTGTTCTTCCAGAGGTCTTGAGTTCAATTCCCAGCAACCACATGGTGGTTCACAACCATCTGTAATGGAATCAAATACTTTCCCAACAGTGTACTCATATAAAATAAATTAAAAAAAAAAAGAGTACTTTGAACCACCAAAAGATTTTTCAAGGTAAAATGTTATCACTAAACTATGTGCACATTAAACAAAGTAAGTTTTTCATGCTTGAGAGCCTGTGGACTCACATGGGTAGAGCCTTGTGGGTTTCCCAACTTTAACATATGGAGCCATTAATGGAGGTTTTCCTTGACAGTTAACAATGACAAAATGAAGACAGCCTCTAAGCTGTGTTCAGCCCTGACTCTTTCTGGCCTTGTGGAAATAAAAGAGGTAAGTGTGTGGATATCCGTCCTTGCTAGGTATGTAAACCTTGGGTGACCCAAACCTACAGAGTTTGTCAGTGATCCTAGGGCAAGAGAGGTGACAGGTGCTGTGCAGAACTAGGAAGTAATGTGAGACTCGCCACCCGAGAGAGACAGGTGCTTTGCAAAAGAAACCCTTGGGAGCAGATCCCCTCTGAAGACTTGCACTGGGCTTCTAGAACGGTTTAACAAATGGTGGCTGTGCTTCAGGGAGGACGATGATTGGCTGCTTCTGTCTGCCTCAGT
>OZ030024.1:39837700-39880200 GCA_964023405.1 Apodemus agrarius
GCCTCAGCTTCCCAGGCACCTGTGTAACATCGATTACAGCTGTTACTGACTCGCGTGGCTGGGGCCCTTACTGACTCTTCATAAAACAAGAGACCTCTGCGCGTACACAGGGCCCTTTCCTTTGGCCCTTAGCCTCTCTATATGACCCTTGTTTCTCCACAGTGCTACCTGGGCGACGCTTTCCGCTGTGCCAACTGCCCGTACCTTGGGATGCCAGCCTTCAAGCCTGGCGAGCAGGTGCTCCTAAGCAATAGCAGTCTCCAGGATGCCTAGGGGGAACCTCGAGCCCACAAACCCTCCTCCAGCTGACTCTGGTCCCTCAGCTCCTCCCTCGGCCTCCTCCCATCTCTGATTTAGTCACTCTGAAAACACTCACAGGGAGAGCCTTGTAGCAGAGTGAAGCTGCTGTGGGCAGTGGGGTGTGGTGCTGCTGTGTCTTGATAGACCAAGGTGTGAGGGGACCTGCCTCCTAGTGTTAGAAGAGGGTGGACTCTAAGGAGCCCTGCGCCTGGTGGTACAGTGCAGACACTCTCCACCCTGGAGTCTAGCCGCCTTAGAATATTTATGCTGAATAAGCTCCAGGCTCCACTGGTGATGCTGCCACCTACTGCACTTCCTCAGGATGGATTTCTTGGAGCCGTGGGTCCTCTGTCAAAGAGCCTCGAGGGCACCAAAGAAGTCACTCTCCCTGTTGTGACCCATCTTGTGTCCCTCTGCCTTTCTCACCTCACCCCGTTTACTGTAGTGTTGTATCTGTGTCCTGTTGTCATTTCCGTTAAATGGGTATTAAACTTCTGTGTTTCTATGTCTCCCTTTTACTGTGTGTGTGTGGTGGCGGAGGGTTGTCTGTCAGTCATCCGCATTCAACTTGGGCTATGAAAATTGTTTGTGGAGAAGTCAGTGTCACACAGGAGTGGGGCCAGAGCTGCCTTTGTTGATTAGGATCTGTCCTCCTCTCCTGTGGGAACCAGGTTGAGGAGAATGCAGGTTAGGGCGGGCTGACCAGCAGCAGGAAGTGTCAGAGCAGGAGACCCTCTTCAGTCCCCCCTGCCTCTGCCCACACACCTGTCATCCGTCGAGCCTGCTGTTACCTGTCCGAGACACTTGATCTTCCTAGCTCGCTTCTGCTGGTCCCTGCGGCTGAGGTTTAGCTATGGGTGGGTGTGGTGAAAAGCCCTTCGAGAAGCAGAATTTCTGTTGACCCCAGTGACCCTTGCCTTGTGTTACCTCCCCTCCAATTACAGCAAAACTTGAAAGCCTCTGGAGGTTCCCTTCTGTCCTGAGTGGAGAGGCTTTGGTAAAGTGAAAGGGTTTTACAGATGGACTCACAACCCCGTCAGGACTTAAAGTTAATTAGAAGGGAGATTATCCTTGGCCTGTTCTGTTGATCCTTTAAAAGAACTAGAAACAAAGCCTTTGTTGCTGCCTGTACAGAAGCTAGTGCTGAAGTTTTCAGAAGTACAAGCCCTGCTAAGAAAGTGGGGCTACAGCCCCGCAAGGAACTTGGTTCTGCGGCACTGGGCCACCCGGAAGAGGACTTGGTTTCAAATGGGAACACGGCCTGTGCCTGCAGTCATGGCTGGGATCCATGGGTGGAACACTTGGTGTGCACAAGGCCTTGTTTTTGAATCCTAGTGCCAAAACCAAAAAAAGGTTTTCTCAGGCCAGAGCAATTGACTGAAAAGCCAGGATAATAAGTGGGTGTGTGGCTGACTGATTTATCACACAGCAACAAAGACCAACAGCCCCAGAAGGGTTTAGGTTCAGGGTTGACCAACTGGCAGAGCCACAGACCTGTTGGTTGCCTCTACTGCAGTTGCCCAGGTGAGGGACAAACATTTTGGCCTCTAGGTTGAGGAGAAGCCCTTGGGCCAGAGCTTCCTTGTGGACTTAGTTAATGCCTCAAGCCCTTCAGACCTGCTTGCGGATTCCCAGCTATGACTGGCACAGAGGAGAATGGTTTGGTTGGCATGGTAACAGAAGGAACACATCCCATTCAGTCAGATCCTAGACTGGTGGGGAGAAACCTTGCCCAGAGTACATGTAGGCCTCTGCCTGGCTAAGCGGCACACTGAGGAATTTGGGGTGGTGGGGTGCAGCTATTTCTCCAGCCAGACTCGATTCTGTGATGATAGCCTAAGGGGGAGTTTTAGCCATTTATAAGCTTCTGAGTCCAAAAACAAATTCAACCTAAACTTCGTGAATACATGTGTGGGCCTGGGAGCCTTTGTTTTTTAGTAAATATAATGATTTCTTTTTATTTGTTTGTTTTAAAGATTTATTATATTTAAGTACACTGTAGCTGTCACCAGAAGAGGGCATCAGATCTCATTACGGATGGTTGTGAGACACCATGTGGTTGCTGGGATTTGAACTCGGGACCTCTGGAAGAGCAGTTAGTGCTCTTAACCGCTGAGCCAGCTCTCCAGCCCCAATGTAATGATTTCTTTGTGTTTATATGTATACAAGCATACATACCATGGTGCACATGTGGGGGCCAGAGAATAACTTGGAGGAGCTGGTTCTCCTTCCGCCATGGGTCCAGAGATCAAAGTCGAGTCCTCAGGCCTGGCAGCCATTACCTTCACCCTGTGAGCCTTCTAAGTGGCTCTTGTTTTTATGGGATTGGGTTGTATGTAAGCCTGGCTGGCCTCCATCTCCCTCCCCTCCTCCTCTCTTCCCCTGTCTGAAATAAGCTCTGGCTACCGTAGCCTGAATCTCACTGTGTGGCCCAGGCTAGCCTGTGTGATCCTCACTAGCCACGGTGATCCTCAGGCTCTCGAATACTGCATTCTGAGCATGTCCCATCATGTCAAACCTGACTTTTAAAAGAAAATGGTTTTTTTCATTTTATGTGTATGCATGCATATATGTCTGTGTACCAAGTCTGTGCAGTGCCCAGGGAGCCCAGAAGATGGTGTCAAATCCCCTAGGACTGGAGTAAGAGCTGTGAGGCACTCTATGGGTGCTGGGAATAAACATAGGCCCTCTGCAAAGCAGCTAAGTTCTCTTAACCCTTGAGGATTCTTCCGGCTCCCTGGCTTCTTAACTCTATGAAGTCTTTGGCTTAGAATCTGGTGGTGTGGCATCCAGTCTCCCCTCATTCTGGAATCACTTGGTTGGTATGCACAGCAGAGGCAGGCCACATCTTCCCTGGGCTTTGGTGACAGCTGAGCCTTAAGGGGGCTTGGAGCTGAAGCGTGAGGGAAATCAGTGAGACAGGCCACAGAGGTGAAGGCCCTTGGGCTTTGCAGATGGTTGAGATGAGTCCCCAGGGAAGCCTGCCACTGCTTGAAGCTGATAGTTCTCTGACGTTACAAAATGTTGCTTCACCCAGTATGTGGTGACGGGGATTCGGAAGGTTTCTGCTAAGCAGAAACCCTACCAGATAAGGGTGGAGGTGTGGCCAGGTGGGGACACAGCAGGATTTGTTTGCACAGTTCAACACTGGTGGACCATTGGAATCACTGGACAGCTTCCAAAAATAAAAGCCTCCTGTGCCTGGGTTTTATTTACAAAGACCAGTTAATAGGAATCTTCTGGAGTGGTCTAGGGCAGCAGCGTCTCTCGAGGCTTTCCCAGATGATTTTAAAGTGCATTCTGAATTAGAGAAGATTTTTCTCAGCACAGCAGAAAACAAGGTAAAAACCACCCCAGCCAGGTATTGCAGTGTACCTGTAACTCCAGCACTCTAGAGGCTGAGGCTAGTCTGGGCCAAAGTTCTAGGTCAGGCTAGTCTACGAATGAGACTGCTGAAAACCAAAAATCCCAAACATATTTTTGAAGAGCAAGAGCCTAGGGTGCTGTGGCACAGTGTGGTGGCGCACGCCTTTAATCCCAGCACTTGGGAGGCAGAGGCAGGCGGATTTCTGAGTTCAAGGCCAGCTTTGTCTACAGAGTGAGTTCCAGGACAGCCAGGACTACACAGAGAAACCCTGTCTTGAAAAAGAACCTAGGGTCCAATCAGGTAGCCCTTCAGAGAATAGAGCGAGTTATAGGGCCACATCAAGTGGCTTGGAGCAGTAGGGGTGAGCTATAGCTGTGGATGTGGAGGCACTAAGGTGTCAGAAGGGTGTGTGTGTGTGTGTGTGTGTGTGTGTGTGTGTGTCCACGCATGTATGTGCACAGGAGATGGGGGGGTGAAAGGGAATATTATAAATATCTAAAGGGTACATACATATACATATAACTTGAGTACATGTGACAAAGATGTTCCAGAAAACTGGCGAACACACTCGGGACCAGATCTGGAATAGAGATAGGGATGTAGGCTTTCAGGGTAGGAGGATAGTTGATTAGTTGGTTCAAGGTGGACTCTCATACAATAGCCTAGATAGCCTAGGCTGGCTGAGAACTCACCTTGTAGCTCAAGCTAGCCTAAAAAGGTAATCCTCCTGCCTCCGCCTCCTGAGTGCTGACATGAAGGTGAGCTACCACATCTAGCAAGGTTGTTTATTTCCTCCCTCATATGTGCTCAGCACACTTAATCACTGAGCTACAGCCCCGGCCAGTGACGAATCTTTCTCTAAGCTATGTTATCATTGACTTATGTGCCTTACACATACATGTATTTTGTATTTTAGGATACTTTATTTGTAAAACAAGGAAACAAACCCTGGGCCTTAGGAAAGCTTCCACTAGGCCAGAGCAAAGTCCTGAACCTCCTGACCTGGATCTTCAGAGATAGATTCCATATGTGGGACAGCACAGCAGCTACATGAAGAGTCTACAGAGCCTGTAAACGCCAGCAGGCAGGAGGCAAAGGCAGGGTGGAGGGTTCAAGGCCATGCTGGGGTATAGCAAGGTGCTACCTGAAAAACAGAGGTTAAGAAAGAAAGCACACTCTGGGCCGTGGTGTCGCATGCCTGTAATCCCAGCACTTGGGAGGCAGAGGCAGGCGGATTACTGAGTTCAAGGCCAGCCTGGTCTACAAAGTGAGTTCCAGAACAGCCAGGACTACGCAGAGAAGAAACCCTGTCTCGAAAAAACTAAAAAAGAAGAAAAGAAAAAGCACACTACATAGCAGTGCTGTGGAGAATGTCACCATAGAGCGGATAACTACTGACCAGAACAGAATCTAATGCTTTCACTTAGTTTCTGTGCGAGTGCACATGCACACATATGTAATATGTACTTACCACTTTATGAGTTACCTACAAAAAACTGAGATGTGTTTGGGTGTTTTGTCAGCATCTGTATATGTATATCATATGTGCACAGGGTGCCCAGACAGAAGAGGGTATTGGGTTTCCAGGAACTGGAGTTAGAGATGATGGTTAGTGACGTGGTGCTGGGAATCAAAACTGGGTCTCGGGAAGGGCAACAAGTGTTTTTCACTGCCCAGCTAACTCTCCAACGGGAGATTTTAGAACTAAGTCAAAAGAACCTACTACACAGAAGCAATAAAAGCCCAAATTGAAGTGGAATGAGGGAGGGGGAACCCCACAAAACACCAAAATAATTACGTAGATGCAATTTAAGAATTATCCCGAAATTAAGAGTTGATTTATAGGTCTAGAAAGATGGCTCGGAAGTTAAGAACTTATTGCTTTTCCAGAGGACCTGAGTTCAGTTCCCAGCACCCATGTCAGGTGGCTCCCAACTGCCTGTATATCTCCCCCAGGGAACCTGACGCCTGGCGTCTTAGCACATATACTGACACAGTCACAAAAATCTTCAAAGGAAAAATGTCATCTACAAGAGAGAAATCGAGCGTGGTGGCACATGGCTTTAACAGCAGCACTCAGGAGGCTGAGACAGGTGGACCTCTGAGTTATAGCCAGTGTGGTCTATAGAGTGACTTCTAGAACAGCCAGAGATACAGAAACTGTCTCAAACAAAGGGAATGAAAGGTCAATACAAATAACTTTTTAAAAGGTGGTGATGTTTCACATAGAAAATAGTTTGATCCTGAACCATTTATAGTTCCTGGAGCCTTGCACACAATGTGCTGTGCAATGTCTAGGAGGCCTTGTCAATTCTCAACCCTTAAAGGAGTGGCGTTCATACATATAATCCTGGTAATCAGGAGGCCCATGTAGGACTGGGTTCAGAGTGAGCCTGGGTTACATAGGAGACTCTACTACCTCAAAAACCACCACCATCAAAAAACCCCACAGGACACTAAAAATGGGTGAAGTAAAACAGTCTAGACAAGTCTGGACTGCATACCAGAGGCCATAGAAAGACCGCTGGTTACAGACTCATGCCTGACAACTTGCTCAGCCTGATACAACCTAAGACCTCCTGCCCAAGGGTGGCACCACCCACAGTGGGCTGGGCCCTCCCACATCAATCACTAACCAAAATACCCATAGCCCCGCCTGCAGGCTAATCTGATGGAGGCATTTTCTCAATTGAGCTTCCTCAGATAACATAGGCTTGAGTCAAGTTGACAAAACAACCAATCAATACAGATAGGGTGACCACGACACGTCAACTGGACCACAAGGCAACACAGGGTTTCTGAAAGGGTGCTGTGTGACACAGAAAGCAGCGACTTAACTGGGCCCAACCTCAACAGGTCCGTGTTGGGCCAAGTTCACTGTTGCTGGAGAAGTGTGAGGGAAGGGAAGCCAACGTGTGAGAGCCCACAGCCGGGCAGTGGCAGACTGGAGGCAGGAGAGATGTGTTGAGGGGATATGGCCGGGAAAAGGAGCCCCTTACCGAGTCTGGCCGAGGGCTGCTCCGCTGAGGCCAGAGATTCAGCGAGGCTAACGAAACTTGCCACCACGATGGCCTACATAGAGCCATGCTTCCTCTCAATAGAGAGAATGCAAATAAAGATGTTAAAACAGCGACGAGTCAAGCTGAGGGCCTGAGTGGATGTGACCTTTAAACTCAAAGGGCTGTACGGGTTTACAGCTGGGAAAGGAGTAGCTTCTTTGAGAATCTCAAAACAGGATTGTGATTTTTGTTGTTATCAAAACATGTCTAAACTCCCTTGTGACCTTGAATAATAAGGATTTAATTTAATCTTTGGGGTCTATGGCTTTAACTCCTCAGCACATACATACTCTTCTCCAAGGCACCCTAGAAAACACCCTATGATCTCATTTTAAGATATTCCTAGCTGAACATGTTCGTGCATGCCTTTAATCCAGCATGCTGTATGGGTGTTTCCTCTGCATATATGTCTGTGAACCATGTGCATGCCTGGGACCTTTGGAGGCCCAAAGAAGACTGCCGTGAGGGGCCACGTAGGTGCTGGGAATCAAACTGATCGTGGTGGATGCCTTTAATCTCAGCTCTTGAGAGGCAGAGGCAGTCAGATCTCAGAGTTTGAGGCCAGCTTGATGTTCAGAGCAAGTTCCAGGACAGCCAGGACTACACAGAGAAACCCTGTCTTGAAAAACAAAGAAAAAGAAGTGAGCTCTTATAAATGGCACTGGTCGTTGTGTTTTTATCGAAGCAATAGAAAAAAAATAACCAAGACAAAGGGTTTCTCCGTATGTTTCCCAGCCTGCTCTTGGGTGCAAGCAATCCTCCTGCCTCTGTTTGCCAAGTGGCTGGAACTACAGGTATGACCACTCCTACGGGCTTCTACTGGCCAGCCCTCGTGGCCACACCCTCATGATCAACTGACCCTGTGGTGCCTTCTTCCTCCTTTTCCTTACTCTTGTGGTCTCTCCTCAGACCCCAAGACCGGGAACCACAGAAGAGCCTGCCTACCCCTCTTCTGCCCAGCCACAAGCTGTAGGCATCCTTAGTCAACCAATAGTCTCAAATTAAGGATCAAGGTTTGCAAACAAAAGCTGGCCTACGTGGTCCAGGCAGAACATGGCAAGTGATATCTCGGGATTTTGACAGGAAAGTAGACAGAATAGTATAGGGGGTTAATATCTGCCCAGATCTAGTGCTTTAAGGAGTGTTACAAATATAAAGGTTTTGTGTCTTTTATTTGGGCACTAAATGATCTCAGGTGGGGTAGAAACACACCCAATTAATGCTTACTCCAACCCAGGTCCTCCGATTAAAAGCATGAGCCAGCATGCCTAGCTTATAACGATTTTTTTTTTTTCCGAGACAGGGTTTCTCTGTGTAGCCCCGGCTGTACTGGAACTCACTCTGTAGACCAGGCTGGCCTCAAACTCAGAAATTCACCTGCCTCTGCCTCCCAAGTGCTGGGATTACAGGCGTGCGCCACCACCACCTGGCGCTTATAACGATTTTTAAAAACTCACAAAAGTTGGATCACAGATATACAAACACCATTTGGTATTTGTGGCCTTCTGATAAGTGGATGAGAAACAGTTACAGGTAAAGGAAATAGAAGCCTGTGTGCTTCTTGTCCAGTGCTCTCGGAGTTTGCTCAAACTCCTGGTGTTGGTGGCCCTGCAAGTTCCTGTAATCCCCCACCTCAGCCCCCACATCTTGCTAACTCTGGTAGTATATTGGGTGATTTCGTGACCTCTGCTCCCCCAGGGGACCACCGGACCAGCTACAGACATCCCTGTTTAAGGTCTTACATAGCTTCAATCACCTAAGGCCAGAGTATGTGTGGCTATCATCAATCTTGGACCTCTATTACTGTACCAGTGTGCCCCCTGGTGGCTTATTGAAGAACTGCCCAATTTCAATCTCCACATTTTAAAAGGTGTTTCAGTGTTAGGGATTCTCTGGAAATTTATTTCCTTTAGGAATTCATCCAGCCATTGTTGATGAAATATATTATTAGATTTACACTAAATAAATAATTCATTTACTAAGTTAGCTGACCTAAGTGACAGATTAGGCATGTGTATGTTGGGCTGGGGGGGGGTGTCCTACAAAAGTAGGAAGACCATGGAGGGTCTCGTGGGCCTGGTGGTGTTTGTACCGAGTACTGAAGGGAAGCTGTATTTCAACGTAGACAGGGGAAGCACTTTCAAGACAGAAGGACAAACGGACACCTTGCATCTCCTCACTGTCCATCCATCCCCTTTCCCGCCCCCACTTCTACCCCTCTCTCCTTCAGCATGAGAGTCTTCAAGCCACAGTGCCTCAAAGTGCCCCCAGGAACGTGGGGCTATCACCACACACACCTTGCACCCCTTCCTCCTCATGGTATTTTATAGCCGGTTGTGGCCCCACCCAGTTTCTCTGCTCAGTGGCCTTGAAGCAGCCCCTTTACTCTCTGCAGGGCCCACGGGACACCTCTCACAGATCTCTGCGAGCTGTCCTGCTTATCTGAGTTTACCCAACAGATGTCTCTTAAAGGCTTGCTCTAGCAGAGAGAAAAAAAAGCTGAGCAAGCATATTCCGAGGGCACCCTTGTTCTGGAATGCAAGCGTCCAGCAGGGGCTCCCCTTTGCCTCCCACTTCCCACCAATCATCCTTTCTCTAGTCCCCAGAAGCTTCTCTCCCCCCCCCCCCCGCCTCCCCAAAGACTCTACAGAAGGTGCCTCAGGACTCAGAATCTTAAGCAGTTGTTGGAGGGACACTTCTAGTGCTCAAGGAAGAGAAGCCTATTGTGGTAGAGGGAACCCTGGGTTCACAGAGAAACAAACCACTTCCCGGCCACCAGCCTCCTGATTGTTAATGTGTTGTTCTTGGTTCTACCACTATTAGGACCCTTAGCAAGCCCGACATACAATTCGTTCTGCAAGGCAAGAGCTGGCCACAAGGTGGCAGCAACAGGTTAAAAAAAATCTTCCCTCAGCTAACTTGCTGCTGCAGCCCAGACAGGCAGAGTCCTAGGAAGAGGAGGACCCTTGCTTGTGCTACAACCTGACCTAGAAAGGGACACCTGCGGAGTAGGCAAGGTTGACCTGGAATTGTGAGACCTTAACAACGGCCCCGCCCCAGCTCTGAGCTAGGCTTGGACACAGGGACTCCTGTACCATTCCCTCAGCGTCTCACAGAGGTCCCGGAGTGCTCACAGAGTCCTCTGTAGAACCGCAGAGCCAGGTCTGCAGGCACACACAGGCATTGTTTTGGTGAACCACCAGCATCAGAGCCCAGTGGCAGGGCAGCCAGCCCCTAAGAGCTTGGGAAGGAATCCCAGGACCTGTATGGGTGGCATCAACAGTGCTCCGTGTACAGTGGGGACAGAGGAGGAATCGTGAGCCTGGGGCCAGCTGGAGCCTGGGAGCAGATGGAGATGAAGTGGCCATCGAAGCTTAGGTGATGGGTCTTCTGAAAAGCCACCAAGGACCAGGGCCCTGTGAAATCAGCTTAGGGGACAGCTAAGTTGCTCCTGAGAGAGACAGCCGAGGCACGGGAAGGTGATGGCTGTCCATTTCCCAGAGCCAGACAGACTGCAGTGGCGGGGGTGGGGGGAGTTGGGGGGTGGGGGTGGGGGGGGCGCAACTTGGAAATGAAGGAGGAGAGACAGGGCTTCCAGGAAGACAGACACACACAGAAGGCTCTGGACACATTTACAACAGAGTCCAGTGCAGGAAGGATGACTTCAGCTTCACGTGGGACAATAATAGGGGCTCATCTTGGGGCGACTGGGAGACTTGGGGTGCCAAGAAGACAGGCCCTCCTTGGGATTCCTTTGGATACTTTCCATGGGATGCAGAGGGGGGGGACACTTGTGAGGGTCCTGCTGGGCTCTTTGTCCCCCTCTGCTCTGCCCTTACCATGTCTCCCCAGCCCCACCTCTCACTTATACGTCCTCTCCATGTCTCCCTCTCAGCCTCAGCTAACCTGGGCAGAGCAGGCCCAGCTGCCCTGTGAGGACCCAGCAGGAGCGGAAGGCATCCTGCATTGTGGGGACAGAACGCGCTGACCCAGTCTGAGGGAGGAAGACTTTATTCAGTGCTTGTGTGTGTGTGTGCGCGCCCCTGTAGCACATAAAAGTCCATAAAAGGGGGACAGGACATGTGGCTGCTCGTGGACTCTCAAGACCTCCACTGGACACAGGCGGCTTTAGGTTGAGACCATGGGCAAACAGCCCTGGCGACTCCAAATGCCTCGGTGGGAAGATCACAGCCTTTGGTTTTGCAGGAACCTGACGGCCTTCTTCACATGCTTGTCTTTGGGGTCTGCGCAGATGAGCCTGTCCTGGACAGTCACAAACCTACACAGGAGAAGGCCGTGAGTGAGAGCCAGGAAGGCCTTCAGGGCTCACCAACCAGACTGCATTGACTTGAACACTGAGCCAATTAGTGAATTCTTTCCTGCTGGGATCCTGACTCCACCTCAGCCTCCCTAGGGCCAGGGCTGTAGGCCTTCATGCCTGAGGCCCCTCCCTCCCCTCAGTGCACCCTGAGCCTGCAGAGCAGAAGTGAGAGAAGGCGCCCGTTTTCCTCTACTCAGCTCAGACCCAGAGCAGGAGGTGACGGTATTGCTGCCTACTATGTTACCTGGGATGTCCTATCCATCTTGGAGCCCCAGTTTCACCACACATCAAGAGGTTGGACCCCTTCAGCTGTGTGGGGGGTACAAGAGCATCCCTGGGTACCCAAAGCTGCCAGCCCAGGGGAATCAGGCTTGCCCCCTCCTTCCCTCGTTCCCAGTGGAACTAAATATAACTAAATATAAAAATCTTTATATACGTTCTTGGAACCAGTCCTCCATTGTTATGTTGTTCCCTGGGCACTCTAAGACCCTCCCCACTTGCCACTCTGGGTTCTAGGCATAGAAGTGGGACAGAGGGATACTCACACGATGGCATCCCTGGGACACTCCACTGAGGTCCTGTACCACCTCACCAGCTTCCTGATGGGAATGGCCCCCTTGAAGTAATCCAGGCAGCACTCTCGGCCTACATTGGTGGCTCGAGCTGGAAGAGCAGGAGGAGGCGGATGCCCTAAGGGTCAGGCCATGTGCCTAAGGACCCACGGGATGTGCCCTGTGTGCCTGTGTGAGCCTATGGGTGGCGACTGCCCGTACCTCTCTGTATTCTGTCTGTTCCTGGTGTGTGTGTGTGTGTGTGTGTCCTCCTTGTGTCTGCATGCTTGCACACTCATCTGTGTGAGTCCGCATGTGCAGCCGTCTCCATCTAGGAACCTCATTTCAACTTCCCGTTCTAAACTAAATATAAAAATCTTTTCATACGTTCTTGGAACCAGTTCTCCGTTGTTATGTTGTTCCCTGATGAGACATGAAGCCCATTAATGAAACAAATGGTAGCGATTCTGAGAATCGTTCATTCTGCGCCGTAAGCCCACAATCAAGGCCACTGTGTCCTAACATCTCAGGACGGGATGAGCTGTCCGTGGTGTTCCCGGGGTGTGTCCAGGTCAGGTGCCTGACATCACCCCACCACCACCATTCTCATCACCCCCACCATCCCCACCATCCCCATCACCCCCGCCATCCCCACCATCCCCATCACCCCCACCATCCCCACCATCCCCATCACCCCCACCATCCCCATCACCCCCACCATCCCCATCACCCCCACCATCCCCACCATTCCCATCACCCCCACCATCCCTACCATCCCCATCACCCCACCACCACCATTCCCATCACCCCCACCATCCCCACCATCCCCATCACCCCCACCATCCCCATCACCCCCACCATCCCCACCATTCCCATCACCCCCACCATCCCTACCATCCCCATCACCCCCACCATCCCCACCATCCCCATCACCCCCACCATCCCCATCACCCCCACCATCCCCACCATCCCCATCACCCCCACCATTCCCATCACCCCCACCATCCCCACCATCCCCACCATCCCCATCACCCCCACCATCTCCACCATCCCCATCACCCCCACCATCCCCACCACCCCCGCCATCCCCACCATCCCCATCACCCCCACCATCTCCACCATCCCAATCACCCCCACCATCCCCACCATCCTCAGCACCATTATCCTCCCTCCAGAGCTCCTGTGGCCACCCCCTGGTGACTCCTGTTGTAAGGACAGGGTATAAGTCACACAGCCTGTGTCTCTGCCGTGGTCCCTGTGTGACTGGGTCCCACCTCCCTACCCTGTCTGTGCCCAGCTCTCACCAGCGCTGGCATGCTGCAGAGAAGTCCCCAGAAGCAGGGCAGCCAGGAACAGCATCTGCAGTGACATCGTGGTACCAGAAGCCCAGGTGAAGGTCTTCATGGGTCCTTCTGCTTGTTTTGGTGCCCGGCGTGGAGGTGACCTATTTAACCTCTTTTGTGGTCATCCCACGCCTCCTGTCCCCTCCTATAATCCTTCCAGACTAGAGAAATTCAAAGAATTTGAGATAATTCAGGAGAAGTCCAGCTTGGGAATATTTGTGGCTTTCCAGAGAATGGTCACTCGACTCAGGACAGGGGAAGGAATCCGTGTCTAGGGGAATGACAGTGACTTACTTCTCTTTTCAAAAGGGAACATTTCCTCTATCAGGATCCAGAGCCTCAGCCTCATCTCATTTCATCCCTTGTCCTAGCCCTGGTGAACTTCCTTTGTGCTCAGCACCCTGTGGAGACAGGGTAGGGGCCTAAACAGAGATCTTAGGGAGACTCCAGGCAGGGCTCTGGGGGCCAGAGGATTCACAGGAGGGTGAACAGGTTACAGGGATGTTCTGTAGAAAAGGCCTAGCTCTATCCTATTCTGAGGAAACCAGAGGCTCAGCTGAAACTGAGGCTGTCTTCTTGTCCTTCCCCAGGCTAGCCCATACCCCAGGAGGCTCAGCTGAGTGGGGCTTTAGTCACTGTGTATCTACATGTGTACGTCAGTGGATTGGAAAGCTCGTTTTCTGTTATGAGTGGAATGGGGGTGGGGTGGGGAGCTGCTCACCTCTACAGGAGCTGCACGCCAGAGGCTGGCCTGAAAGCCTGTACAGCATCTCCAGGCCTCAAGCAGACTTTTTTTTCTTCTCAAGACAGGGTTTCTCTGTGTAGCCCTGGCTGTCCTGGAACCCACTCTGTAGACCAGGCTGGCCTCAAACTCAGAAATCCGCCTGCCTCTGCCTCCTAAGTGCTGGGATTAAAGACGTGCGCCACCACCGCCCGGCTACAAGCAGACTTTTAAGAAGCCTGTGTGGCACTTTCAGCATGCCCCGAAACTGATAACCACAGTGCCCAGACAAGGGTTTCAGGACAAGTCACTATTAAGCAAAGCCAGGGTCTGTTGAGAAAAAGAACCAGGTCTAGTGGCTTAGGCCTGGCATCTCAGCTACTGGGGAGGCTGAGATAGGAAAGTTCCAAGTTGGAGGGCTAGCCTGAGCTACCAGAGTTCACAGGTGCTAGTGAGACCTTATCACAATAAAGGGAAATGCCACTGCTTTGCTGTGTGACCCAGGGCATCTCACGGAGAAGGCATGTGCCACCATGTGTTTTACTCTTTAAAATGTTAACTTACTAACATCTTATTTATTTCTTATACTTATGCGTGTGGGTGTTTTGCAAGCATGCGCTAGCAGGCGCTCTACCAACTGAGCCACACCCCAGTTCCTCCCAGCCAGCAAGAAACACAGGCCCAGGCTGAGGGGCTCCTTTCCTTTCTCACCTCTCCATTTTCCTTCGATCGTGCCCTAAGGCCACAGCATTACTAAATTTGCTCATTCTCCCAGGCTAAGGGGCCTTCCCAGGCCAAAGCCATCCATTCTCTGAAGACCTGTCCCCAGGTGTGCAGCACTGTGGCAGGCAGGTGCTTGGGCTTTGATTCTGACGCTTGAGTTCTGGGCCTGGCTTCTCCTTGTCCCTAATTGACCAGAGGTAGTTTGCAGTGACACCTTATCCTCCCTCACCCCCTCCCATGCTGCCAGCTCTGGCCCCACATTAGTCATTGAACTGCCATTAAAATCTCACTAGAGGGCCGGGCAGTGGTGGCACATGCCTTTAATTCCAGCACTTAGGAGGCAGAGGCAGGCGGATTTCTGAGTTCGAGGTCAGCCTGGTCTACAAAGTGAGTTCCAGGACAGCCAGAGCTACACAGAGAAACCCTGTCTCAAAAAACCAAAACCAACCAACCAAACAAACAAACCTCACTAGAAGTAGTGATGGTAAGAGCCAGGTGGTGGTAGCACATGCCTTTAAACTCAGTACTCGGGAGTGAGTTCCAGGACAGCCAGGGCTACACAGAGAAACCCTGTCAGGGGTCAGGTTTGGGGAGTGATGGTAAGAAAAGCAGTCATTATCTGCTGAGACCAGACTCCTGGGAAGAGTGCTCATAGTATAAGCCCATCAGTCCTGGGGACATTCCTGAGATCCAGAGGAGAAAGTCCAAGCATCCTTTCTCCCATGCAGGACGCTGGCTATTTCAGGTCCCGAGGCCTGGACTTTCCCCTACTTTGTCCAAACTTCCCTGCGGGCTGGGCCCTGTGCCACTGTTTCACTGTGTGACCTAGGGCATCTCACAAATGTTCTCCCGGTGTCAACTTCATCCCCTGTACGGGGAAGTCCACATAGTTCCCAGGAGCCTCCTAAGGTGGCCGAACTGGCCAAGGTGGGACCTTCCTTTGGCGGGTCGTCCTAGCGACTCTCTGCGTCCCTTGGAGACCCGTGGCTGCCAGATTCCCTGCCCTCCCTGTGGCCGCAGCAGAGCAGGGTCTTTGCCTTTAGCTTGACTGGCTGCACTCTTGCTCCCCAGGCCAGGCTTCCCGTGCTTCAGAGAGGATGCAGGGGGAGCTGACTGCCCTTCTGGCCACAAAGAAGGTTATGTATGTCTAGCAGTGTCCCAGTTAAGGCTGGTCTGGTCTGTGAGCCAGGTAGGAAGTTGTAACCTGGAGACGGAAGCCTCGCGCTTGAGGAAGAGGTGGCCATCTGCTGATCTGCATCTTATGGGCATCTCTTAACCTTACTGCACCCCTGCTCCCCTCCCCTAACTCCCACCCTCACCCCTGCACCCTCCTCCCAGTGGCTCTTGCCCAGGCTCCTGCAGCGGGAGGTCAGCACATGCTGCTCTGTGCTGGAGCACAGTAACGGATGATTATACTTCAATCAACAACTCCGTTGCCAGGGACACAGCCTGAGCAACCGCTTTGGAAACTCCCGGCATGGGTTTCAAGGCCTCTGTTCGACTGCACACTGAGATCGTTTCTCCAGAAAGACCCAAATCCCCTGTCCTTCTAGGGAAGCAGCCAGCTGCAGCAACAGAGTCTGAACAGTTTACCTCTTGGTAACTGGACTTGAGGGGGACAGGACAGCTGTCGCCTCAGGTCCTGACAGCCTATCCCTGCTCTTGGGGAGGTCCCCAGGAAGTGGGGAAAGGGCTCCAGGTGAGATAGACACTTTGGAGGACTGTCTAAGAGGATGTGACAACTCGAGGGACATTGCGGGTCGAATTCCTACCCAGAAGGCAGGAAGGGCCATTCATCTACCCATGGCAGAGGCTCAGAGGGAGTACACACACACAGACACACACAGACACACACACACACACACACACACACAGACACACACACACACACAGAGAGAGAGAGAGAGAGAGAGAGAGAAGCTGGGAGCCCGGCATGAACTCTCGCCAGCCACTCGGTCAGAACTGTCCATCCTAGCATAGCTGGTGAATGCAGACAGAAGGAGGTGAATACAGGGCCAGGACACATGTTGGGGAAGCCACACGAAGGGACATTCGTGAGGGCCTTTCCTCACCAGGGATTATCCACACCATATCTACTCCATTATCCCAGCAAGGAAGTGGATTCCCTGGGGACCTTCCAAATGGAATGTTCTAGCATCTTTGGGCATGCCATGTCCAAATCCCTACAACTCAAAGGCAGCCAGACTCATGACCTATGTTCTGGCCCCACCTCTGAACTCCTGCATCAAGGGAGTCCTTGGGGGAAAACCGGTTAGACTCTAGCTGATCGAGGCGTTGAGACCCCTCCCTTCTTTGACCGGAAGGAGCTGGACCGGTGGAATTCTGGCTCTTTTATTCTGAGAGGTCCCTGCTTCTATCCAAGACTCTTCCTAGGCATGGATCTTAAGGTTTGAGATAGACTTAGGATGTCCTAGGTCACAGAGCTGGACTAGAAGCTCATTATCACCTTCAGTGGCTCGGGACACTTGTCACATAGCTGGAGTTAAAGGTAGCACAGACACAGCCGGGCGTGGTGGCACATGCCTGTAATCCCAGCACTTGGGAGGCAGAGGCAGGCGGATTTCTGAGTTCGAGGCCAGCTTGGTCTACAGAGTGAGTTCCAGGACAGCCAGGACTACACAGAGAAACCCTGTCTCGGAAAAAAAAAAAAAAAAAAAAAAAAAAAAAAAAAAAGGTAGCACAGACATGTCATCCCAGGGCCTTGTCCGGGGAGTCCTCGATTTTAACACCAGCGATCTTTACCCACACCCCTCCCCAATACCTCCAGTCCAGGCACCTCCCCCCCCCCCCCCCCCCCCCCCCCCCCGCCGAGCTCCCCAGCCTCAGCCCTTTCTGCAGAGCCATCCCCTACTGCTCAGTTTTCAGTTCATGGACACCCAGGGCTGTTCTTCTTGTCCAAAGCCTTCGTATCCACCTCTCCACCTCCTTACGCTCTAGATTTCTTCAGACCACAGCTGGGACTCCTTCTCATGTCTTTCTTTGACTCCCAACCTTCTGCGTTCAGAGGTCACGGCGTCACCATTTTACTTTTCTTCACACGGCGTCACCATTTTACTTTTCTTCACATTGCATTGTGTGTTGTGTGGCACTCAGAGACTGTGGAATCCACAGAAACATGACTGGGTGGCACCCAGAGAACATAGCGTGTGCTCAGTTAAACGCACCTGCTAACGAATGGCAGCGGCGTGCGGTCGGAGGGATGGGGGAGGGGCTGGCAGGTGGGTCAGCGAGTGCATGGGCAAATACGTGGATGAATGGATGTGTGGGTGGATGGAGAGACGATCGATGCATGCACACATGCACACATACACACATGCACACACACGCACACACGCATACATACACACATGCACACATGCACACATACACACATGCACACACGCACACATACACACACGCACACATGCACACATACACACATGCACACATACACACATGCACACACGCACACATACACACATGCACACACGCACACATGTGCACATGCACACATGCATGGCCACTTACCAGTTTCTGAACTGTAGGCAGGTTCATGCTCAGCTCCTTTACTTCAGAATAATGATTTATTTTACTTTAATAATTTTCCTATGTAGCGCAGGCTGTCTTGAACTCATAACCCTCTAGTCTTAGCTTTCAAAGTGCTGGCATTAGAAGGACGCTATACCATGCCCAGTTTAACAGATTTATTTATTTATCATCATCATCATCATCATCATCATCATCATCATTGTTATTATTATTATTATTTTGAGACATAGCTTCATTAATGTAGCCCAGGTGGCCTTGAAGTCACAATCCTCCTGCCTCAGCTTTCCAAATATTGGGATTCTAGGTGTGAGCCACCATACGGAATTTAATTTATTGTGTCAGAGTGTCCCAGTACTCACGGGTCTCTCTGGAGATCCTCTGTCTTGAAAGAGGCAGAGAATTGAGCTAAGTGCCCTTTATGTGAGGAGACAGGGCATATTTGGGGCAGTTAGGGTTTAGACATGACCCTTTATTTAGTTCACAACGTCCTGTGGGCTCTGGGCATGTCTGCCGATCTGAATGGCGTCTGTGGTAGCCGGGGTCACACAGCCCGCCTTCATCCCATAGAGGCCCCCTGTCTCACCCACAGCTTCAGCATTGACTCAGTTTCTGACAGAAGAAAACAAGCCAGACGCAGAGCCAGGGAAGAAGACACTGACCACAGTAATGAGTGACAGTAATAGCAACGGTTGCCATCTGTGAGGATCCCCACAGGCCACCTGTGTAGGGATCCCAGGAGCCCTCTCCACCTGTCCTTCTGCTCCATAAAGAACTCTGCTTGACCCACGCCCTTCTCCCAGCGCTCTTACTTCTTCTTTCGCTGATGGTGCCCTGCCTTCTCCCTGGTGTGGTCCACCCTTCCCACCACCACTTCCTCTCCACCCATCTGTGAGATGATTGTCCTCGGCAGTGTGGTTGGAGGATTAGCTCACAAGGGTGCCGCTTCATTCTTCATGCTGTGTGGGACTCTGAATTGTCCAAGGCTACCCCCAGGATGTGTGGCAGCCCAGCAGACACCCTGGGAGAAGCATCATCATTCCCGTCTGACCCCCCCTTCCATTTTTCCAGGTTGACAATTTTATGACTTTCATCTTTCTGTCTGTGCAATGGGGCGTGATGCTGGCCACTCCGTCACGGTGCTGTAGGTGAAGTGACTATGTGGAGTTCTTTGTTCCCAGGGAAGGAGGCCACCCCTTCCTGATACTCCATCTCTCTGGGATGTGGGTGGGATTCTTTCCCTGGGCTCCCTAGGGCTTCTTCCTCAGGAGCAGCCCTGTGTTTCCCACAGTGGGCCAGTAGACACTCCGCAGTGAGAGCTCCTGGTTACATTGTCCCTAGGACAGCCATAGCATCCTTTGTATTTTTCAGATGAGACTCTTCGGAGTGGTTTAGAAGCGTATCCCAGGGCACAGGACCAGCGATTTTCAGCCCCCCCATCTCTGTTCTAGACTCTGCCCACTTCCCCTCCTCGTGTCACCTCTCCACGCCCTGTCCTCTGGACATGTACTTCCTTAACCTACACCCACGCTCCAGACGCTGACCGCCGGGACCCCACTGCCTCCTGCCGGTCTACCTGTGAGTTCCTCAACCCGTCATTCCCCTCGCCGTCTGGCAGCTGCGAGGTCATCCCGGGGGGAATGGATGGACATGCTCCCGGAAGACAGGAGGTCGTGCCCTCTGCACCCGCTCAGCCTCAGCACCGAGCCCCCTCTCCAGCCAGCTTCCTCCTTCCTCCTCACACCAGCGTCGCGGCCGCGCTCACCTCCCCATCGCCACCCAGTCTGAAGCTCTGCCCTTGCCTTGACTCACTCCTGGCCCGCCTCCCCACCCAACGCATCATCAGACAGAGGCTCTGCTCCGTCACTTGTCCTCACCTCCTCCTCCTCATTCCACTACCTCAATCTTTTCCTTTCCACCCACACAATCCAACCCACGGGGCCCACTTCCTCCTGGGAAGTTTCTCCTACTGCTACCTAGCCTTTTTATGAGGCTATATCTGTATATCCAGGAGGCCGAGGAAGGGGAATTAAAAGCTTGGGGCCAGCCTGGGCTATACAGGGAGAGGCTATCTCCCCTCTACCATCACTTAGGGTAGTGGCACACCTTTAATCTCAGCACCCGGGAAGTAAAGGCAGGAGGATCTCTGTGAGTTCAAGGCTAGCCTGGTCTACATAGTGAGTTCCAAGACAGCCAGGACAAACCTCTCTGGACACAGATCTGAGTCAACACACTAAAGCCATAAGCCAGACTAAGCCCTTCTCCTTAACCTGCTTATCCCAGACAGGTGTCACACAGCGGGAAAGCTGACAACACAGGCCCTCCGTGTCCTTTTACCTCTATGTGGCTGGGGGCTGTCCCTTTCATTCCGGGTGGATGCCTCCAAATCAGTCTACCCCTTGAGCTTAATTCTTTAGAAGATGCAAAGCCAGTATGCTCCTTGCTGCAGAAGAGTTAGGAGCAGTGGGTAAGCTGGGTGCCTGGCTTGGGATTCCAGGCTACCATTAACGGGTGGTGGCACTTCTTAGGGTCAAAGTCACCTCCGTCTGAACCCTTAGTTTCTACATCTGCAAGATGAAAGGAATAATAGCAATGACATCAGAAGTCTAAGGTGCCTTTTGGTGATTATAGCAGGCAAATAAAAGAAGAAGAAGAAGAAGAAGAAGAAGAAGAAGAAGAAGAAGAAGAAGAAGAAGAAAGAAAGAAAGAAAGAAAGAAAGAAAGAAAGAAAGAAAGAAAGAAAGAAAGAGAAAAGAAAAGCCATCTATATGCCGGTGACTCTGACTTTTACAAACTGAAGAATCACACATATCCAGCTTCCTACTCAACACACCAAATAGGCATCTCCAACCCCCGTGCCCAAAGCTGAGTTCCTGATTCCCTCATCCCCACTCGTGTTCCGCCCCCATTCTCCACCAGGCCCTTCCTTCCGGTTGAACGGGCCAGAAGCCTGAGTATGGTCTCGCTGCCTCTTCCCCTCTCCCAGCATCCCGTCTGGTGGAGCGCGCTCAGTGCATCCCTCCCCGAGCCTCAGAAGCCATCCCTTCTCCTCTGGATTCCTCCATCCACCTCCAGGCCACTTGTGCTGCACTTGCTCTGTACTCTGTCCCCAGCCCAGGGGCCCCAAAGTCACAGCTCTCCTGTGCTTAGAGGGTCCCCGAGGCCCTGTGTTAACTCGGGGAACAAGCCCGCAGCCCTCTGGGGCCACGCCCAGCCTTCTTGAGTCTTCCCCACCGACCCCACATGCCCTGACACGCTCCCTTCTGGAAGAACAGTCTGCAGACATCCGCACACCTCTCGATCCTCGTTTGGATGTCCCACGAGGTGTCCCCGTTTCAGCTGGCATCCTGCCCCTCCCTGGCACTCCGTTTTTCCTTTTCTGCTGACATTCTGCTGCAGAATCATTCACGTCTGCTGCCCGACAGCTGTTTTCTACCTGCACCAAGACCACATTCCCACCGGGCTAAAATATGTCTTTTGTTCGCCACAGTTGGTTGTGGGTCTCTGGCTCACCGTCAGCTGAGACAGAGAGAGAAGGAGGTGAAGGGGGAGAGAGGAGAGGATGGGAGAGGAGAGGAGAGGAGAGGAGAGGAGAGGAGAGGAGAGGAGAGGAGAGGAGAGGAAGCCAGCTTGGTGCCATTCTTGAGGCAGAATGCATAAGCTTTTCACAGTCTCTCTCATGATAATGAGCCTGTCCCCACTGATGTCTGGACAGCAGGCACTGAGCTTCTGTCTGGCGTGTAAGTCAGTCCTTTTTGCCCATTGCTAAGGGCCAGCTCTTCCCAAGGAGCACTCATTCCAGTCCCTAGCTTACTTCAAAGGCGGGTCCTTGGCTCTCCAGTGGCCCTGGGACAGTTCAAGGCTCACCCGATGGATGCAATGGAAGAAGCCATTGAGAAGTCAGCAGTCTGCCATCGCTAGGGTGGCTGCTTGTTTGGGTTGCTAGGGACTCTTCCTGCCCAATCAGACCCTCTTGGTTCAGCACCAGGGCCAGCGTTTGGCACCCACATCTAGGAAATGGAGTCTAGACTAAATCTTGCCTGCTTGAAAGCCTTGGGTAGAAGGATCCCTGGCCCCGCCTCCAACTTTACCCAACACCATCCAGAGCCAAAAAGCCATCAGCGAGAGGTCAATCAGGCCCCACCAACACTGGTGATTTGACCTACCAACCACTTCATATCTTTCCCTAGCAGGCAGGATTGGGGAGGGGTGTGGCTCCTTCTGAGCAGGGTCCAGACCCAGGAAACATGGCCCTAAAGACCCCGTTCCTGAGAGAAACTGGCACCCCACAGTCGCTGCCCCAGCCAGAAGGGACAGCAGCTTCCTCCCCGCTCTGCCTGCTGCTTGTACACCCTTCCTGCCGTGCTGGGCTCCTTCCAGCTCTCAGCTGCTGCTTCTATTTTTAAACGAAACTAACGGAGCTTAATCCACCTCCACAGATGACTGGAGTTGCGCTGACTTTACAGATCACCTAGGGGAGACGGACATCTGTCCCATTCATCTTCTCAACTCCCCATCTCCCCCCCCAAGCCAGTTCCTCCACCTTGCCTTCTCTCCACAGGAGCAGGGGCTGGGGCTCCTTCCCCTTAGGTGATCTCCTCAACCCTCTTGGTTTTTCTGGATAGGGTTTCTTCATGTGGCCCTGGCCAAACTGGAGACTTGCTCTGTAGACCAGGCTGGCCTTGAATTTAGAGATCTGCCTCTGCCTCCCAAGGGCTGGGATTAAGGTGCACATCCTTAAAGGCCCACCTAAGGGTGGGCACCAGCACTGCCCACCTCTTAGGTGGGCCTTTAAGGATGTGCAGGTGGGTCTTGCTGGCACAGGCTTGCAATCCAGCAAGACCCACCTGCACATCCTGCACTCAAGACTGAGTTTCACAGGAAGGATCACAAGTTTAAGGCCAGCCTGGGCTACTTCATGAGACCTTGATTCAAAACACAAAAGTAAAAGACTGGGCAGCTGCTGCTGGGGAAATGGCCCAGTGGTTAAGAGAACTGGCTGCTGTTTCCGAAGACCTGAATTCAAGTCCCCTCATCTGCATGGTGGCTCACAACTGCCTGTAGCTCCAGTTCCAAAGGATCTACTGCCCTCTTCTGACCACTGCAGTCACAGGCACAGCAGTGGTATACAAACATACAGGCAGGCAAAATGTCCACATACATAAAACAAAAGAGACAATTACAAATTATTTTTAAAAGAGAGATGGGAATGTGTATGCGTGGTGTAGCCTTTGTCTGGATATGTATGAGTCCCTGGATTCAATTTCAAGTATACACACACACACACACACACACACACACACACACAGCATATAGTGGGGAAAGAGGTGGTGAGGGAGTCAGAGTATAAGAAGGAGGTAGAGTAACTTAACAAGCAGAGGGGAATCTTCAACATGAACCCCAGGTTTCTCAGGCCTACAGGTTAGAAGTCAGACCAGCCAAAGGGAGCCAGGCCAGACAGGATTGGCACAGTGAGCCACACCCTAGTGTCCTGCCCGGGCACTTAGCTGTGTTAGCCATGGCCATGAACGTGCAGGTGCTTCTGCAGTCACATCCCCTTGGACTGGGAAGAGCAGAGTTGGACATCCGCTGGCCCCGTGTTTCTTTGTGCTTTCCCTAAGCAGTGCGTACACCTTTAACATACAGTTGCTTCTCAGTACCCCAGGGTGTGGATCCAGGGCTTTCTGAAGATACCAATGCCTAAGAATGTTCACGTCCCTACTGTGAAATGACACAGTATTTACCAGTCTCTCTGATCATCCTCCTACGTACTGCTCTTTAGATGATCGCTTATATTGTCTGCCATTATGTAAGCACCACGTAAATGCCATCTATCTCGAACTGCTGGGGAATGATAAATGAGAAGAAAAAAGCCCTATGTGTTCACTAGATATATATATATATATATTTTTTAAAGATTTATTTATTATTATATGTAAGTACACTATAGCTGTCTTCAGACACACCAGAAGAGAGTGTCAGATCTCATTACAGATGATTGTGAGCCACCATGTGGTTGCTGGGATTTGAACTCATGACCTTTGGAAGAGCAGTCAGTGCTCTTAACCACTGAGCCATCTCTCCAGCCCCGAGATGTTTTTTGATGAGGACGGGATGCAGGGCCTGTGTGTAGCGGACACACGCACTCTACCACTGAGCTATATCTTCATCCCTGTTTTTGTTTGTTCTTTCTCTTAGACCAGATCTTACTAGCCCTGGCTAGCCTGAACTCATTGTGTAGACGAGGTTGAACTCAATCTCACAGTGCTCCATCTCCACCTGACTGCGTCTCCAGCGTTGGGATTAAAGGTGTGTGCCACCCACCACACCTGGTTGTACGTTTTGACCTGATATTCTGGGCCCATGGTTGGTTGGCTTTGTGTGTGGACCCTGGGGTATAGGTTGACTGTGTCCAATCCTCAAAGCATACTTTACCTCTGCACTAGCAGGATCACACCGGGTCTGTTCCACATCCCCTGGCATTGCTCGTGAATCCTTTGCTGATGGCACCCACGGCTCTCTTCCCATGGCTGTGTGCTATTCCACATGGACATTACTCTTCTCAGTATGTTTGTGACCTTGGCTATATTTCTGAACCTTCCCTGTGTCTTTGTACACCCATGTGGAAGAGGTAGCTTTTTTCAGGATGAACTAATCTTAGAGCATCGGCGGGAGTTATATAAGAACGTTTGTCTAAAGGCTTGCAGCAGGGATACAGATCTGGCTTGGTGGTTAGGATGCATGAGGCTCTGATTGCCCTACCTAGAAACACACACACACACACACACACACACACACAAACACACAAACACACAGACACACAACTACCACCACCACCACCACCAACAACAACAACAAAGCTCACAACACCTCTCAAGAAAGGTGCCAATGAGATCAGAACCTCTGGCAGCTGACAGCGGCTCTTCCTCTGACCCCGGGGCCATGTGGATGGCCCTTCAATCCTATCTATCCGGTGGTGACTGTGATAATACAGGTCCCACGCATACAGCAGAGAGCAATGTGGACCAGAAAATCGTTTGGTTAGGAATGAGTTTAAGTTCTCAGGCTGCCCAGAGCTCAGGCCTGCTGGATCTCTGCTAGCCAGTCATCTCAGGAGGCCGGAGGACAAGCAGAGCATTGCCCCAGCCCTGGCAATTATGTATACCCACCAGACATCTAGCTCCCTGCAGAGAGATGGGGTACAGCACAGACACCAGGTTAGGGGGTGCCAGAAGACAGGTGGCCCTGTCATTTTCCCTTTTACTACTCCCAGTATCCATGGAGGCGCTGCCACAGAGAGGGGAGCAGAAAGCCCCCCAGGAGCCTATACAACCACAGAGAAGCAGCAGCTACTGCTGGAAGCACAGAAGGCTGTCATTAAACTAAGTCAAGACAGGCCTTTGAAGTAAGTGACACACAAGCTAAGTTCAAAGGTGACAGGGGAACAAAGATGGGTAAGTTTTAGATCCAGGCAAGAGGATCTACAAAGGGGTGGGTAGGTGCATTAGTCAGGGTTCTCTAGAAGAATAGAACTGATAGAATGGTTTATGTATACACAGAGGGGTTCATTAGAACGACTTACAGGCTGTACTCCAGTTAGTCCAACAATGGTCGTCTTTCAACAGAAAGTCCAAGAATCCACTAACTGTTCACTCCTCAAGGCCGGACGTCTCAGTTGGTCTTCAGCGAATGTTGCGATCCCAAAGAAGTAGGTTCTAATGCCAGTGAAGGAATCAACTTGGAGAGAGGCAAGCAGGAAAATAGCAAGTGGTTTCTTCTTCCATGTCCTATATACGGGCTGCCATGAGAAGGAGTGGCCCAGACTTAGGGTGAGTCTTCCTGCCTCAAATGGTCTAATCGAGAAAAATCCCTCACAGGAGTGTGCAGCTGTGTGGGTTTTTAGTTAGTTCAAGGTGTAGTCAAGGCAAGGTGACAACTGAGCTTAGCCATCGTAAGTCCTTCCGTTGTCGCCGTGACACACACTCACGTCTCCTTATGCCATGCTTTGTTTCCAAATGAAAACAATAGCCACGCCATAATTACACCTAACATGATTCAACTAGTCTGTGTAGGACCTCAAACACTATGCATTTTAGAACAGGTGGCACTGTGGATTGAGGGACATTCTTTTAGTATCTCATAACCTAAGTATGATAACCACTGGTACACTGCGTGATAAAGAAACGGAGGAAAGAAAAGAAACATCTGGCAGAACACATTCCTAACAAGATAGGACAGAAACACGCAGATCGATTTAATCCTCATTTCTGCAGCTGGTTATCTGGCCTTGGATGGTGTTTAAAAATACCCATACTGCATTTCCTTAGCTTCAGCAAGCACCTCGGCAGGCCTTGGTTCTATCCCCAGAGGAGCAATCCATGTCTTCATTCCTGAAGGGCCTGTGCCCTATGTCATCCTGACTGGAGTGGACTGCTGTGCTTTTCCATTGACTTTAATCACAGGCCCTGATAACTTGGAGAGATACCCTAAATCATCTCTTGCACTCCAGATGTAATTTTTCTTATCTCCATTCAGGAGAATCAATCAGATTTTTCCCCCCAGAAGTCTGGATCAATCACTCCCTCTTAACACTGTTATTTCTGTCTTAGCCTGTTGTCTTAAGGATGTCAGAAGCCCAAAGTGTCCGGGGTGGAGGCGGGGAGGTCAGAGCTTCCAGTTCAATGAAATGTTTGTTGTATCTCCAGGCAGGAGCTCTCCAACTTAGGAATCAAAATTTAGCAGAAGTTAAGATCTCTGGAGCAGGAAGAAAATTTTTCTTGGCAGGTCACTAGGGGGTGATCGTGTAGCCACTCCCCTGTCCACCCTTGATTAAGTCAGCTGTCATTCTCCGTGATGTGCTCCTCTTCTGCACATAGGAAAGTCAGAGAGCGATCCAATGTAAACCACCACCCCTGTATCGTTATGTCCTCGGTGGTGGCACTAATTTCTGCAATTCCTCCAGGCACGCAGCACTCTCTTTGGTTCACGTTTTCCCTGGTAAAGCTAACACCATAGGCTTCTGTTTGGCCTCTCTATAATAGCCCTATCCCACAGGTCAGAAAACCAGTGTGGCAACTCCTAATTTCTAATTATATCTATCTCAATGATACCTTCTGGAACTGGAGAAATAATCACAGGATGAGTTCGGTGATGCGCTCCACTTGCTATGAATGGAGTGTGACTTTCGCCAAAACTCCATTCATCTCCCTGCCTCCCTAAGTGTCGGCTTTAGCTGGAGGGCCACGAGGTTTCTTGGAGTCTCGTGGAATTGGAGTCAGTTCAGAACCAGTATCCAATAGACCAAGAAATTCTGTTTCCTTTTCCTCCTTTTACAAGTTATCAGTGTAAAAGGCCAGAGGGTCTGTATGACTGGGGAAAGGCTAAGTAAAACATTTGGATATTTTGCCAAGGTCCTTCCTCAGATGAAGCTGGCTGTCTATTCATTCAAGGGGTTCTGAGTCTGGAAACTGGTTCAAGTCTGGAGATCAATTCATGGGCCGAGATGATTCCCCTTTGCCACGATCCAATATAGCTGTTCTTTTATTTGGTTGAGATTTTTTTCTACTAATGCAGATCAAGCAAAAAAATGCAGTAGGCCTCTTATCTGTTTCATGCCCGGAAACACCATGACTGACTAGCCAGTATCAAAGGTCCATATAGGTCATGTTATTAATGAATCATTTTTCCTGGGCAACCCATTACAGGTCAGGCCACTATGGACACTGCTTTGCCTGGGCTAGCCGTCCCGATAACTATGATCATCTTGCCATTGGCAATTCAGTGCAGCCACCTGGCCTCTGGTACTCTGAAGCGGAAATAAACCCATCACATCGAATTCATCCAACAGCATCTCTGACCCTGAGGTCGGACACAAGGAAAGGGCAACTACAAAGCTCTTCAAATGCGCTGTGCCCCACTCACCATTTTGAGTCTTTATAGGATTAGTGAAGGGCATGTCTTCTGGGCCTGTCCATTGTGAAGGATTAGGCTTTACAAAGAGTACTCAATCTAGCATTGTGGTTTCCCTGAGCCTTAAAATCTCTTCATCAGTGTTGTGGGGTGTTCACCAGAGAAGGCAGCTAAGACATGGGTTAAGCCAATAGGAAGTCTGTCTTAGCCGGCCAGCAACTATACTTGGTATTTGGGATCCCGGTGTAGCCCTGAGCCTTTTTTTTTTTTCAGGGTGAGTTTTAAACCCAAAAACCAATGTTCTGGTTTGACATAACTGTTAACAAGAACAGCTGGCCAGAAGCAGAACTCCAGAAGTCAAAAAGCAAGGTTAGTACATTTAGGGAGTTTTCCAGAAGTATGGACTTTGATGGACAGGGCCTTTGTTTCGGTTTCGGCAGGTGGTACTACCTACACGCTGAGTTTCGTGGCCTGAGTGGTATTTCCATCATGGAGTCAGTTGTGCTAAGGTCTCAGAACCCACTAAGTCTGGGACTCTTTATAATCGATTCTGAGCCAAAGGATAGAAGTCATTTCTCGCTTCTTTTCAGGATGTCATGTCATCTTTTGACAAATGCTTCAGGCAACTGATCAAACTTTTAACAACGTGTTGAACTGATGAAGCTTCCTAAACCTAGACTCTCTGCTGCTCAGTGGTCCATATCAATAAACTCAGCCTGATCCAGTTGTGTGCTCCTTCCATCATTATCCCAAATGCTTAAAATCCTCTCCCACACACATTCCCCAGACTTCCGCTTGAATCAGCACTTTGTTAAGCTCCTTGGTGGTGTAGCGTGCTTCCTCATGGACTACACGTTCTTCCTACCTCCCCTCTAGGCGCCTGTTTTGCCTTAAGTCTGGTCATAGGTCTAGAGGCAGCTACCATATCCTCTTAGGGACACCGGTACTATCTTGTCTGCTGTCTTCTCCAGGGATAGCAGACTATGAAGGACTGATTTCCTCAGGAGGTGGGGGTTGGGGTCCATTCTTTGCTAAGGGTGGAAAGACTACCCAGCAAAGAGATGCCCTCAGCAGCCGGTGTATAAACTTGCCCGTGGGTGAGGGCAAGCTGGCGAAAAGCAAAAGCTTTTTTTTCTTTTTTCCTTTATCTGCGTCTTTTACATGGCTGCCATGAGAAGGCATGACCCAGATCTAGGACGGGTCTCCCAACCTCAAATGATCCAATCCAGAGCAACCCCTCACAGGGATGCTAAACGGCTTGGGTTTTCAGGTAATCCCAGGTGTAGACAGACTGACAACCAAGAATGGCCATCACAGTAAGGATGGAGCAGCCGTGGCCAGTGCAAGGGTGGGGCTCAGCACATTTTTTTTATTGGATATATTCTATATTTACAATTCATTTCCCTTTTTCTGGTTCCCCACCCCCAAAGGTCCCACATGCCCTTTTCCCTCCCCCTGCTCCCTCATCCACCCCCTCCCACCTCCCTGTTCTTGTACTCCCCCACAATGATGCTTTGGTCCATTCTAGCACCAGTGTCCACTCCTTTCTTCTTGTCAGACATCACTTGGTATGTGATTTATGTCTTTGGTGTTCCAAGATTCTAGGCTAATATCCACTTATCAGTGAGTGCATACCATGGGTATTCTTTTGAGACTGGGTCACCTCACTTAGTATGACGTTCTCCAGCTCCATCCATTTCTCTAAGAATTTCATGAATTCATTGTTTCTAATGGCTGAATAGTACTCCATTGTGTATATATACCACATTTTTTGTATCCATTCCTCTGTTGAGGGACATCTGGGTTCTTTCCAGCTTCTGGCTATTATATATAAGGCTGCTATGAACATAGTGGAGCATGTATCCTTATTGCATGCTGGGGAATCTTCTGGGTATATTCCCAGGAGTGGTATGGCTGGGTCCTCTGGAAGTATCACGTCCAGTTTTCTGAGGAACCGCCATACTGATTTCCAGAGTGGTTGTACCAGCTTGCATTCCCACCAGCAGTGGAGGAGTGTTCCTCTTTCTCCACATCCTCGCCAACACCTGATGTCTTCTGAGTTTTTAATCTTAGCCATTCTGACTGGTGTGAGGTGAAATCTCAGGGTTGTTTTGATTTGCATTTCCCTAATGACTAATGATGTTGAACATTTTTTAAGGTGTTTCTCAGGGCTCAGCATATTTATGTCCATTAAGAGACAGTGTTTGGGCCGGGCGGTGGTGGTGCACGCCTGTAATCCCAGCACTTGGGAGGCAGAGGCAGGCGGATTTCTGAGTTTGAGGCCAGCCTGGTCTACAGAGTGAGTTCCAGGACAGCCAGGGCTATACAGAGAAACCCTGTCTCAAAAAAACCAACCAAACGAGAGAGAGAGAGAGAGAGAGAGAGAGAGAGAGAGAGAGAGAGAGGGAGAGAGAGAGAGAGGGAGAGAGGGAGAGAGAGAGAGAGAGAGAGAGAGAGAGAGAGAGAGAGAGAGAGAGAGACTTGGAATCTGGAGATAGGAAGATAGGAAGATCAGGAGTTCAAGGTCATCCCCCGATACATAGCAAATTGAAGGCCAGCCTGGGGCGACTACAACATAAGACCTACATCCTCGTTAGAAGTGTCCAGCCTTTGAATGGCGTCATGGCTAGTAAGTCATCCTCCAAACTGAGCCTGTGTTTTCTTGATGGTGTCAGAGCTAACTGGATGGGCCGGTTTTGGTGACTCATAAGAACCCTATAGCCCTCCCAGATGAAAACCACAAATGTTTATTTGTTCTAACCCTGCATGTTGGTCAGTTGGGCCCTCTTCCACAGCTGGAAGTTCCACATCCCTTGTGCTCTGGGACTCAGGTATTTCCTGGAATATTGTAGAGGCTGGGCCAGTTGTGGTGTCATGCACGGTGTCAGTCAGTCCCAGAACCCTAACTAGGGGCGATGAAGAAATGACAGAGACATGTGATGGAGAAGCCCCAGCACTCCCAGAAACTCAAAGCCCCAGCACCCCTTAAAACTCAGTATGCTTACTGGATACACAGCTGACCGGAAAGGTGGGATCATTGCATACAGATAAATGAAGAAACAGGGTTATTGCATACAGTTGAAGAGGAAGGCCTGTTTAGCTAATCTCAGTAGGAGCAGGCTCTGCAGGGGAGCAGCCCTTAGGCCACAGAGAGGGGAGCTGGGGAGAGAAAGCTGCAGTGGGCATGTTCTGCATCCTGTCCACCCACTTGGACTCAAGGAAGGCTGAGTCTCACCCAGCATGGCTTTGCCACTCCCACGGGGCTCAGGCATTGGTGCTTGACCAGGCTTTCCGAGCAGTGCTCAGTCATTCAGACTCCACTGGCTCCCCACTCCAGCCCTGGCGAGTGTCTGTCTACTCAGCTACCACAAACTCTGCCAAGTTTACACACTGCTTCCCATCTCACTTACCAGAGATGCCCCACCAGCCCAAGAGGAGTGCCAGGTCATGTGCTTGAGAGGCAGCGAGCCAGGAAGATTAATAAAATCCCAGTCTCCAAGGACTGGAAACTTAAAAGACAAAAAACAAAAAATAAAAAAAACAACAACCAAAAAAACACCCAAACTTCCCTTTCTGTCCAAGCATCTTGATAGTCTGGTTTGAATTACTTGTGATTCAATAAGTTTTGAATTACCAAGTTCAAAACAATAGAGAGGAGAAAACTATCAACTTGAACAGAAAGTGTTAGTTTAGGGGGCAAGTGGTGCAAATTGCAGATTATTCTTTTATTTATTTATTTATTTATTTATTTATTTATTTATTTTTTTTTTGGAGACAGCGTTTCTCTGTGTAGTCCTGGCTGTCCTGGAACTCACTCTGTAGACCAGGCTGGCCTCAAACTCAGAAATCCGCCTGCCTCTGCCTCCCAAATGCTGGGATTACAGGCGTGCGCCACCACCGCCTGGCTCCAGATTATTCTTTTTTTGAGATTTTAGGTCGTTTTGTTTTATGTGTATTTGTGCTCCATGTGCCTGCAGTACTGGAGGAGGCCAGAAGATGACGTCAGATTCCCTGGGAATCTGGGCCTAGTATTAGGGACAGTGATAGATGAATGGCCGTGTGGGTGCTGGGAATTGAACCTGGGCACTCTGGAAGAGCAGCCAGCACACGCTCTTAACCACTGAGCCATCTCCCCAGCCCCGAGTTACACATTATTGTTATCTGCTTAATAATACCACAATGCCTTTTTTCCTCCCTTCTTCCCTCCCTCCACCTCCCCTCTTCTTCCTCTTCCTTTTTTTTTGAAACAGGTCTCCCTCTGGGTCTGACTGGTCTTGAACTCTCAGCAATCCTCCCGCCTCTGCCTCTCTAGTGTTGGAATCCAACACCACAGTATTTCTTTACTTCCCTGAAGACCAGGAAGACTATATTTATTTATGGCTACCCTGTAATTCTATAGCCTTGTTTGAATACCCAGTAACAAAATCTTGTGTTCCCAGACCCTTGGAGGCTGAGAGGATCCTGTGCCCAACAGTTTGAGGTCAGCCTGGGCTACATGTGATGCCCTGCACCCCCCCCCCACTCCCATAATTAGGATGGTGGCAATCCCAGCACTTGGGAGAAAGAAGCAAGGAGGTTATGAATTCACGGTCAGCCTTGGCTACATGTGAGGTTCAAGGCTAGTCTACCCTGTGTGAGACCTTGTCTTTTTTCTTCGTTGAGGATTCCTTTTACTGTTTATTTATGTGTGTTATATGTATTTTTGTGTGTGAGCATGTGTGCATGATATGGTCCCTTTGGAAGCTGGAAGAGGGCGTCAGGGCCTGGAAAACTATTGTTACAGGCCGTTCCGAGCTGCTTGTCATGGGTGCAGAGAGTTGAATGCAGGTCCTCAGGAGAGCAGCAAGTGTTTTTAAGTACTGAGCCATTTCTTCAGCCCCTAAGATCAAGTCTCAAAAGTGTGTGTGTGTGTGTGTGTGTGTGTGTGTGTGTATGCAATTTCAAACCATGTGGAAATATGGATCATGGGTTCTAGTTACTAGCTAGGAACCCAGTGGCCATAATCATTTGTCTTAAATGTTTGGTGAGGGTTATCTTATGATTTCTATACCCCTGAGATAAGTTCTCATTCCTGTTTTATATAGGAGAAAAACAAGAGACTGGGTCAAAGTTGCCCAGCCAAAAAAACCCGTTGTTATATTGTGTCTCTGTGTCACTAGAGACAAGGGGCTCATTTTGAGCAATACTGTTCTGCCCCTAGGGACAGCAGGGCCACCTGGAGGCTAAGGAAAGGCATCTGCTCTGGAATTCTCCTGGCAGCAGAGGCCCTGACTGCAGTGGGTTGAGATTACAGAGGTCCCTTGGAAGTCCTAGCCCATGAACTTGGCTCCGGTTCAGGCGAGCCAGCCTAGAACTAGGTTTTGCTTCAAGTCCTTGAAGTTGAGTCATTCCGTACTTGGAACTTGTGCATGGGCCCCTGAGGCCTCCGAGCCCTCCCTGCAACCCCTGAGAACAGCTATATGCACTCACATATCATGCTTGAACACATATACTACGTGCAACACACACACTACCACCACCACCACCACCACCACCACCACCACCACCACCACCACCAAAACATCTATTATTCGGCTCAAAGCTGGAAATTCCCGGCCATTCATTTTGTGTGTTTTTCTGTCTGGCCTCGCCCTTCTGGGGAATGCAGAAGTGGAGCACAGACTTCGGAGCTAAGGGGCTTGAGTGGAAGGGCTGAGGCTGGCTACTGCCTCGGTTCCCGATGATGGGGGCGGGGCACGGAATGGTGGGAAAGGGGTGGCGAAGGGAGAGGAGGAGGGGCTGTAGCTTAAGGGTACAAATCCCAGGCCTGCACTCTCTGAGCTGAGGGCAGGGGACTCAGGGGCTCAGGAGTCTGCACACTCACGATTCTGCGGCTCACCCGTGACTTAGAGGAACAGTGTGGAGCGGGGCATGGGGTCACACGCTGCAGCACTTGGAAAGGTGAGGAGAGAGGGCAGACCATCAAGTTTTTGGCAGGTTGCTCTGTCCCTTTATCTCTGCTTGCAGTGTAGGAAGAGGTCAGAGGAGACACCATCAAAGCCAGCTTGGGCAGCTTGGGGATAGCTGGTCTCAAAACAAGCAAGCAAACAAACAAACAACAACCCCAAAACCCCCAAAGTCTAATGGCGCCTTCCTTAGGATTTGAACTCTGGAGAAAGGCTTGGTCTCTTGCCAGCTCTGCAGGAGACGGGAACAAGTCACACACGTTCAGGTCTGGGAATGAGCCAGGTACTCTACCACTGAGCTGTGCCCCCCCCCCCAGCCCTAGTTCACATAGCCTTGGCAAACTTGACTGTTATGGTAAAGTCCATAACTGCCGGGAGAACTTAGCGCATGGCCTGGCACGTGGAAACTAAGAAGAAAGAGTGCCTATTATGAGCACGATTGCACGGAGTTTCAGAATAACTACCATTTCAAACTTGGAGTTGGTAATGGGAATTGCTTTCACTAAGTCAAGCTTGCTAAACTGAAAGAGAAAATGAGAGGTCACAGCGCCACTTTGAGGTCCCTGGGGAGCCCTGAACCCGGATCCAGGTTTCTCCCTTCCTCTTCCTGAACCTGTTCAAGATGTCACCCACACCTCCAACGATTCCAGCCAGGGAAAAGCCTGGGTCAACACACTGCCGTGATTTCTATTTGGATGTGGGAATCAGGTCAGGAGGATGTAGGTCTGCCTGAAGAATTCCCCCCCACAGAGGGAGAGCTGACTGCCGTTTTCACAGACGTGGGGAGGGGGAGGCAGCCCCTCTCCTTCAGGAGCTGCGGACTTCTGCTCCTGATGAAAGTGGGCAGGAAACGGTGGGGAGAAGGAGGTCCCAAAAGAGGGGGGAGTGAGATCATGGTCTGCCTTCCCTTGATGTGTTTTTGATAGAGACAGGGGCTCCAAAACAATGTCCCTACCACAGGAAACCAAGAAGGTGGTGACAGCAAACGGCACCTGATGGTGGGGTCCCAGTGAGCCCGGAGAGCGGGAGATGCCTGAGCTGCAGAGGAGAACTGCTGGTGCACAGGTGCTGGTTGAGCTGCTGGTGCACAGGCTGGAACACCCCCCACCCCCGCTCCCAACCCCCACCTGTCACCTGGAGAGAACGTAAGCCTGTGGGTCCCATCTGAGTCACTGAGAGAATTTAGGAAATGAGTGTCCGTGGCCAACTTCCTGATTTTTAAATGCTATCTCTAATTTTATTTTTGAAGATTTCCTGGGTGTCTGCCTGTGTGTGATGGTGCCCATAGAGGCTGGAGAGAGCACATCAGATCCCCAGTGAGTCGCTGGCAACCAAACCTGTGTCTTCTACAAGAGCAGAAGGTGCTCTTAACTCTCTCCGACATCTCTCCAGCCCCTTGCTGCCTCCAATTTTAAAACTACAATGTAGACACTGAATCTAAGATGTTACTGATAGAAAAATGTTCTGATATTTAATAACTGCAGAATATGTAATACTAGCTACTCAAGAGGTTGAGGCAGGAGGATTATAAGACCTGCCTGGGCCAGACTGAGCAACTCAAGACAATGTGTCAAAACATCAAAAAGAGAGTGGAGGCCGGGCAGTGGTGGCACATGCCTTTAATCCCAGCACTTGGAAGGCAGAGGCAGGGGGGTTTCTGAGTTCGAGGCCAGCCTGGTCTACAGAGTGAGTTCCAGGACAGCCAGGACTATCCAGAGAAACCCTGTCTCAAAAAACAAACAAACAAACAAAACCCAGAAAAACAAAAGAACAAAAAGAGAGCAGAGAGTGCAGGTTAGGAGTACAGCGCTTTGCCTAGCGTGCTTGAGGCCTGGGGTTATAGCTTTACTCAAAAGAAAAACCAAACAAACAAATACCCTGCTAAGCCACCGATAACAAAGTCAATCCCAACTCTAACACGTCACAGTGAGAAAAAAAATGTCTATTTTAGACTTCATGAAAGATTGTATACCATAGGCTGGACCTGACCTGAGATAGCTCTGTGCTGGTTTCCATCTGCATGACTGTACGTAGCAGCTCTAATGATGTATACTGAAAAGCTGAAGGGGCACTGGGCAGCTCCTGCTGGGGTCCTATCTATGAGCTTTCTGGTTTCTTGAGAAGAGCTAGTCCCTCTTGGTCTTTATAAGAGCCAGGAATGAGTAGAGACAGTGTAGAGGAAAATGTGGACACCATATAAGTGACAGTAACATCAGGGTGGTGGCTCCTGGACACTGAGTGGGACCCACAGGGATCCCAAGTCTTGCCAGACTAAGAGACCAGTCACACCCACATGCATAGGGGCCCAGAGAGATGAAAGATCACCAGGATATACATAGAGGTAGCACCAAGCCAGGCCAGGGCCCAGTTCTCCGCATTCCCATCTGCAGGGCCTTCTGGGAAATCCCTGCCCCTGATGCAAGTGACTTAGAGACAGGGTCTCAGAACTTGGCCCCCTCTCCTCTTCCATTCACCACACTCCCCACCCTCACCCCAGCCCTGCCCCCGCCCAAGGCCTACCCCAGAGAAAAGTTCCTTTATTTGATTCACAAGACTTTAAAATTTTATTAGTAAAATACAAAATGGCACAGACATTGGTAATGATGCTTGGAAAAAAAAAACCTAAAGGATCAACCAACTCCTTCCAAAGTCCTCCTCAGATTGTTTTGGCCCACATTCTGCTGGGGGAGGGAGGAACCCTTGAAGGCTCCCCACCGAAGGAGCCAGAATATTGTGTGCTCGGGCCGCTGCTCCTCAGGCCTACAAGTAGTACTCTGGAGCCGGACCAGAGCCTCCCACAGCTTCCCAGGAGGAGGGTCGCCCAGGGGCTGGCTTCCTCACTCTGGGACAGAGGCAACTGTTCCGAGCTTCCAGGAGTGAGTCAGCGGCCTCTGCGTGAAGCTTGCCCCTGGGAGACTCCAAAGGTGACTAAAGTGACGGTTGGAGCTATTCAGAGCAGGGTGGGGAGAGCTCCCCCACCTTGAGGGGCGTGGCCTGCCGGTTCAGCTCCCGCTGGGTGCTGCTCAGATGCTCCTTGCTTCAGCAGTCACTTTGTGCCCAGGGCAGAGTCCCTTCTAGAAAACTCCCTGCCTGCAGTGGGGCAAAGGTGAGACCTTGGCATGAACAGTGCTCTCAGAAGTAGGAAAGAACCCTGGCAGCCTCTAATGAGTCTGGACTGTGCAAGTACACACATGCACAAGTTCCTAAACTGAAACTGGGTGTGTGGCCACTCCAGGGGTTGACCCTGGATCCTCCGCCTCCCAGGGGCTTGTCCTAATCTCTCTTCCGTGGCTTGCTCTTCAGGCCTCGCAGACCTTGTGACTGTCACCTTGGTGCATGGGGGAGGGGTGCCTACTGAGAGCGTAGAGGGGCCTTCAGAGTTGGCCTCTGTTCCTGCAAGTCCCTGACTCAGCCTCCATCTGGGGGCCTACAGGGTAGGATCTGTTCTCTCAAGCCAGCCCTTGCCAGCCCTCAGAGCCACAGGGTACGAAAGCGTCAGTCCAGTGCTATGGCAGTGACTAGTAGTGTTGATAAGGGCCGGGGTTGCATCCAGGGCTGGGAACAAGGATCTCAGGGAAAGTGATGATGTCAGGGCCACAGGTTATTGCCAGCTCTGGGCCACGTTTCTTTTCTTTTACAGGGGGGGCACTTTGTTGTGCCAGTAGCCGAGTGGGGAGCAGACCCTTCCTGCAGACGCAGCATGCCCTCACAGCACATCAAAGTCTGGGGAGGAACACTTTAAACCCTCACAAAGCTCGGCTCCCTTCCCAGAGAGAGCTCCAGAAAGACAGCATTAACCTCATGCAAGAAAAGACACAACGCGGTGTTGATGGTGATGGTGCGCTCTGTACAGGGGCTAGGGAGACACAGGGCAGATAGCACCGCAGCTGGCCGGGGAGGAGAAGGGCTGGCGGGGCGGGCGACGGCAGCAAAGCCAGGAGACACAAGGAGGTCAGGGGGGACAGGCAGATAGGCCTGGCCTGCTGCTTGTGAGATGGGCAGACCACGGTGCGCACAGGAAACAGGTGTCGCGGGGGCTGGGAATCCAATAAATAGTTGTTCACTCAGTTGGGATGTCAAGGGCCCCTCTAGCCAGCCAGCAGCAGAGGATTCTTTCAAATACAGGAGAGCTGGAAGGTCACCTGCTCTGTCTCTGATAAGTGAATAATGGTCTAGGGTGGCCTCCAGGGCCACACCTTGGGGGGTGGGAGCACACGGCCCCTGGAGGATCCAGCTTCTCCATTCCCATTTTCCCAGCGTGGATGAAAGGTGGGTATGAGGATGGGGGTCCCCAGACAGCTGTCTGAATCACACTCTGGACACAGGCAAGCAGGCAGGTAGCTCACACCGGCACCAGGACGTAGGAGTTACTGCCACAGCTACGGGGGACGTAGCGGAGGCCTTCTACCATCTCCCCAGCCATTTTTCGAGGACAACCCTGGAGGCTCTGGTAAGCAAACATAGCTACTCCAAGACAGAAGAGTAGACCAAGAAAGGCCAGTAGCCCCACTGCCTGCCTCCGGGTGGCTGCCTGGGAGTCGGGGACAGGAGTGATAAGCACACGCAGTTTCTGGGGGTCTGCCGTGGCATGAATGGGCTCCTCTACCTTAGGAGCCTGGCTGCCCGAGGCCACCAGCTCTGGGCTGGGGGTCTCTTCAGAGGACATGGGAGCCACAGAGGGGTGGACAGTGTGGTCAGGCCCCCTATCCTGGAAAATATCAGTATGAACTGGGTTTATCTCCTCAGACCCTAGAGACTTCTCTGGACTGGGGTCCTGTCCTTGGACCCATGGGGGCTGGTCTTCAGACCCAACATTCTCCTCTGGGTTTGAGTGTGAAGTGGTGGACACCTGAGGAGATGGGGCTGTGGTGGAGGGGGACTCAGTAGCTTTTTCTTCAGCCCAGAGGCTAGATCCAGAGTGGTAGACAGTAGAACTCTGCCAAATGGTCGTAGTGATGGCAGACACCTCAAAACTTCCAGTGCTCTGAGGTTTGGCGGTAAGCCCCGCATCCTGAACCTTGGAAGTTGAGGGAGATAATCCAGTCACTGCTGCTGGCGGCTCTTGGGAAGTCCCCATGGGCCTCCGGTCCTCCTGGGAAATAGTAGTTGGCTTCAAAGTCAGGTCTTCCACTGTGGCTGATTCAGGCTTTGCCAGGGCAGATGGGGACAATCCCCTGGTAGCCGAGGTGATCCCAGGTGTCACATTGTCCACCCGCTTCTCAAACTTGCCGCCATTTCTAGTCAGGTCAGCAGTCTGCTGGTCCAGATGTTTCATGGCGTCTTGGACCCATTTCTCCTTTGGGTCAGCACAGAAGTATCTGTGCTGTTTTGTCTCCAGGCTATAAGGAAAACAGGGGGCTGGTGATGCCCAGATTCTAGACAGCCAGGCTGCTGTAGTGTGGGATACTGCTTGCACACTCTGCAGGCAAGCTGGCCTGGCTTGCTAGCATGAGGTTTGGGGCTACTCTATCCCCTATGTCTCCTAGTCCTTAGCTAAGAAACAAATGCCTGTGGTCTAGAGGGGAAGCCTCCACCCCAGATGAACAGTGGCCCTCAGCATTCAGCCTGAGGGACTTCCCCTTTCAAAACCAGGAAAGTCCCAGGCAAATGAGGATCTTACTTCTGTGATATTGTTAAGCAAAAATAAAGGGAAAGTGAGAAAATGCCTTGTCAGAGCCGGGGTTGTAAGATTTAGAAATAACCACAGTGTTAACCACATCACTGCTATCAAGGTGAGGGGCCCTGGTCTCTGGTCTCCTGGGGATGCTACAGGTATTTTCTGACACCAGGTATGTGACAAGGTGGGTTTTCTCGATCTGGAAAGATCCTATGCATAAGATCCCAGTCCCGTGGTAAGAGCTGCCCTCTGGAGCCCAACCTCCTCCTCTAGGGTTTGTCCTTTGGCTGAAGTAGCTTCTCAGAGCCAAAGCCAAGCAGTATCCTCACTGGGATCTTGAGTGTGGTTTCTGTCTAGAGTTTCCCATGAGGCTGTCCATGACTGCTTTGTCCCCAACAGCAGCTCAGAGCTGACCAGAGCCCACAGTCCATGCCCACAGCCTCTGTGGCTCTCACACAGTCTACACTGCAGTCACCATGCATTCAGCTAACTCTGCCACACTCACGCCCTTTAACAGGTGGGAAAACGAGGTTGACAGATATGGCGGGCCCAGCTGGGGAGCTGTGGCACTCCCAAGGGTTCCAGGTTTCCTCTTCTACTCTTCTCTAGCAGAGAGAGGCAAGGATTGGAGGTATCTGGAAGAAGCAGTCCCTGCTGGGGAAGCAGGGTGAGCAGGCAGGGATGCACTTTGAACCTCACTCCTCGGAGGAACCGTCTAGGGGACAGGAAACACTGGACTTCCGCCAGCAGAGCCCGAGTTAGAAAGAACACTGATCATTTCCTGCATGGCTGACACTGCTCAAGGGGCCACCATCAATGCTGGGGAAGGGACTCAGGACTGAGCAAACGGGCGGTACTCACCACGTGCCCCAGAAGGAACAAGGGATAGGACTGGCCAGGCAGAAAATGACTGGCTGGGCCTGTTTCTCCCAGAGGCCCCTGCTGCTCTGTCACCTGCTGATGGCCATCCTTGGTCTTCCTAGTGTTTATCCATTCTAGCTCCTCCATTTCCTCTCACCCTCCTGCTACCCCTCTCCGGCTGGAGTCTGGACCCTGCCCTGGTGGGCCACTTCCCTCAACCTCCCCATGGGATCTAGTGGGCTGAGGGGAGGCTCCATCCTGGGTGCTGCCCTGGCCACCGTGGGCTGTCCAGGAAGCCATTTCTCACCTCTCTTGTTTACCACTGATCTTAAGGTCAGTGAGGTAGCCTCTGGGCCTGGAACAAGGCCCACACTTGATAAGGCCTTTAGCAGGCAGCCCAGGGTGAGGTGGGGAGGTGGGGCGGGGATGTCCCAGGGCCTTCGGGGGTCGAGAGTAATACCTACACAATAGCACGCATGCCGCAGGACTCCTGGTTCAGCTGATAGTGGAGGAGCAAAGTCACCGGGATGCGTGAGGTCATCTTGCTGCACGTGACGTTGCATTTCGTCATGCCGAGGTGCTGACCTGGATCCACAGAGGCCCGCAGTCAGTAAGACCCATTTCAGCGTCTCCCAGCTATACTCTCAAGCCAGAGCCCACATCTGACCCAACCCTTGATAACCTGCCAGACAGCAAGAGTCTCAGCCTCTGGGGTTGTTTTGGACTGATAAAAATTAACCTTTATTTATAAATCGTCTTTTACTCGAAACCTAGGAAGCATTTAGTTTTGTTATTGTTGTTATTATTATTAATATTTATTTATTTATTTTTTATTTTTTTGAGACAGGGTTTCTCTGTATAGCCCTGGCTGTCCTGGAACTCACTCTGTAGACCAGGCTGGCCTCGAACTCAGAAATCCGCCTGCCTCTGCCTCCCAAGTGCTGGGACTAAAGGCGTGCGCCACCACCGCCCGATTTATTTATTGTTTTAAGACAGGGTCTCTATGTAGCTCTGGCTATCCTGGAACTCATTATCAGACTGGCCTAGAACTCACCAAGATCTGCCTGCCTCTGCCTCCCAAGTGCTGGGATTAAAGGTGTGGGTCACAACTCCCGGCCTGGAAACATTTAATTTTTAAAATTAAGTCATAACCAGGGAGAGGAATCTCGGGGAACACAGATCTGCCCATGTCACTTGGCCTAAATGTGATGGAGTGGCCCCGCTCCTCAGGCCCTGTCCCACCCCCTGGCCTTACCTGCCTGCCCATTCCTGTGTTTGGCACATAAATCAAGCGCTCAACAATCGCCCTACACATGCCTCCTCCTCCTCCTCCACACATGTGATCAGGTACATGGAACAGGTAAGGAAGGTCCCGTTGAACAGGAGAGCTCACCCTCCTGGGAAGTGTGTGGGTGTCTGCTGAGCAGGTCCCCTGTGTTCTGCAGAATGAATTTGGGATAAAGAGTTCAGGAGAAAAGGTGGGGGCAAAGGAGGGGGCAAGGATATGCAGATAGCTCCGTAGCAGAATCCCCTGGACAGGGATTTCTGTGAGTGGATAAACCCAGTTATTTGATATAAACATTTACCTTTTTTTTTTTTTTTTTGCATTCCATTTCTATCAATCTGTGTCGTCTAAACCAGTTGTTCTCAATCCACCTAATGCTGCCGCCTCTGATACAGTTCCTCACCTGGTGGTGACCCTTGACCATAACATTATTTTTGTTACTACTTCATAACTTCAATTTTGCTGCTGTTATGAATCGCGATGTATGAATCTGATATGCAAGTGGTCTTAGGCGACCCCTATGAAAGGGTCATTTGACTTCCAAGACATTACAACCCACGGGGGAAAACCTCTGCTCTAAATCTCCAGCAGTGTGTCCTGTCATCGGGCCCGGTGTAAACTCATGGAAAATGGGGAGGGGGGGTGAAGAGCTTGGGTTCTAGATTTGGGTAAAGGCTATGTCCAACACCTAGAACCCAAGGGTCCCCAGGAAGCAGAGTGGAGACAGCTCAGCTTTTAGAACTCGGGAGCCTAGCTGCTCTTTGTTTTTTGTTTTTTTGTTTTTGTTTGTTTGTTTGTTTGTTTGTTTGTTTTTTCAAGACAGGGTTTCTCTGTGTAGCTCCGGCTGTCCTGGAACTCACTCTGTAGACCAGGCTGGCCTCGAACTCAGAAATTCGCCTGGCTCTTTGGCTCCACTAAAACACACTGCTCGTGCACAATACTTAACACACAA